>SEMN01000371.1:0-506789 GCA_005408345.1 Macquaria australasica | reverse complement strand
CTGGTGTAACCCCAGTTCTATGAGTACGTGCGAGGCCCTCTAACGGGCTTCGCTATTGGTTCATCCCCTCGAGGCTCCGCCTCGGCACCTGAGTCAAAGTTCATGCACTCACCATCCAATCAGGAGGTAGTCCTCTTCCCTACAAAACCCCAGTACGCGCATTTCTCGTTTCCCTTGAAGACTCAGCAACTGTCACCAGGGCCAGCTGGGCTGGTAGTTAGAGGGCCGCCCTCCGCCCTCTAACTCTCCCTCTAGGGATGAGATGTACTCCCAGCTGGGCCGAACCCCCTAAGAGCCACTACCCCTGTACACCGTAGTTCCCCGGTCGAGTGCCACCCACCGGGGAGACTCGTGCCAGGCTGCGATGACAGCCGCTGGACAGGCATTGTTACGCCGAACCTCCATCTAGACTAGCTGAAGGTTCCGTCACCTGTGCACCCAACACAGCATGTGACACAGCTAGCAGTCACATCCCTTAGATAGGACTGCACAAAAGTAGAAGTCGAAGACCAGGAGGCGGCCAAGCAGATGTCAGCAACCGACACACCCCTGAAAAGGGCCACTGAAGCAGCGATGCTCCTAGTAGAATGTGCCCTTAGCCCCACCGGGGGGACACGGCCCATCGCCTCATAGCCCCCCCCCCCCGGATGGCCGCGCAAATCCAATGGGCCAGTCGCTGAGAAGACAGTGGAGCCCCCTGAGCCCGACCACCATAGCTGGTCAGATCGGCAAAAACCCGCAGTGCGCTCAACATAGATGCAGACCGCGCGCACCGGGCACAACGTGTGAAGCTGTTCCTCGTCCGCCGACGCGTGCGGTGGGGGAAAGAAAGCTCTCAAGCGAACAACCCTAGACCGGACAGAGGCGGTAATGACCTTCGGCCGAAAAGACAGGTTCGGACGCAGCTCCAGCGCCTCCCCGTCACCACCGACTGACATGCAAGCTGCATGCACAGACAAGGCCCCCAGGTCTCCTGCTCTCTTAGCCGAGGTCAAGGCTAGCAGGAGTGCCGTCTTGATCGACAGGGCCTCCAAATCTGCCTGCTCCAATGCTTCGAACGGTGGGCCTGCCAGGCCGTTCAAAACCGTCTGGAGATCCCACTGGGGAACCAGGCGTCGAACAGGGGCCCGCAATCGACGAGCCCCCCATAAGAAGCGTTTAACTAGAGGGTGACTTCGGGCTGTAAATCGACCGAACCCCTTGTGGCCAGCCGTAATAGCTGCCGCAAACACAGCTACAGTGGATGCCGCACAACCGCTGTCAAACAACCCCTGCAGGAAACCCAAAATGTCCTGCAGGGAACAAGAGCTGGGCCTGAGGTCTCTGGCCTCGCACCAACCTGTGAACAGCCGCCATCGTGATGCGTAGAGTTTTGCAGTGGACGGAGCACGAGCATATTAAATCGTAGAGACAACCGCCGGGAGGCCCAAGCCCTCCAATCTCACCCTCTCAATCTCCAGACCAAGAGCCGGTGACCCAGAACTGGGCGCGAGAGGATGGAGCCCCCTGCCTGCCAGAGAGCCGTGGGCAGATCCGGCACCGGCCACGGGCCTGCCTCCACTAGCTGGACCAGAGCCGAAAACCACCGGGCCCCGGGACTGTCCGGCGCCACCACTATCACGACCAAGTGCTGCATCCGGATCCTGTGGAGCAACTGCCTCATCAGCCTCAACGACGGGAAAGCATACAGCAGACCGTGAGGCCAATGTGGATGAGCCAATGCATCCACCCCCAGTGGGGGAGCGTCCGTCGGCCTCAGAGAGAACCATAACGGACACAGAGAGTTCTCTCTGGCCACAAAAAGGTCGGCCACCGGTAGTCCGAACTGCTGCCAGACCAGTGCTGCCACCTCCGAGGAGAGGCTCCATTCCTCCCCCTACGGACCCCCCCGGGACATCCTGTCTGCCCCCGTGTTGAGGGAAGCCAGAACGTAGCGAGCCCTCAAGGACGATAAGTGGCGATCCGCCCAGGTCAAGATAGACACCGCAAGTCTGTGTAGTGCTGGCGATCGAACCCCCCCTTGCCTGTTCAGGTAGGCCACAGCCGTGGTATTGTCTGACCGTACCATGACATTCCTCCCTCTGAGCTGAGGGGCGAAGTGGTGCAGCACCTTCTGTACTGCCGTCAGTTCCAGGAAGTTGATGTGCCGGGAGGAGTTCCGCCACATGCCCCCCACACTGGCCCGGTTGAAGGTCCCGCCCCAACCTGCCAGAGAGGCGTCTGTGAACACCTGAACGTAATGAGAGACGCACCCCAGTCGAACCCCCTGGTGAAGGCGAGCAGGCGAGTCCCAGAATATGACATCCCGTCGTGCCAGCCCCGCCACATGAAGCTTGCGGCACTTGTCGCGACGTAGGTGCAACCGAAGCCGAAGAAACCAGCGCTGCAGGTTCCTCATGTGCAACAGGCCCAGACGAATCACTGGATGGGCTGCCAACATCATACCGAGGAGAGACATGATACTGCAGTTGCAAAATCGCTGTCACACGCGCTTCCGACAGCCATGCCGTCATTGCGCGGGAGTCGAGTGTAAGCCCCAGATATGCTGCCTGCTGACTCGGCAGCAGGAGACTTTTGCTGGGGTTGACAGCAAAGCCTAAGCGCGTGATGTGCTGAATGACCAGCGCTGTGTGGGCCTCGGCCTCCTGTCTGGAGGCAGCAAGAATCAGCCAATCGTCTATGTAATTCAGGATTCTCACCCCCTGTTCCCTGAGCGGTGCCAACGCTGTCTCCACACACTTGGAGAACGTGCGCGGGGAGAGGGAGTATCCTAACGGAAGGCGACCGAACTGATAACATTGACCGTCCATCGCGAAGCGCAGGTACTTCCTGTGACGCTGCAGGATGGGGACATGGAAGTATACGTCGGTCAGATCTATGGATGTCATCCAGTCGCCTGGCCGAATGCATTCCATAAGCTGCCTGACCGTCAACATGCGAAAAGGCCTGCGCGCAATGAACGTCTTCACGCAGGTCCAAAAACGGCCTCAGCCCCCCGACTTCTTGGGCACCAGAAAATACGGGGAGAAACCCCGTCCGCGCTTCTGAGTCGGGAACCATGTCCGAAGAAGCGCAGCTACTGCCTCCCTCAATACCGCCATCTCTGCTGGGTCGGCGAGCAATGTTTGCAGGATGCCGCCGAACGCCGGGGGTGTGCGGCAAAAGCTAACAACGAAATAGCTGCCTCCCGACCGCAGAGAGCGACGGAGAACCAGCCTCGGCAAACCGTGCCTGAGATAGTTGAGGCAGGTGCCGGCCTCACTCTGA
Source organism: Macquaria australasica (assembly GCA_005408345.1). NCBI lineage: Eukaryota > Metazoa > Chordata > Actinopteri > Centrarchiformes > Percichthyidae > Macquaria > Macquaria australasica. The sequence continues at coordinate 503,522 of SEMN01000371.1, read as the reverse complement.
TGCCTCTGACCATGTTGGTCCGCCATTGACATCAGTGAGGCTAACAAAGAAATAGCTGCCTCCCGTGCACCCTCCACTGGCGAACCGACCACCGAGAGCGACGGAGAACCATCCCCATCAAGACCGGACGAAGCCACCGCACTCCGCCGTGGGTCATGATGTTTACTGGTTCCTTCTTCCAAAGAGACAGTACTCACGTGAGGAAAGTCAGCCTTGCACTCTGCTGCCGCAACATTACGACCGCCATCTTGCGTCCGGTTCATACCCGACTGCACATGGCGCTCACCTCTGACGTCATCGGTCAAAGCAGAGGGGTCAAAGCCAAAATGGCGGCGACTAGCACCGCTAGCCGCGCTAACCATGCTAGCGGAGTTACGCGGCTCGACTTGAGATCGCTTATGAACCCGCTGGAACCCCAAACAAAGTCGCTGCCTCCCTCTCTTCGTCCCCCGGCGAACCGATCGCTGAGGACGACAGGGCAAAATGAACATCAAGGCCAAGTGAAGCACCGAGCTCCGCTGTGGACCGTAGAGCTCACCAGGTAAGACAACAGTACTCACGTGAGGGATGTCTCCTCTGGCACCGCACTCTGCTGCTGCAGTATTATGACCGCCATCTAGCGTGCGGTTCATGAATGACTGCACTCACCTCTGACGGCCTCTGCCAAAAGAAGGGGTCAGAGCCAGAAATGGCAGCAGCCAGCACCGCTAGCCGCGCAAGCCATGCTACTGGAGGTTCGCGGCTCACTTGAGGCCGCTTGTGAAGCCGTGGTGAAACCACTGTGTGACGTTTATGCACCCGCGATGACAGCTTCTCGCCACCATGGGTCGAGGCGGCATCAGCCGCGGATGCTCGGATGTAAGCGGCGCCGTTCTCCGGCACACTCCCTGCCTGGGTGATGTGCCGATCAGAACGGCAGCGACTAGCAAGCCAGTGACACACAAACAACGTATTAGCCGTCCTGCTAATGGCTGAAGATCACGGCCAACAGCGCCAACACCTGAACCAACCTGTGTTTCAGAATGTGAAGTGCTAGCAGAAGACCTCTCAAGAGACCATAAGAATGTATCAGTGCAAGTAAGAACATTCAGAGACGCGTTTATAATATAACAGCGGCGCCGCTCTCCAACACACGTCCTGCTCGGGTAGTGTGCCGAGCGGTGACTCACAAGCCAAAGACACAAACACACTATTAGCCGCCTGGCTAATACCAGAAAGTCATGGCTAACGGCGCTAACATCTGAACAAGCTGTGTTTCAGAATGTGAAGTGCTACAAGAATGTACAGTGCGAGTAAGAAAACATTCAGAGATGGTTATAATATATAATCGGGTAGTGTGCCGAATGGAGCGGTGGCGACTGGCACGCCAGCTGTGTATGCAAATAAGAAATATGTCAGAGACGCTGTTATGTCTGCATTCGGAGACCCGTACTATCAAGGCGGCCTACGCCCTGCGCCAAGCCGCCACCCTCCGCACCGTCAGCGCCGGCCAGCGTGGAGGGAGCGACCAGCCTCGGCAAACCGTGCCTGACACTCACGCTCCTCCGGGGGGAGCGTGAGATAGTCGAGGCAGGTGCCGGCCTCACTCTGATGCCTCTGACCGTGTTGGTCCGCCATTGACATAAGTGAGGCACACAAGGCTTGCTGGCCATATCCAAGCGCAAAATTCCTACTAGACGCGACACCGGATGGTGACAATTTTTCACTGAACTAGACAACAGGTTGCTGAGTTGAAAAAGGGAAACGAGCAATGCGCGTACTGGGGTTTTGTAGGGAAGGGGACTACCTCCTGATTGGACGGTGAGTGCATGAACTTTGACTCAGGTGCCGAGGCGGAGCCTCGAGGGGATGAACCAATAGCGAAGCCCGTTAGAGGGCGGAGCACGTACGACATAGAACCAGGAACACAGGGGAGAGGGAAAACAAAACAACAAGAGGAAGGGAGAGGGACACAGCCCTAGCCATAACAGTACGTGCCCCCCCCCCCCGCCCCCCCCCTCAACAGGAGCCTCCCGGCGACCCCACAGCGAGTCTCACAGCAACAGGGTTAATAATGCGTTCAATGGTGAAAGGGCCGGTGTAAAGTTTTCTGGATTCTGCTCTTAGCGGAATGTTCTTAGAAGACAGCCAAACCTTCTGACCTGGGCGGTATTCCAGCGCGGAAGTCCTGTGCAGGTCGGCCCGACGTTTGAGGAGGGTGGCACGAGTGGACCTCCAAACCCTGCTGCAGCAGCGTAGGTGATGCTGAACAGAGGGAACTGCCAGCTCTTGTTCCTGAGAAGGAAACAGAGGGGGTTGATAACCCAGAGAAGAGACTAAAAAACAAAGCCCAGCGAGCCTGGCGGGGCTTTAGTCGCTTAGCTGACTGGAGGTAGGCCAGGTTCTTGTGGTCCGTCCAAACTACGAAGGGAAGCTCGGAGCCTTCTAACCAGTGCCTTCACTCCTCCAAGGCCAACTTCACCGCCAGGAGCTCGCGATCTCCCACATCGTAGTTGTGTTCAGCAGCCGTGAGTCTACGGGAGAAAAAGGCACAAGGGTGAAGCTTGTTATCAGACCCGGAATGTTAGAGCACCGTGCCGACACCAGTATCGGAGGCATCCACCTCCACGACAAACTGGTGAGAGGTGTCAGGCTGGAGCAGCGGTGAACAGTCTCTTGAGCTCAGAGAAGGACTGTTCTGCGTCATCTGACCACTGGAAAGAGACCTTGGGAGAGGTTAACCTGGTTAGTGGTGTTGCCACCCGGCTAAAGTTCCTTATAAATCGCCGGTAAAAATTGGCGAACCCCAGAAACCTCTGAAGTTGTTTCCGTGTAGTGGGTTGAGGCCACTCTGACACAGCCTTTACCTTCTCCGGGTCCGTCCTCACCTGCCCCTGCCCGATGTTGTGGCCCAAGAAGCTGATGGAGGTGGAGTGGAATTCACACTTCTCTGCTTTGGCAAACAGACGATTTTCCAGAAGTCGCTGCAGGACTTGACGGACAGTGTGTTGTCCATCTCCACCCCCTGGTGGAGAACATTTCCCACCCCATGCAGGACACCTTGACAGCACTGCGCAGCTCCTTCAGTAACAGGCTGCTTCACCTCTGGTGTGTGAAGGAGAGATATCAATACATACTAAACTGCACAATATAAATATTTCCTATGTGCAGTAATGTGAATTCAACCATTGAGTCTGCTTACTTCTTTATTTATTTATTCATTTATTACATCTTTTTTTTTTTTTTACTGATCCCCGCTGTGAGATTAATAAAGGATTATCTTATCTTCTTATCTTCGGACCATGTTCTGTGCTGACAGAACGCAAGACTCCGGTAAGACGAAGGGAGGCGGACTGTGTTTACATCAATGATGCTTGGTGCTGAAACATAGTCAAAGTTGATGGACAATGTTTCTCAGATGTTGAGTTTTTAATGTTAAGATGCCGGCCATATTATCTGCCCAGAGAATTCACCAGTGTTTATGATGCTGCTGTTTACATTCCCCCAAACACAAATTCAAAAATGCATTACAGGAACTGTATAAGGTCATCAGCAGTCACATGACAAAACAACCGGATGGTATTTTTATTGTAGCTGGTGATTTTAAACAGACCTCAGAACTGTTTTACCTAAATTTCATCAGCATGTCCCTTCTAACAACCCTCTTCTGGCAGCTACAAAGCCATCCCCTGCCACAATTTTGGTCAGTCAGACCATATTTCCCTGCTTCTCCTGCCAACTTACTCCAAGCTGATTAAAAAGGTGAAACCATCAGAATAAACAGTTAAAGTGTGCACAGATGAAACTACAGCAGCTCTACAGGACTGTTTTGAGTGTTCAGACTGGCATATGTTCAGAGATGCTGCCACCCAGGAGAACCCCATCAATCTTGAGGAATATATATCATCAGTGACATCATACATCAGCAAATGTGTTGATGATGTGTTGATTACAAAAACAATAAAATCATTCCCTAACCAGAAAGCATGGATGAATGGAGAGATGAGGGCCTTTCAGCTGCCTTTCAGTCAGGTGACAAGGAAGCATATAACACCGCCAGAGTGAGACTGAAAGCTGGCATCAAGGAGGCAAAGTGGAAACACCAAGAGAGACTGGAGAGAGACCTCAACACCAACAACACCAAAGATATGTGGCAAGCAATCCAGACCATCACATGCTACAAAAGCAGGTGTCCATCATGAGGCCACGTTGCCAGATCAGCTTAACACCTTTCATGCTTGCTTCGATCTCCTCAACAAAGAGTCAGCTGCCAAGTCCACTCCTCCTCCAGAGGACCGGCCACTGTCAATATCCACAACCAATGTGAGAAGAATCCTGCTGAGAGTGAATATGAGTAAAGCTACTGGGCCTGATAACATCCCTGGCCATGTAGTAAGAACATGTGCCAATCAGCTAGTTGATGTCATCATTGACATTTTTAACATATCACTGTCACATGAGAATGTTCCCACCTGCTTTAAGACAACCACCATCGTCCCTGTATCAAAAAGTCTGCAGTGTCTAGTCTAAATGACTTTCAGAAACTGGTTCTCCAGCACATCAAACACAACACCCCAGCCAGCTTGGACCATCACCAATTTGCATACAGACCCAACAGATCCATAGAGGATGCCATCTCCACTGCCCTCCACTCAGTCTTCACACACCTTGAAAATAGCAACACCTACATCAGAATGCTGTTTGTTGATTTCAGCTCAGCATTCAACACAACCCCATGAAACAGATTGGCACTCTGGGCTTGAGTACTACCAGGGCTGCACAATTAATCTAATATTAATCTCGATCACAATTTTGGCTTCCTACAATTAAATGAACATGATCGACTGCGATATTGACGTTTAAAATGTGTGCTCCGCTCATAGAAAACTCTGCTGCATATCAAATCAAGCGCTTCCAAAAAGTAACAGCCAGCCACCCAGGGGAGATCAAGATGTTTTGTCTTCACTTTTGGGTAGCTGTCATGCTGCTCCACGCACAAGCTGCAGCGACAGCCTTTGCAAAAAGTTCCTGGATGTTGCAGCTGCAGTTCAGAGTAGAAGAGTAATATACAACAGAGAGCAGACGGACAAAACGAAAATCAAATGAATGGATCAAAATCCGTTGTTTGGAAGTATTTTGGATTTACGGCAAGTGATGTTAAGCAAGTACAAATCATATGCAAAGAGTGCATTAGACTTGTTTCTGCACCACAAAGCAACACAACTAATTTGTTCAACCACCTGAAAAAACACCACAATCAGCAATACGTAATCATGATAAATAATCATGATCTCAATATTCATCAAAATAATCTTGATTATGATTTTGTCCATAATCGTTAAACCCTAAGTACTACACTTAGCAACTGGATATTGAACTTCCTCACAAACAGACCCCAGACAGTTTCGATTGGCGGTCACACCTCCTCCACTCTTGCACCGGAGCCCCCCAGGGCTGTGTGCTCAGCCCCTTCTGTTCACACTGTACACCCACAACTGCAACCCCCAGTATGGAGAGAACTCTGTTTTGAAGTTTGTAGACGACACCACCATCATCAGCCAGATTACAAACAATGATGAGAATTCATATTGGGAGGAAATCAACAATCTTGCAGAGTGGTGCACAGAGAACAACCTACTGCTCAATGTCAGCAAAACCAAGGGGCTGATCATTGATTTTAGGAAAAAGGAGGCACACCCCTGTCTATATCAGTGGAGCTGAGGTGGAGCAGGTGAACAGTTTTAGGTTCATGGGAATCAGCATCACAGAGTACCTGTTATGGTCATCACACATCTCCACCCTGGTGAAGAAAGCTCAGAAACAACTGGATTTCTTTAGGAAACTTAAGAAGGCAAAATTCCAGTGCCCAGTTAACTTTACAGAGGAGCAATAGAAAGCATCCTGACTGGCTGACACAATGCAGTCAACAGAAGCAATGTCCTTGTTTTGCAGCTGGCTTGCTATGCATTGAATTCTGTGCCTGTGACTTTCTAGAGTGCCCTAATATAATTGTGGATGATGGCATAGTTGCAAAATGTTGGGTCACATTGTATATCTATACTATTTATAATTGATTATTCATTTAGGATCCAGTTTATGATTCATCTTTGATTTTTTCACTTCATTCAGTCAAATTTTTCAGTTAAATCATGAAAATATTGTGTCATGCACCCTGTTGGCTCATATTGTCATCATCATCTTGTCTGTGTTATTCAAATATATAGAAAGAGTGTATTTAAAATGATAAAGAAATGTCTATTGAACCTGTTTACATTAAATGTATATAGTTTTTGTCTTAATCTATGGTTTGAGTCCTTCACACATTTACGTAACCCTGTGTATTTACATTATTCCATTATACTGTATATGTCAGTTTGAAGTGCTGGCTGCACTATTCATTATTCATTATTATATATATATTATAATATATAGTTATATTGTATCTTGTCTTTCTTTAACTTAATCTGTGGTTTGTGTCCTTCTCTTCACATCAGAGGGTGAAATGAATACTCAAATAAACTTTTATGATAAGATAACAGTCTTTGGTACATATAAATGACATTTTTGGTGATTGGTCTCCTTACTTTAATAATGACAGACATATACATACATACCTTTTGGATTTTTAATTTCCTATTCATTTTCTGCCTATAATTTGTGTTTAAGTGTATACATTTTAAAGATGGACAAAGGTACTGATGAAATCTTTACTTTAGTGTATTCAATAACTGTCTGTGAACATCCAGTCCACATTTGGTGACATTGTGATCATTATTTCCAGAGATACATGTGATTAGGCAGATGCTGTCCCTTTTGGAGAAGCCTAAATTTTCACTATTTTTGGTTTTGGGGAGGATCCAAACAACAACCAACAAAACTAATTTTGCAGTAAAATATTTTTATACAACCATCCATTTCAAAACTAGACATATTAAAGTTATGAAAAAACATGGTTGTGCTTTGTTCTACCTCGGGTAGGGGTATCTCAAAAACTAAAGCCTTTTTTGGGAATTTGTTCCTCTACTATTAATGCTCTCTGCTTGCCAACACCCGCCTCTCTGAAATAAGGTTTTGCATTAACTACAGTCAATGCATATGTAGTAAACACAGTACATTCATGTTGTCCAGGCAGTACAACAACAAACATCTAGAGGAAGAAAATGGGCAGGAGCACGGCAAGTACAAAGAAGGAACAGATGAGCTAAATAAGGCCAAAAGAACAATTGGCAACCTGTCTGTTATCACTGAGCCCAAAAAATCAAAAATCAAAATCATCGCTCTCAAAAGACAGTACATAGACGATGATAAGCATGTGGGGATGAATGAAGAAACTAAGATGGTGCATCAACATCAGGTTACCTGTCTGATAGTTGTTTAAGAATAATTTGGTTAAAATGTTCACCTCATTGAAGTATACACATTGAAGTCATATCTTTATTTCAAGTGGTCAGTTATTATTTGAAGGTTCATGTGTAATGGAGGATTTACAGTGCATGACTGAAAAGTAAATGTGATGTCCTTGGTGGAACATTCTGTATTTCATGTTTTCAACTCTTTGGCTTAAACTATTTTGTGTTTTATAGCCAGTGGTTTTAAGTAGCTTTTGGCACTATGGTTATTTCAGCTCATTCTATGTATGATGTCACAGCATGGAACCCTGACCATCACAATCAACACACAGAATCCTCAGAATGTCAGAAACATTTAAAGCCACTCACATGCAACATTTCAGCAGAGTTAAACACAAGTTCTGGATATTCACAGTAACTTATTTACTCAAATATTGGTATTGAACACATTTACAAACAACATGGACGCTAAGACGTTAAAGACTCTTCATTCTCTGGACTCTGAGAATGATTCAGGTGAGTGTGAAATCCTGGTAAACACTTGCAGCTGCTTTTCATGCACTGTGAAAAGTTTCTTATCATGTCATGTCGTGTATTTTTCTTAAAACAAGTTAAAAATCTACCAGAGCATTTAAAATATTTGACCTGTTTTCAATGCAAATCATTTTATTTCAAGTATTTTCTACAGTTAAATTCATTTGTCTTTATTCTAGTGCAGCAACCTGCCTTATTCTTTCTTGTCTCAAGATACACACTCTTGTACCTGGAAAGTTCTTGAAACAAGTTGACTGTTATTGGAAAAAGATTATAATATTCTAACTTCACTGTCAGATTGTTTCACTTGTTATAATAAAACAAGGTCTTTAGGACTCAATGATAGACAGAAATGACTTGATCAGCTGGAGTTTATTTGCAGTGTGATGATAATATTAGTTAGTAATGAGTTGAAACTTAAGAAAAAGTATCACTACTACCACAACTATGCTACTTTGTAGCTGTTACAAGTCCTGCATTCAAACTTTTACTCAAGTAAAAGTGCAAAAGTATTATCAGCAAAATGGTTAAGATGAAGGTCATGTTGATTATTTTATATAGTGCTGAATACTTAATATGTATAATTGTAATCTACAAAGTAACCAGTAACTATGGCTGTTAATGTAGTGGAGTAGAGGTACAAAGTAGCATAAAACTGAAATACTCAAGTAAAGTACAAGTACAAAATTGTACATTGTACATAAGTGCATTACTTGAGTAAATTTACGTAGTTACTTCCAACCACTGGTAAGGGTGTTGGGGTCGGGATGGTGGATGGGCATGTGAAGCATCTATCTGACTTTCATGCAGGAGATCAGAGTTTGTGTCCTGTCACAGACCTGACCCTAACCCCAACCTCATTTGCAGTGAGCAGTGGCAGCACCACCAAACCCAACAATGGCATAGGGGAGGATCAAACAGTGACAACTAACAAAAGGAAGGCCAGCATTAATCAAGAGTCACCCAGAAAAAGGCAGAGGGGTGCCAGCGAACCCACTGAGGTGGAAGTGGAGGCTGTGGCGACCAAGGGGACCAAGAGGAAGTCCAGCACCAAAACAGAAACCCCCAGTAAGAAGCAGATGGGTGGAAGCAATGACACTGACACTGACACCAACACTGTTGGAGCCACCAAGGTGTCAGTGGAGGACCTCAGGGAGAGGAGGAGTAAGAAGGAGGCTAGTGCTGAGCAGCTGCCAGCAACAGAGACTTCCAGGATGACGAGGAGGGAGAGCGTCTGTGACCTCTACCCGAGTTCCAGCAGCCCTTCATCCTCCAAACAGAACTCTGGGAGCACGTCCGACTCAGTCAAAACCAGCCGTGGTAAACTGATAGTGTGAAAATCAGATGAGTGTGTGTGCTGCTGTTTGTATGTGAGAACATATACCACTTCTGGCTACCGCAAAGCCAAGAGATAGTCCGTTTTTTTACACTTTGGTTTTTGGAAGGATTAAACAAACAAGATATAACGTGTTAATCAGTGAGCTTTAGAGGTACTGGTAGGCAGATTTTGTTACCTTTGGACAGCACCAGGCTAGCTGTTTCCTCCTGCTTCCAGTCTTAAGCTAACCTGCTACTGGCGGTAGCTTCACATTTATTGTACAGACATGAGAGTAGTGTCAATCTCCGCCTCTAATTCTTTGCAAGAAATCAAGTAATCGTATGTCCCAAAATGTCAAAATATTCCTTTTGTGATTTGAAGCAAACATAGAGGGGTTAGGGTGATATGTTCTTCACAAATATAGTAAAACATGAATCTGTGTTTGTGTGTGAAGCCAACTTTGAGGCCAAGTACCTGCAGCTTGGCAAGCTTGGAGAAGGAGGCTTCGGATCAGTTTATGCTGGCAACAGAAAAACTGATAATTTACCAGTAAGTACTCCGTACGTATTCTCATATCACACATACACACACAGTCATCACTCCCTGCACTAACCAAAGCACTGGTGATTCTGTCCTACAGGTGGCGCTTAAACACATCCCTAAAGCAGATGTAGAGTGTCGACCAATGGTGAGCGATTTGATCTAATGTCTCAGCACCAACTGTTCAAATCATTGTTGAACTTTCTTCACTTCCTTGTTACTTTGTTCTTGATGACGAAAACACACATACACAACCACATCTATTTAAACACTCATTCTGTTATGTATATTGTTTCCTTTAGGTCTTAAATGGAAAGACATACATGGTCCCCATGGAGGTGCTCCTCATGTTGAGAGCGGCAGGTGGACCGGAGTCGGTGGGGAAATCTGCGGCCGTGTCATTATTAGACTGGTATGATCTGGACCAGGAGGTTGTCCTGGTCATGGAGAGACCAGTCCCCTCTGTGGACCTATTGAACTACCTGGATAACAACAATGGTCCCCTGGAGGAGGACCAGGCTAAGGTACTGAAGCTGGGTGGAGCATGTTTCTGTGTCAGTGCATGGTGTTCCCTTCAAGCTACGCCAAGCTATTTTTGAAATGTTCATCATTTTGAATTAGCTTTTTTTCATTTGGTCCAAATGGAAGCTAAAAATTCAAATTTGTAGCCTATTTGTTTACTACTTTCTAATAATCCACCCTTTATAAGGGGTTCACAAATTGGAACTAATGGCTTTATCATTACTCAATAAGTTATATAGTAATGCTGGATTGTTTTTGCAGTTTGTGTTGAGTCGCCCCAAACAGATAATGTACAGATGTTGTACAGTTTGCTGTGAGCTTGCTAGCAGACCCCTCTTCTTTTTTTTGTCTTTGTACATTCATGAATTGGAGTCATAAAACCTCAAGATGAGTGCAAAGTTTTTGCTCAAGTTGAAACATTTTCTTTTGCCTCAATTTGTGCAACCCTTAGTGGATGCAAATTTGCGTCCACCCGTGTCTTTGCATTGACTTTATATGCAGTCGTGGCTTCACATTCAGTTTGAACACATTTATACACACCCTTGCATTGTGTTTTAAATGACATTGCATTCACCTGACCAAATGAACTGAACTGAACTTTGAGGAACATTTTTGTGTGAAAGCTGCAACATTGTCACATAATGGGAAAGTACTACCCTACAGACCCTTCTTCACCTCACTCCAACTCACCTGTTTCTCTTTATCTCTGTCTCAGAACATCATGAAGCAGCTGGTGAAAGCAGCCATTAAAATGCACTCTGAGGGAGTCTTCCATCGTGACATTAAAACTGAAAATGTCCTTGTTGAAACCTGCTCGGGTGTCCCTCAAGTGTGGCTCATAGACTTTGGATGTGGCTGCTTTCTGAAAAAGGGACCTTACCGCTGCTTCTCTGGTATATCTGGCTTCTGCTCCTGCTCTTCATCCATCTGTTGATCTCTAGAGTGATGACTTTCATTTAAATCTTCTCCTCATCCTTTGCTTCTTTCTGTCTCCAATCTGTTTGTTGGGTGTGTTTTGTAGGAACCTCTGCGTACGTCCCTCCAGAGTTTTACATACAGGGGACATACGAGGCCGGCCCCACCACAGTCTGGCAGCTGGGCACGCTGCTCTATGAATTGCTGGATGGATACAAACAGTTTAGCACCTCCAAGTTCCTCCGCAAGAAATTTCATTTCAACAGTGAGCTAAGGGTGCTAAAAGTGTCCCAAGGTAAGACAATGCTGGTGTCAAACAGTACCTGAGTTTTGGTATAATAGTGTGCAAAGCTTTTTCCTTCCATGTTCCAATAGATATATATACTATATAATACTGCAGTTTCCACCCTAATCTTTGCTTTGTTCTCTGTTCTCTATCTTCTCAGACTGCAGGGATTTGTTGAAGACGTGTTTGGCTGTACACCCAAAGGATCGCACCACCCTGGAGCAGATGCAGCTGCACCCCTGGTTCACATAATGCTGCCCAACCCACTCCCAAAACATCTCCCACCACCCCTTGATCTGGGCCAGGAACTGATATGGGCCTGGCAATGTGTGTGATAAATAAATTATTTGACCTCATCTGCCTTGAAATGCCCTCCAGCATTTTGTCTTGATTAATACTTGAAAAAACTGAAAACATTTTTAACATCAGCGTTTCATCTTGAAACATAAACCTTAAGTAGTTTCTTGGTGATACTCTGACCACTGAAAAAAAAAAGTTTAATGATTTTAGACCGGCACTGACGGCAATAGTGACGAAATCACTTGAACGCATTATGGTGGGGAACTTACAAAGTGAGGTACAACATCTCTCAAACCCCTACCAATTTGCTTATAAAGATGGTAGAGGCCCTTTGATGCTTTAAACACTACAGCACACTTTATCCTGAAGCACCTTGAAAATCCTACAGCTTATGCTGGAATAATGTTTATGGACTTTAGCTTAGCATTTCATACTATACTTTCTCAGACCCTGTTAAACAAGCTGCAAGGGGGGAATTACGGCTCTTATTGGGGGGGATGTGCAATATCCTTGGTGTGTATGCATCTGTGTGTGATACTGCGTGTTAACTGTAGTTTGATTGTACATGTGTGCTGCTACATCAACTGTGTTCCCTTGAATGCCCAAGAAACATTTCTCCTAAGGAGACAGTAAAGGCTAATCTAATCTGATCTATTGACCTTATATGTTTCAACAACAACAAAGTGCTCCGACTCCATTGTTTTGAGTTTTAACTTCCAGTCTATAGTGTAAGTGTGAATGAGTCACATTGTGTAGATTAACATCTGCTGCTTGTGATCACCTCGCGCCTGCATTTGAGCAAATATGTGATCAGTTTTATAACTGAACATACAGCGTATGTGACTGACAGAGCAGGAAGAAAATGAGAGACTTTCTTCGACAGCAGTTGGACAAACACCCCCCGCTACTTACATAGCAGCGCTAATTATATCGGTGCACAGCTCTGGGATCAGCTGGTCATCTTACTGTTATAATAGTCGTGGTGACTGGTCAGAATGTGTTGCTATTTGTGTTTTAATGTGTATTTATAACAATATGTCATAACAAAAGCTGTCAAAGTGGTCGTTCAAAACGTATGGTAACATAATATTTCTTCATCCAAACACAGAGTCACAGCGGGGACTCATCTTGTTACACTGTTACACTGCACAGGCCATCGTATATAACTTTGCGCCAAAGATCGTCTTTTTAATCTGATATCTGTGGTGAATGTGGTGAAGTCAGGTCACATGACCTCCCTTAAAAATGTGGACATGTCTTCCCAACTTTGAGAAATGTATAGCAGGTTGTGTAAAACGTTCAGAGCCAGCTTTTGACTTGTGTTTACTAAAGTCCCAATAGCAACTGGATGTTAAGAGAGACAAAACTGAACATGGAACAAACTAAAGAATAGGTGGGCCACATGAGCCTGGATTTGTCACGTTGACACTGAGCGCTGAAGTTTGTAACACGCCTCCAGATTCACAGCAGTATGGTGTGTGTGTGTGTGTGTGTGTGTGTGTAAAGAAAGGTGGAGCAGAAATCTGAGAATGACTCTCCATTAGCAAAAAGAAAATGCAGATCATTTCAAGCCCTAATTACATTACATTCTTGTTCAGTACGTTGTCAATATGATGTCTATGTCAATATAATATTTCTAAAATAATCCCACAGTAACTTTTGATACTTCTCTGTCGTCAGTACTATATCAAACATGGTATTAGTTTTGATTTATCATCCATCCATGTATTCATTGATTGCATAAGGTGCAACACAAACCTATCTTTCTGCACAGAACAACAGAAATAAAAGTAGTCAGTCTAATAAACTCAATCAGAACACTTTGACACACAACTATTCCAAACTGCATTTCTACAAGAAAAAAGTTACGATCTGAGGTGAGTGTGAACAAGAATAAGCTTGGCAAGAAAAAATATATAGGTTCCTCTTTAAGGAGAATAGGTACATTCAACCTAGCCTATATGATACTACTAATGAATATACTAACTGCTGCCATTCATTCTTTCCTCTTGTTGAACTACATAGTATATATAGACTTGTGCAGGATCATTTCTGGACATTTTGTTGCCCTAGGCCAAACATCTACTGGTGCCTCTGAGGGGACTGATTCTTTCGGCCTTTACAATAACTGTTATTAAGACAGTAAAGACAATTAAATCTGTTATCATTTGGTTGCAGAAGGCACATCACAGACCTACCTGTCTGTACTGAACAACTTAAAAGTAGGCAATCTAATACACTTAAACAGAAGATTATACACACACATATTCCAACAAGAATAAGAAAGAAAAATATCTAGCTTCACCTTTAAGGGGAAGGTGTACATCCAACCTAGCCTATAAGAAACAACTAATTAATATACTAAGGCCTGCTATTCATCAGCAGGTTGTTGTTTAATGCGGGCTGTATGGGTCTTTAGCTGCAAAAAACTAAGATTTAATTACATCGCAGCACAGGTTCAGGTGCTTTCATCCACTGACATGCTGTCACACCAAACTCCATTTAAAAATCTGTCAGTTTAATGTGGTTTTGATCTCACAACAACAGTATGACTGACTATGTCATTATGAATACACTATGGTCTCTGAAACAATCCATACATAAATAGCTGTTACTAAGTAATGCTGTTTTTATCATCAGTGATGGGAATTCTGTCTTGTTCATATATTTTATTTCACACTACATGTTTTACTTTCACATACTGTGGTACACCACTTGATATGACATTTATATATGTATATATAAATACACGTACCTTTGCTTACCCATACATGGTAAACCTGCAGCCATATATTTGCCTCTACGGTGTAAGCCCATGTATCTACATGGGAATAAGCAGAATATGTGCTTGAAAACAAAGCAATAAAGGAAGTTAACATATGACTGAATGCTGTTGCTTTATAGGGGAATCCTAAGTGTGTCATATGTGTACATGTCAGTATATCTCATAGCACCTCCAGATGACACCTCTGGAGATGACACACATACCACAGTGAAATCACACTGACACTTGTCATTTCTTACCATTTACTTTTTTAAATAAATGATTGGATTGTAAGCAAACTTTAAAACAAAACACACATTTACCTGAAGACTGAAGACAACTTCTAAAAACAGGGCAAATGTACAACATTCAAATGTAAATGAGTACGTTTCTGTTGGTTAAAGCTTCCACAACTAATCCCTCATGTTGTCTGGCTGTCTGTAATGAGGACCTTCCACAGAGACAGAATCACCACAGGCCAAAGTAAGGTTGGAGCTCGATGCAGCAGTAAGCCTGTGGTGGCAGAACAGGGCTTGATGTTCTCTGAAGGGAAAGTGAGAGAGAGATTAGGCTCAGCGGCACCCATTTTGCTGCACCCTTTTACTCTGCTATGTACCCAGTGTACCCATGTACCCAAACACTGGTGCTACTGATACAGAACATTGTCCCAGAGTTCTGAACTCTATAACATAATAATAGAGGAATTTAGTGAAATAAATGTTTTATTAATTTCAAGTTAATTCAACTTGAAATTTCTAGTTTTTAGAACTTATAAACATGAGTCATCTAACTTGAAGTCTTTTGACTTGAAATGATGAGTTCACTCAACTCATCAAAGTAAATGTCTAAAGAAACATCATCAGCATATTAGCAGACTTCCCATCATGCATTGTTTGAGAGTTTAAACTCTCTAGAGAGCTTTCTTTTTTGTAGTTTGAAGAAAACCAGTGTATAGTTAGAGTGCAAACCATGATGAAGGTTAGTGTGGAATTCAGTCCCTACATCCATACACTTCTCATTAAGTCAGTGGGAGCAGCCTGCATGTAGCCTTTGTACTAACTCTGGTACAAAGTGGCTTCAACAGCAGCCACAGCTCTTCATGTCAAGTGAAGAACTTACTTTTCAAACTGACAAAAATGTAAAAGGAAAGCAAATGTGACTGTAACATTTGTCAGCATGACTGAACAGTTGTTGATTAAATCAGGGAAGTTGCAGTTGCAGGCATGGTAACCCCTAATCTAGGGATGCCCTCATCTGATTTATGCACATCCACTTTGGAGCCACAGTCCAGAAAGTTTGAGATAACAAGTTAAGCTATAATGTTACAGTGAAATGATTTGTTATATAGGATGTATTCTCATGATGTGTCCTGAGCTCCACCAAAGATTGCAGAAATGTTAACTTCTACCACATCTCCACCTTTTCCTCTGGACAGTAAAGAATAATATTTTCTGTTTCATCAATCTGATTATTGTGTGGAGCTCTGGGTTATTGCATGTATTTAAATGGCCAGGCTATTGCTAACGGTAATTACAGTAGTGTCATCATTGTGAGCATGTAAACATACCCATCACGATGTCAGCTTCAGTCTTGTTTTTGCCCATTCTGCCTCTCTGTCCCTCCCTTTAACCATATTCCCACTTCCCCACGTCCCTGCGGTGCCATCCTCCACCCATCCATCAGATGCCCTCAGACTTTTCCACAAGTCCCAGTCACCTGATTACCGCATCCACCTGCTCATCTGTGTCCACTTGCCCTTATCAGCCCTGCAGTATTTATACCAGCCCTCTTTCACCTGCTCCTCGCAAAATAGTCTTTGTTGCTTTGTGCCATAGTGTTCCAGCCTTTGAAACCTGCACCCTGTACTCTGTACCTGCCCCATTCTTGCTATCCTCTGGACTCTATACTACTTCTGTTTGGACTTGCCTTTAAGGTTACGGATATCTACATTATCCTTTTCAATAAATCCCTGAACTGTTCCTGTCTGCTTGGTTGTCTGCATTTGGGTCCATTCCCTGCTGCCTCGCACTCAACCACCTGACAATACCAATATATGTATAATTAAATACACACCTTACTAAATAAAAATATAGGCAACACACCAGCAAACTGTAATCAGAAAATGGAAACACATTAACTGTAGTTGTAGTCTAACTGCACAAATATCATTTGTATATATTTGTGCTTTGGGACTGAGTTGTCTGGTGTAAACCTCAGTTTGAATGACTTTATTCTCAACTGGCAGAATTATATAAATCAAAGAGAAAATGCTTCAAATGTCTAGAAAACTGTGGTGTGAACACTCCCTCTGATGATGATGAAACAACTCTTAATCATTCATTCTAAATCAGTGACCAGTTAAGACTCACAATGTGTGTTCACACGGCAAGCAACACATATGAAAAGTCACCAGACCTGATGCTCAATAAGGCTGTTCAACGTCAAACCATCACTGGATGGAAAGGAAGTTGAATACTACCATTCAAATTTTCCCAGATCTGTTTTATATAAAATAGTGCAGACATTTTCTGACATTGTCAGAAACTGAAATCTTTGACCCGTGACCTTCTGTTGATAAACTGGCTCCTTTTTTCTTGTACTGTAGTTTCTAGAAAATATTGGTATGGGTTGCAAAAAAGCCACTACACTATCACTGATAAATTGTCCACACTAGGGCTGGGTTAACCTGCTAGGGAGCAAAGGCAAAAACATGCTGCTGGGCACCCAATGCTGATGACAGCTCAGCAAGAATACTGTAGTATTGAATATAATAAAAACGTGTTCCTTTACGTTTGCTACTGTAGTGTATGGTGATATTCTTCTCTTCCGTCCTTTTTCTTCGCGTCAGTATACAGGTGTAGTTCATGGTTTTATTGGCATACAGCAGATGATGGTCTGGGAGAATATGCCTGCACATCTTGTTGGATGCTTTAGCCAGCAGGGACCCATTCGATTTCTTAAATTCACAGTCGAAGGGTGTAGAGGTTTCACAGTTTGCATAATAGCAGTCCAACCTTCAATGGATCAAAATGGTGTGGTTAATTTTTTGAAGGCACACTTCATTTCATGTCAAAACCTACAGCAAATGCATACCAAATAAGTGCAATGACTGTGAGAACTCTGTTTGTCTTTAATGAGTAGACTGCATGCTTGAACCTGAAGGTGTTGTTCTTGGTGATGCAAGCAGTAAAAATGCCGAAATCTCCTTGCTTTTTGGCAGAAGTTGAACCTGCAATCAGATGGCAGGTGTTTGTAAAAACCATGTCATGTTGTATTTAGCATTTAAGATCCTCCTTAGACTTATAAACCCGATCTCAGTTCTTTAAGCACTATGGTGTGCGTCATAGTTTAAAGAATGCCAAATTGACAGGTGAATGACAATTTTGTGATTTCTGAGTTGAAGATTCTAATTCAACCAGGTGTTAAACACATAGTTAATATTTCAAACCAACAGGTCACTAGGTCTACAGCTAGCACTAAGTCCACATTCTGTACTTGTATTGTCATCCAAGCTAAAAACTCAGGTGTTCAATGTTACTTCTGAACTTTGATTCTTGTAAAAGTCATAAATTATTGTAAAAATAGCAGCATGAGAGGGGAAAAAAAGAGTTAGATGACAGGGTTGACACCACTCTCATGCCTGCGCATTGAGTATGGAGCTAGAGCCAGGAGGCAAAGAGTCTAGCTCAGCAAGAGACTGGAAGCAGGGGGAAACAGCTAGCCTGCCTATCTCTAAAGTTACAAAATACATACACTAGCACATCCAAAGCTCACAATTTCACATTTAAGCAGAACTGTTAAAATGACAATTTGTGGTTCAAGGGGAAGTTGTATGCTGTAATGATTTGTTAGAGGGGTATTGACTTCCTGGAGGCTTGTCGTTACAGTGAGGCTGTAAACCTGTGGAGACGCTGCAGAGATACAGAATACTGAACGCAAGGATAAACTTGCTCATCAAGAAATAGTTACAACACTACTACCTCTTGAACCACAAATTTAAGTGTTTAGAAATCTGTTTTTTACAGATTAAACAAACAAGAAACAACAATTATTAAGCTTTAAAGGTGTTGATAGGTGTCATTTTGAGCTTTGGACAGAGCCATGCTGGTTGTTTCCCCCTGCATCCAGTCTTCATGTACTCCACCAATTTAGAATTTAAAAAATATTATATTATATTTATATTATATTTTTAAAAAAAAATTAAAAAAAATGTATATATATATATATATATATATATATATATATATATATATATAAATAAAGGAAAAAAAATGGATGCAGCAGAACCAGAGATATTATCTTTTTTTCTCCACACATTCTTCTTCTTTGTCAAAATCTGGAGCCTACATTACCCACAATGCAACCTGACCACCAACAATTCAGTCGGAGATTTGGGTGTGTTATGCTCGTAGAATCTAATGTAGCCTCCAACTGCTATCCTCAAGCAGAGATGAGGAGCAGGCTGCAGAGGTCTGGTAAGCTCACTTCTTCCTAACTCCACACCCCCAGATTTTGGTAATTTTCACACTTGTAGTCTTCAGCTGCAACCAACGCTGACTCAAGTGACATCACAAATTTATCTGGAGACACATAAGGCTTTATACAACTTGATCACATATGTAGTGGTCCTCCCAAACACCTGTAAACACCAGTCTTTGACGTGTAAAATTTGGGAAGTTCTCCTTTAAGCTAGGCTAATCACCTCCCGGCTTCGCTCAGTAGTTAATGCACAGACATAAGAGTGGTATTATTTATTATTATTTATATGGTATCATTAATTATCTTATTTAACTCTCTGAAACAATGCAAATAACTGTAATTCCCAAAATGTTGAAATACTCCTCTAAATGATGTAACATCACAACAAATAGCCTAAATTGTAATCAGAGGTGGACGACATCATGTTTAGGACCATCTTATTACAATTGTGACCAAATGCTCTTCAATCAATGACAAAACCACAACAACAACAGGAAAAAAACCCACAAGAAAAACAAACAGCACAATAGTGTAAGGACGGAGAGCGAAACAGGGCCATGGGCTAACAGTGATGTAATCCAATCTCTCCAATCTGATTAAGGCTGGTTCTGCTGATTGATGAGCTTGTTACAGAAGCAGCAGTAACCACTAAAATGTTGTTAGCGTCTTCCTGAATCTCAAAGCTAGAAACTCAACTGCCCACGGCTGCTCATATCCACCGTTACCATCATACTTCATGCATGATGATATGTCTAAATAGATGATTTAAATACTTAATTGTGATATTAGTTTAAAATAAAACCCTTTCTATTATTTGAAGTGAGCTTACCTATGATGAGGAAGAGAAGAGACAAAGAGATGTGCATTTTCCTGATCCGACTGTGGCATTTCACAAAAACAAAATGTCATACAGTCACTGAGGGGAAAAATCCATCTATGAGCAGACTACATGTTATACTTTCAAATTACACTTTATGAGTGTCTTTTCATCATGACAAAAGTAGCAAATGTATGTGCTATCTTATTCAGCTCTGGCTGTTGAACTGTGGACGTTAATGCTTGGATATAAGGAATAAAAGGTTCATAAGTCAAGAGAATCCCTATTAATACACATGCCATGTTTAATATCATAACTGATCCTCCTCTGTCCTGCAGTAGTGCATACAGAACGGTTGTATAGACTTGTAAAAACCATTAAACCACTAAATGAGAGCAAGCATTAGACTTGCATTCCACTTTTATGTGAACAGTAACCCATTTCTAACCCTAATGTCATGCTACGTGTAATGTGTAAATAGCCTTCAACTTCACGGTCAGATAACACTTGTTGTGTTCCAGCAGGTCTCATGCACTGTTTCAAGTGAATATACCGTATGTAAAAATGTGTGCGAAATGTAAATGTATTTCAATGTCTTACCGTCTATCTGCTTTTCGGTCTTTTCTCTTCTGTGAGTTGCAGCAGCGGATGGCAGAAATCATAGAATCAGTGTAATGTGCTGGGCAGGGCATGATGAGGGAGTGGAGTCGGGTGGGAGGGTTGGGTGGAAGAGCCTTAAAGTGCTGCCGTGCTGTACAGCACAGGGTCTGAGTTCATTTGGGTGATTGCTGAAGTGCCTTATTTTTGCACTGTGTTACTTTGCACACTTTGAGCTAGAAACTTCAGTCAGACAAAATGTTCAGTGTCTGCAGAGTATAGTGGATGTACATAGTGTAGTGTCCAATGTTCCCTTCTGGAACAAATAATAATAATATACAGTATATATTTTGTAATCAACTTGATTGAGAACAAAATTATATTGGGATGGATTTACAAGTTTGTTAAGCCACAGAGAAAACAAATGAGTAACATCTACAATAACAAGATGATGATTTCACATCATGTTCTCGTATGCCTTTAATTGACTGGTTTCTCTACTGCACTTTTATTTCCTTTGTTGCATTTGGGGAAATGTCTAACTTATTACTGCACTGTAACTGTACTTCTGGTCTATTGCATTTATATTTTATTTCATTTCATAACATTTTTTAAATCTCATTTTATTCTATCTTAATTGCTTTTTCATTTTTATTGCTTATTCTTTTTAAATGTCATTCTAATGCTTTTCTTTGCCAATGTAAAGCACTTTAAATTGCCTTTGTGTTTGAATGTGCTATATGAATGAAGCTGCCTTGCCTTGCCTGATGCAAATGCAACACATACAGAACTGATACCAACCAGCCTTGGTCTAGGGATGGCAGTAGTTAGAGGAACAGTGTTGCCTGTTGCTGCTCTAGTTTAAGTTTCAATGTAACTGTTTCTAGTCATGTTGATATGTGACATGTCAATATAAGACTACCTCTTTTAATACACACAGAGTATTATCTCCTGCGTGACTATCTATTCTGCTACTGCTCTATCAGAAGACAGCTGGGTTAGTTATGATTATGCTGATAAACCTGATGTGTGCAGGTTCTAAACATTTACTCTGTCCTTGGGATCTGCTTTTTAGGAGCATAACAGTTTACTCCCTCTGTTTTTTGATGCGAATCTACCACTCTGCTAATCTACTTACTTATTTTCATCTTGTCAAACATTCACAATATCTACATAACAACCATCTTATCACTCTGCCCTTGGCTCATGCAACTACATGTTGTTTCAAGCTTGTAACTGGAAAGGAAGAGTGTTCTAGTCATTAGTGCATTAGGACTAATGGATATGAGTTAGATTCTGTTTTCATTTCCTGGATCTCACTCCCCAAAGAGAAATTAGAAAACATCCACGCCTTGAAGTGGAAAGTGATTTTAGATTGGGAGACAAAGCTTCTCTGAAAATGACTGCACATGTACAAATACCATTTGATTAAAGACAAATGTTTAGACACTGTTCCTGCTAACACTATATAACCAAAAAACAAACATAAATAATGGTGGCCAGAAACATAGCAACCTGGAGATATTTTCTTTATCATGCACCAGTCCTATGGATAAATATTACTAAAGTTTGTGTTTCCATGACATACAGTACATGCCACCACTGGAACTGCAGGCACTCAGGTGAGCTCTGGTGTCCAGTGGATCTGCTTTATAGCCAGTAGTGGAAGACTGTGTTGTATTGGACATGGCAGTGTATGTGTGTAAAATGAAACAGGCAGAGATTTCTTTTCTCAAATGTAGTCCATGTTGGTTTAAAACCACGGAGCCTATAAATGATTGACTTACAGGGTCCCTAAAAACCATGTCAGTGATCAGAATGATCAACTAAACTTTGAACCTTAAATGTAGCCCTAATTAACCTTATGCACTGAATAAGTCTATAGAGTTAAGTGATTTTTGTGCGTGTGTGCGCGTGAACCAGATGGGTAAACAAAAGCTGGGGTTTTTACAGTAAAACCTGTTCGACAAACGCTGGCTCTGAGGCTCATCTCAGTCAGTCATGGGTCTTTCTGGGATTCACACATGGACGCTGTTTGTCTGCCTGAGGTGGATTTGTGTGGGACAAGCGTTGGCGGAACCGTGAGTTTACTTGTATTGTCCAAAAAACTAACAGCAGCATGTAGCTTCTGTGAAATGTAGTTGAAACCTGTCCACAGGAGTGATGTACAGTGCCAAATTCCACTTGAGTCTCGGATTATGTTGTTTTGCTCCATAATCTTTTGGAATGTAGTATTCTTCCGTGTG
The DNA here is from genome assembly GCA_005408345.1 of Macquaria australasica. Lineage (NCBI taxonomy): Eukaryota > Metazoa > Chordata > Actinopteri > Centrarchiformes > Percichthyidae > Macquaria > Macquaria australasica. The sequence goes on along the minus strand of SEMN01000371.1, from coordinate 480,876 downwards.
AGATCCAGTGAAGTATCCATAGCTGTGTCCCAGTTCAGGTGCTGGATCCGATTAATGACATGAAGGTGTGTCCTTACCTAAAAGCTAGGCTGAACCTGCACCTCCATCCCAAATAAGACACAAACATCAAAACCAGTGGTGTGTTTGGGTGCCAATTGTAAAGTCAAACATTTCCAAGTTCATCACCATAAATTTGTGACAGCAGACAGTTTAAATACCAGTGGCAAACTAGCATGCTATTCTAGCATGATACATGATATTCTGTCTAGAAATGTGGACTTTAAAGATCCTTAATGTGGGTCTGTGGCTGTAGGCAGTACATGGTAGCCATTCCTGCAGTTCTTGAAGCTGGAGCTGAGACCAAATTCTGTGCGAGTCTCCTGCAGCCCAACGAGACTCTGGTCGTGACCGTCACTTTGATGTCCCAAGAGCAGAATACAACCCTCCTCCAGAAGACGTCCGACACAGAGTTTCATACTTGCGTACAGTTTCAGGTCAGCTCCCCAGACAGGCATTTTTATATCCTACAAAAACTCTTTGAACATTTGACATCTAAAATGTTAATAAAAAATAGGCAGTGGTTTAACTTCAAAGAATGTATATTGAAAAATTATAAATGATGACTTAAGTGTTTGCTGTTAACATTGAATGGAACTCTTGACAGGTGTCTATAAACTATCTTTCTGTCACAGGCTCCTTTAGTGCAGAAGCTGGAGGTGAAGGTACGAGGCAACAGTTTTTACTCAAAAGAAGTCAGGAAAGTCATGATCAAAGCCTATCAACCAATGACATTCATCCAAACAGATAAACCAATCTACCTCCCTGGACAAACGGGTAACGATCATAAATGTTTTAGAGTGACTAAGTATTATCCTAAAGTTGATAGAATGCAGGACACACATGGACAGAACCATTAGTAACTTGTCTGTTGCCTTAAGTTTATGATTGATTATTAACTTTATCATATTGTTTATTTGATGGGATGCATATGGAAAAATATATTTCAATAGTGAAACCAGACTTAAACAAAAAGATCATAGTCAATTATTACATATAGTCTACATTGTAAACAAAGTATTTTATGTTTTTTCCTGTTTTCTATTGTTAATGGTCACCGTTTTTTCTGCTATAAGATAAGATAAGATAAGATAAGCCTTTATTGTCCCACAGCGGGGAAATTTTAGCGTTGCAGCAGCCAGCAAAAGTGTCATATATAGAAATACAATAAAAATAAATAGAAAAATAGTCCTATACACAGTATAGACAGAAATAAATAATAGAGTGACTGAGTGCAGTTGTAAGTATGAACAAATAGATAAGATAAAAATATTGCACATATAATATACATGTATATGAAAAATATTTCACAGCAACATATGAAGTAGATAACATCATGAATACAATATATGTATGAAGATAATGCACAGCAGTAGATGAAGTATAGTAGTGAATAGTCTGCACACTGACAGTCAAGTGTAGATTACCAGGAGTTGTACTGATTATAGAGTCTGACAGCAGCAGGCAGAAAGGACCTACGGTACCTCTCCTTCAGACACCGCGGGTGGAGCAGCCGGTCGCTGAAGGAGCTGCCCAGTGCTGAAAGAGTGACATGTAGGGGGTGGGAAGTGTTCTCCAGTAGTGATGATAGCTTGGCCACCATTCTCCTGCCTCCCACCACCTCCACTGGGTCCAGAGGGCATCCAAGGACAGAGCTGGCCTTCTTAATCAGTCTGTCCAGTCTCTTCCTATCCCTGGAAGAGATGCCACTGGCCAACAGGTCACCCCATACAAGACAGCTGATGCCACCACAGAGTCATAGAAAGTCCTCAGGAGCGCACCCTGCACTCCAAAAGATCTTAGTCTCCTGAGCAAAAAGAGACGGCTCTGGCCCTTTTTAAACAGAGCGTCCGTATTGTCTGACCAGTCCAGTTTGCTGTTCAAGTGAACACCCAGATACTTGTACGATCTCACAATCTCAATGTCCGTTCCCTGGATGTTCACTGGTGTAGGTGGAGGGAGTTTGCGCCTGCCGAAGTCCACCACCAGCTCTTTGGTTTTACTCGCGTTGATCTGGAGGTGGTTCTGCTGACACCAACCCACAAAGCCCTGGGTCAGTTCTCTGTACTCCCCATCATCCCCGTTGGTGATGAGGCCGACGATGGCAGAGTCGTCAGAGAACTTCTGCAGGTGACAGTTCGAAGTGTTATGGGTGAAGTCCGCTGTGTAGAAGGTGAACAGGAAAGGCGCCAGAACGGTTCCCTGTGGAGCCCCTGTGCTGCAGAGAAGTGTGTCAGACACACAGTCCTGTAACCTCACATACTGTGGTCGGTTTGTGAGGTAGTCCAGGATCCATGCTGCCAGGTGATGGTCCACCCCAGCGTGCTCCAACTTGTCCCCAGAATCCTGGGCTGGATGGTGTTAAAAGCACTGGAGAAATCAAAAAACATGATCCTCACAGTGTTTCCAGCCTTTTCTAGGTGAGAGAGGGATGTGTGAAGTAGGTAAATGACAGCGTCATCCACCCCAATGCGGGGTTGGTAGGCAAACTGCAGAGGGTCCATACATGGGCTCACCAGCGGACGCAGGTGAACAAGGACCAGTCTCTCCAGGGTCTTCATCAGGTGAGAGGTCAATGCCACTGGCCTATAGCCATTGAGGTCCTTGGGGTGTGGGGTCTTCGGCACAGGAACCAGACACGATGTTTTCCACAGTTTTGGCACCCTCCCCAGCTTCAGACTCAGGTTGAACAGGTGCTCAACAATCCCACACAGCTGGTCCGCACAGGACTTCAGAAGTCTGGAGCTGATGCCGTCTGGGCCCGCCGCCTTCCCCACCCTTATCTTCCTCAGTTCGTTTCTCACCTGGGATGTTGTGAGGAACAGCCCGGTTGAGCTTGTAGGGGCATGAGGGCTGAATGGGGGGTGTTTGCGGGTGTGAAATGGGGAGATGGGCCCAGCCCAGGCTGTGGTGTGGGTGTATTAAGTGGCTGTAAGCTGAGGGCTGTGGGGAGTGATGAGTGGTGAGATGAGGGAGGGGGAGGGCTGTAGGCAGGGAGGGTAGATGGTAATGATGGTTGCAGAGGAGACGGGGCAGGGGGAGGGGTAGATGCCTGATCGAATCTGTTGAAGAATACGTTCAGGTCATCTGCCCACTTCTGATCCCCCGCAGGCCGGGGCTTGGAGTCCATATGGCCCGAGATGGTTTTAAGGCCCTTCCAAACTCCTCTGGTGTTATTTTTCTGCAGTTGACTCTCCAACTTTCTCCTGTAGCTGTTTTTCCCCTCCCTGATCCTCCTCCTTAGCTCTCGCTGGACACTCTTTAACTCCTCCTTGTTACCCGATACAAAAGCTCTCTTCTTTTCCTTGAGGAGAGCCTTAATATCAGGAGTAATCCAGGGTTTATTGTTGGCGAAACAACGTACAGTCCTAGTGGGGATGGTGTTTTCCACACAGAAGTTTATGTAATCTGTCAGACAGTCTGTGAGGTTGTCAATATCCTCCCCATGAGCGTCACAAAAAATGTCCCATACAGTAGTGTCAAAACAGTCCTTTAAAGCATCCTCTGCTCCGTTAGACCACTTCTTCACTGTGCGTGGGACAGCAGGCAGCCTGCGCACAAGAGGTCTGTAGACAGGCCTGAGATGCACAAGGTTGTGATCAGATCTGCCCAGGGGGGGGAGACTCAATGAGATGTATGCGTCCTTGGTGTTGGCATAACATAAGTCCAGTATTCTGTTGTCTCTGGTATGGCACGTAACATACTGAGTGAATGTGGGTAGACAGGAGGACGGAGGGGCATGATTAAAATCACCAGAGATGACGAGGAGGGCATCTGGGTGTTGTGTCTGCAGCCTGCTTACTGCTGAGAGCAGGACATCACAGGCTGCCTCAGCGTTAGCAGAGGGGGGGATGTAAGCTACCATCACGATGGCATGCGAGAATTCCCTCGGTAGATAGTTTGGCCTCATGCTAACAGCTAGCAGTTCAATGTTCTTGTCGCAGGTTTGCTCTTTAACAGTGATGTGCCCAGGGTTACACCATCTGTCATTAACAAACATTGCCAGCCCTCCTCCCTTCCTCTTACCGCTCTCCATCGTCCTGTCCGCCCGAAGTAGTTGGAAGCCATTAACTGAAACGTCCGTATCCGGAGTTAGCGCGGTTAGCCAAGTCTCCGTGAATAGCATGATGCTACACTCCCGGTATTCCCTCTGATGCCGGGTCAGCGCCGCCAGCTCGTCCATCTTGTTGGTGATAGATCTTACATTCCCCATGATAATCGATGGGAGGACGGGTGTATAACGTCTTCTCCTGGCGCGGCGCTGAGCCCCCGCTCGGCTTCCCCGTCTCCTCCTCCTCAGCTCGCGGGGCACATCAGGTCTCTCCCCGGGTGGTGGCACCGCTGTGTGACGGAGAGCCAACAGCTGATCCCTGGTGTAAACAATGGAGTCACCATGGCTGCCGGCGGTAACTATGGACGCCGTCTCTAAGGGCATCAGCAGTCCCGTCTCCACAAACGACAAACAAAACGTCCAAAAAACTCCAAAGATGCCAAAAAATAGCAAAATAACAAGTACTAAAAATACATAGCAAATACATACAGATATATAGCAAAAAAGAACGACTATACTTCACTAGCAAACTAGTAAACTCAAAAAAACCTCAAACCGCGAACGGGAGCTGCTGCAACAGGCTGCCACTCACAGCGGCGCCGGAACGAAAAAAAAAAAAAAGCTATAGCCATGTATTTACGTTTTGTAATTGCTTCTATACGCTCCAGCTTTCATTGTTACTGGTGGAGTCCGCCTTTCCCGAACAAGATTCAAATGACCTGCACATGCATGAGATTCAGAGGAAATGATGCATGCATTAGTGTTTGTAATATAATCTAATTGATGAACCCTCTGTGTCCTGATCACTCTCCTACAGCCCTATGAGAGTTGAATTTGCTATGTTAATGTAAGCCGAACGTTTCCTAGAAGTTGTTCGTTTCAGTTATCTATTGAGATGTTGGATGAGAAAGCTTCATATAAATCTCTTTACATTTCTCTCAGTGCATTTCAGAGTGATTACACTGGACACTAAGTTAAGACCTGCCAATCAGCTGTTGAGTGTTTAAACCTCCATCATCTTTAAGGCCTGATTAGTGACTCAGCCAGACACAATGCACACACCAGCTGGCGGTGTGTGCCATCTTCATGGTTGTGCTCTTTACCCTGCGCTATGTGTTTAATCAGTCTATAAATAACTTGGTGCTACTGTTTTAAGGTCAATAGTACAAGCACAGCCCCTTTCAGTAAACCTGCCTGTGCTGAGTTGAAGGTCGTCAAATATTTTTGTAGATGCTCTGATAACCCCTGACACAAATGTCTTGTTTTGTAACATTTTGTAGCAGGGAATCCAATCTAATACTGGGGAAAAGATCTTTCCAACTGTATTTTAAAGTAAATAAAAAGCTGCATATCAGGTTATCATGTAACTGGATTGTAACACTTGTGACACGAGTCAAAAGACATTTTGCAGAGTAACTTTTTACTGAGTGAAATGCTGCATTGGCACATCATTATGTGGAACCATCAGCACTATTATTTACTTATTAACAATTCTCATTTGCTTTTTTCTTCCAGTACAACATCATTGAAGTTGAGGTAAGAATCACACCCAAACGTGTACTCACATTAAAGGAAAGTCCACAATTTTTCAAGTCTATCTTTAAACAATAATCAGGTGCCCATATGGACACTGAAACAGGTTTTACTTTCTGTAATCATTCCTCCTGTTCATACTGGCCATTACAAGATCCCTTTGTAATTCACTTTAAATGTAAATGATGAGGAACAAAATCCACAGTCCATGTTTTGTGCAAAAATGTATTCAGAAGTTTATCTGAAGCTAATATGAGGCTTCAACAGTCTGAGTCAGTCCAGTCTAGTGGGTATCTTCCAGTTACAGTGAAATTACCTCTTTGTGTTTCCCTGTTGAGTTGCAGTGGAGGGAAAATAACATAAAGGGGGTTTCGTATTGAAAAGACTCTTTGGAAGATATACACCCGACTAACTTGTTTTAGCTCCAGATAAACTGTGGATTTAGTCCCCCATCACTTACTTTGGGAGCACATTAGGAAGGGATCTCTTCATGGCCAGTATGAACAGGAGGAAAGATGGACAGCTGGAAAAACCTGCTTCAGTGTCCAGACTGTATGGACACCTGACTATTGTTTTAAGATAGACTGTCAAGATTTGCCAACCAGGCAGCAGGGGAAAGGAGGCAGGCCGAGTGCAACTAGAAGATTTATTAAAGCAAAAACTTACAGAAACTCGGGAAACCAGGAAACGACACACAGGGAAACACCAGGAATGCGACAAGGAATGAACCAACACAGAACAAAGGAAAGAGGCTGGTATAAATAGGGAAGAAGTAAATGAGGGAATCAGAGGCAGGTGAGAAAAGAAACAGGTGAACCTAACAACAAAGACAGGAAGTAACAAAGAACAGTCCTTCAAAATAAAACAGGAAACAGACACATAACGGGATGTAACATAGACTTGTGAACGTAGCCTTCAAGATCAGTTCAGTATTTTCAAAATAAACCTTTTAAATTTTTTGACATTTTAAATCATTATTAATAATGATTCATTATCAAATAATTTCAAACGAAGTGTGGGGTAAAAGCTTTCTTCAGACTGCTTCTTCATCACGTTCAGGATATACAAGTAGATTATTACATTATCTAAAAATATTGGGCATTTTTGATCCTTTTCCTGAAATGTAGTCAAAAATGAACTTGACTGACTCTTGACCGCATATGAATTTAAAATGTTTTCAGTCATTTTGTGTCATGCAGACACTGAATGGAAGGATCACCACCGACAGTCACCATAGACTCCCAGTGTTTTCCCCATTTATCTTATTTAACAGGATGCGAAGAGCAACAGGATTGGACAGTGGCCGAACGAAACATCCAATGGTAAAATATTGCAGCTTTCTTACTCCTTGAACTCCGAGGCCCATGAAGGAACCTACAAAGTTATTGTGGGGATTGATGAAAAGAAAATACATCACAGCTTCAAGGTGGAGAAATATGGTGAGTTACGGTGAGTTACGGTATATACGGTATATAATGGCTGAAGTATACTAACAACCATATTTTCTCCACAGTTTTGCCTAAATTTGGTGTGAAAATAAATGCATTTGATGAAATAAGTATTGCACAGGATGAAATCAAAGCTGAAGTATGCGCAACGTAAGTAGTTGGCTTTTTTTCTTACATGACTTATAATGTGCTTTTGAACAAATCAATTTGAAAAGCCTTTTTCAATAAAGCTCATCATTTTCCTCTCAGATACACGTATGGACAGCCTGTGCCTGGCACTGCTGAACTTGAGATTTGCAGAACTCTGCCAAGGAGATGGGATTTCATCCGTTTCAAAAGTTGCCACAAGACGACAAAGCAGGTACAGGTCCTATAGCTACTGAGTGTCATCTGTGCGGCGTCGTCACACACATCCAGCCCTCACATGTGGTAATATGGATGTTTACTTGTACATATATTCATTAGGCAAGATTTGAATAAGACTAAGTGTCTGTAGCCACACTAGTGATCCTGTGAGGATTTGACGTCATTATACGGCAGAAAACTAAACTGTAGGTTGGATGAGAAATACAGAGAATATTTTTATCTTTACCTTCGGAAGCCAAGAGTTCCTGTGGTTGCTTTTTTATTTTTTTGTATCAATAAAACAAAGTGTCTGCTGAGATAACAAAATGGTAATATCAGCATTGTTAACTTTAGATAACAAAATAATGTTATCATGTCACTGAAATCAGTCTTTCTTATTCAAGGAGAAGAGTGTGGCTGCAACTTCACAAATACATTTCAGTGATCCTGCTGGTGTTGTTGACTTCACTGGTACTGAATAACATAGAGAGAGGTGCAGTGTAGTTGGATTACATGTTACTTAAGACATGGATTCAATTTTTGATTTTTAATTTTGTGAATCAAGACGTATGTGCATCATGCACAATGCAGGATATGGTGGCAAACTTTGGACCTTTTCCTGACAGAAGGCTGCACAGCACAACCAGGGCGCCTTCATCATTGTGTTAGGGGTTGGTTTGGGTCCAGTAGCAACCATGGACAATCACATTGGTTGCTCTCACCGTCTTGAAATGAACAATAAGCTTTGTGTAACAATAAACCCATTCTATAGGTCGAAACTATAGACTGTATATAAAGATGGACGACATGACAGCTCCTCCCAAGTGAAGCCAAAACATCTCGATCGCCCCCTGTTGGCTGGCTGCACTATAGATCATAAGCCCCGCCCCTCCATGTTAGCAGATGGGACATGGGGCAAATAAACAAATACATTTTTCACAAAGATGGTTTCTGTCATTTTAGGTATCACGCTGATGTTTGTTCAAGTGTTCATTTTTCTGATTAGTTTGGATTTAATTAGTTATTTCATGCTATAAAAACAGGGTGTGATGTCATGATTGACAACTGAGAGTGTGCTCGCAATTGGTTCAGGCTGGTGTATAGACGGGACCTCGATACCAGTGCAAGGTGGCAGCTCCCGTATCCAGGATTATTTGGCTTCATTTTTGTACAGTAGGAGGAAGTGGAGATGCATCGTCCATCTTTATATACAGTGTATGGTCTAAACAGACTATATTAAGCTGACCACAACATTTAGATCTTTAGGTCTTCCATTTTTCATTTAAAAAATGAATAATAGAAAATATGAAAACTGAAGAAAAATTTCTAAAGATGTATCTTTAATTTGTCACATCAATGTAAGTCAAGATTTTTGACTTGCTTTTTCAGTTTTATACCTTTGTACTGTTGGATTGGAAAATGTAAAAACAGAAAACCTTTACCTAAAAAAAATGGAAAAAAAGAGCATATATTAATTTACCAGCTAACAATATCTACTCAGTTTTCATTAATGTCATGCTATTTATGCTGTGCTTTCTAGACAAACAAGCGAGGCTGTGCCACTTTTACCTTCACGATGTCAACTTTCACAAAACCAAACCCTGAACTCATTTTCACATTTATGATGCAAAAATATAAACTGTTTCTCAGCGCAAAGGTGGAAGAGAATGGGACAGGCAAGTTTTCAGTTGTCTTTATTATCAGAAACAGATATATTTTTTACATAGGTTTTAAAAATGTTGCATACTCAGTGTTGTAACGGGGAGCTTTTTCTTATAGGTATTTCACACACACAAGGAAAAACAATAGAGCTTTCTCATGTCATTGGAAAGCTGTCCTTCATTGACACACCCAAGATTTATGACCGAGGATCAAGTGTGGAGGGAAAAGTAAGTGTGTTCTTCTTCAGTGTGATTCTATACACAGCACAACTGAAACAATGAGCATTCTCAGTGATACAACTTTGTGTTTCCGACAGATTAAAGCAGTTTACTACAATAATACACCCATTCCTGACATGCTGGTCCACCTGTACAAGGATGACACGTGGTCATCACATCAGCTCCAGAAACTCACAACTGACAGCGATGGTGTCGCCTCTTTCTCATTAAACACATCTAATTTTGATGGGGACATCAAACTAAGAGTAAGTGAGATTATATTGAATTTATGTATGTGAACCAACATTTCCTGTCACATCCGTAAAGTCTCAAGGAGACAATGGCTTAGTTTCATGACGCTACATTTGGTTCTGTCCTCGGACAGTGAGACACACTGGAGACTAAATAAGGCCCTTAAGTTCCACAACCCACCTCATCAGTGTGTGCACATGTGCACTTACCACAGTGCTTTTAGCTGGAGCTATGGTCAGCCACTCACACACAAACACACACACACACATTCAGCAACAGTTGGTTGACTGTGTGTGTGTGTGTGTGTGTGTGTGAATGCTGTATAAAGCAGCATTCTTTGACATGTCTTACTTGCTATCTTTGACATTTCTTAAACAAACAGGACAATAGATTGTTTATGTTCTGTTAATTTGTGCACACAACCTTTCTAACTCAGGAGTACGAATTACAAATTAATATGCATAAGTTGTTCATTTTAGTTCACAAATTACTAATTTGTGCACATCAGTTATTAAAAAACGTAACCCTGATATCTGCCAGCCTTCATATGGCACCGTAACAAATGTCTCATATGTCTTGCATATTCATAGATTCTGGAATTTGTAATGAGCTAGAAGGAGTAGATGCCTTTGTAAGAATTTTAATGTGGAAATTATACTTTTTTTGTGGAAAAAACACATCAGACACATTATTTTCCAAGCAGACCATTTTTATATATGTTTTAATACATGTATGAAGGAGATCTTTAAACATAAGGTCCCTCTGTCTGCAAACTAAGTAACATAACTTTAGACTCCAAAAAACTGTATTAAACAGTTAAACAACTCTCAACCCATTTTGAAAAATATAGCAGATTTATCACCTGGTGACATAAATAATAAGCTTTTATTGCTTGAGACCAGAGACTATTTTTTTCACTTTGAATATCTTCTGACATATTTAACATTGCTGTTCTGTGATTTTTCTTTGGCGTTACTTGTACATTTATTATGTTGTCATTGAGTCTATCATAGTGTTTATCAGTCAGTCAAACTCTAAATCAGCTGAAGTTGCTTTGGTGGGTCAACAGGATGATTGCAGGAGAAGCACAGAGAGCATTATTTTCTTCCTAGGAGGTTAGTGGAGGAGGAATGTTTATCAGAGGGCCATTGAAGGCTCCCATGTTCCCATCAGTCATGCTTACAGTATGTGGCTCTACCCACCCTCCAGGAATTCATTGTAATATATTTCTCTTTCTTGTGTGAATAAATAAAAAAGTCAAGCATAATTGTTTTAGATATTATTCCTACCAGGCATGTCTATTCAATAACTGCCTGAAAAGAGCACTGTGAAAAACAAAGTACAGCAGAAGTCGATGGAAATAGTAAACCAAAGTATTGGACGAATACAATTTTTGACTAGTTGGTGGCGCAAGAGGAAAAGTCAGGGGATCACCAAAGTGATTAGGATTCATTCTCTGGGGAATATAAATGTCATTTTCTGTACCACAATTCATGCCAGTCCATCTTGTAGATGATTTTGACCTGCTGGAGAGAAGAGGAAAAGTCAGGGGAGCACCGAAGAAAGTAGCATACTGCATGTACATCTGTACTGGGATCAAACGTTACATCATCAATATTGTTCTGTAGTTTTAATGTGACTTTTGTTTATCAGCCGTTGAATCAGCACCCCGTCTGTGTTCCAGGACCTCCTGATTCACAAATGAAGAACTGCTTGTGACTACCTCAACCACTGTTAATTAATAGTTAATAGTGCTTCTTCTCTATAACCCAGGCTGACATCACAAAAAGGCCACAGGACATACAGAGAAGGCCACAGTATGAGGCTGCAGTTCATATCTTGTCCATGGTCTGGTCATCTTTTGAACCAGTCAGCTTTCTGGAGGTGATGAAGAAGGGGAAACCACTTCCCTGTGACAGAGAAGAGACCATCTCCATTCAATACACTTTAGCTGGACAGACCCAGGACTTTGTGGATGTGATGTATTTGGTGAGTCCTGGTGAAGTGGCATGTTTGTAAAGTATCTTGAACTATTGTTTAGCTCTGATGCATTCGAGTGACAGGGAAAGTGTTAACTCCCACATCATTTGATGGCAAGTCGGAATCGCTGCAACTGAAGTATGTTGTTATGGGTAACAGGGTGACTTATTCGTTGAATACATTTTGTCATTAATTTTCCAGATCTTATCCAGAGGAGCCATTGTCATGCAAGGATTCAGAAAGGTTGATGTGCAGAATCAACGAGGTAGGTAAAGACTGTGGCTTTAATGAGTTCAGCCGTCGACTTGTATACAGGTCCAGTCCCTTTATAGACCAGTATACCTAAAGCTGTACAAAAAGCAATTGGTCTGTTATTTCAGTGACTCAGGGCGAGGTGTCCTTCAAGCTGAAAGTGTCTCCAGAGATGGCACCAGACGTCCAGGTCGTAGCTTATGCTGTCCTCTCCAATCAGACTGTGATCGCCAACAGTGCTGACTTCTCCACTGAGAAATGGTTCAGTCACAAGGTCAGTGTGAGAAGAAAATGTGTGATGCGTCAGGTCAATATTTAGCCCTTTATTTAAAAAAAGCTTGATGTGATGTTGTCTGGATAAACTCATATTAATGCAAGATTCAAACGCATCTTGTGATTGGAATGCAATGGGGTCGAGGTCCGATCACAGTACAGGCAGAGTGAAGAAAAGGAGAGTGAACAAAACAGAAGGCAAGGCAATAAATTGGCATGATATATCTTTTTTGTTTCGTACAAAAAACAAAATATAAAAATTGTGTGACTATTTGTCACATGGGAGCAGTGACTTCCCTTAATCTCCGCTGGTTGCCTGGCAACTGGTCCTTGCCAAGAAATAGTCAGGCACAAACATGGCGAATGTCGTTTTTAGACTTTTGTTGTTGTATGGACTAAACAAATGAGAATTAACAGGTTAATCAGTGAGCTTTGGAGGTGCTGGTTTTGTTACCTTTGGACAGAGCTAGGCTAGCTGTTTCCCCCTGTTTCCAGTCTTTGTGCTAAGCTAAGCTAACCAGCTGCTGGCTTCATATTTAACAGACAGACATGAGAGTGGTATCAAACTTTTCATCTAATTCTCAAAATGTGGAACTTTTGTTTTTAACACATTAAATACAAACATAATTCCAAAGTCCTACAAATACACAAACTGGTTACCACTTTTGACTGCAGCTAAACTGAAATTACACTCTCCTTGTTCAACCTCATACATGATCACTCTGAGCTCCGTGAGTTACCTTACTGCACTGTTTGCTTTTCCAGTTACCTTTTGATACAGTCAATTTATGTTTGTTACATACAACTATACTCCTTTCAAAATATGGTACTTGCCTGTTTAAAGGAAATAACAAAAAAGCCAAAAAGTAAAAAAATAAAACAAACTACACTTAGAAACAGAAACTTTACACATATTAGTCATTAAACACAGTGTGTATTGGGGTCATTGATGTACCAGCAATCTGTTTCACTTGAACCTGGTAACTTTTTCACATGTGATTAATTTTATTAACGGACTATTGTAATGAAATAGGATGTGGCTGAGGTGTGTGTGTGTGTCAGGTGTCGCTGGAGTTTTCTCCGTCCTCAGCTGTCCCAGGAGAAGAAGGCGTCTTGCAGGTGACGGCCCAACCAGACTCCCTGTGTGGTGTGAGCGCTGTCGACCAGAGCGTCCTCATCCAGGAGCCAGGGAAGACTCTGGAGGCAGACACGATAACAGACAAATAATAATAATAATAAGATGATAAACAAATTAAGATACAGGAAATTAGATTTAAAAAATGAGGTGACTTATTTATGTTAAGTGAAATCACATCAGACAAGCCATCTGGTAAGGCTTTGCTCCATCACGTGTAAAAAATAAAGTAATATGAAGTATTTCACCCTCATAGGTGTGTTTTTTTTTTCAATTTTTATTTTGAAATATTGTATATTGCGTTGTTTATAGTTGCAAACTATAGCTTATTCACATTATAGCAGAAATATTAAGGTCCACATGTATTTTTTTAATTTATCATTTATTATTCAGTTTGTAAAGACTGGTGTGATGGCCCTGAATGACTGTGAATGGGTGGAGTTTGCATCAATATAATCACAGATACAGCCCTTCTGCGTACACATGCTGAGATTTGTAGAGTGTGAAATGTCCTGTTGCATTGCAAAACCTGTGAGTGCTCATCCTACTCATTTGTGAATTTTGTGAAACTTTGCTCCTGGCTGGAACAGTAGCCTAAAGTACCCTAAATGACCTTATGAGATATAATATGAGGGAAGAGTAGAGCCTGTTCTTTTTGCATTGGGGTCATTTTAAGCCTTTATTACATGCCAGACTCAAACATGGACATTGTGATTCGTCATCTAAGCGCTGACTTTGGTGACTCCTGCTGGTAGTATCAAAAATCACACAGATGGCAGCACACACACACACACACACACAAATGTTGCTGTTTCATTCTTAATGAAGGGGCATCTAATGATTTCAGATGAATCTAAAAAATGAATGCATACTTTTTAACAGCCCTCAAACATTTTGCGCCTATCATTTCAGATATTTGACTTGTTGCCTGTCAAGAAAGCACCCAGTGATCCTGGAACATGCTTCAATGTGAGACAAAACAGACCAGTGTTACTTCACAGACATGAAAAAGATGCTTACACAGTTTTTCAGGTACTTCTTATGCAGTCTTTGAAGTGCCTGCTGTACATATAATACAAGTGATTGAATAACAACCTGCATGACTGATGCTGTGATACACCCAGTTTAGCAGTGACACATTTATATTTTGCTGGTTTATCTAGAGTTTGGGGCTGAAGATGGCAACTAATGTGTTTATTAGAATGTCATCATGTCTGAAGGTCAAAATACAACCACTCCCCGAACGTGGCTATGGTGAGACTTTTTGGCTCTAGTGAACAATAACAATTGTTTATCAGGATAATGTGAGCAAAATTCATGAATGTGTTGTGTGTATCTTTTTTCTTTTTGGATACAAATCCAACAAAATACAGGTGTGGGAGTGAAAGTTATGCGTCGTTTGCATCTGAATCAGCTACGTGAAGCTGCTCTACCTCCGCCTCCGCCTCCACCAGTAGAGACAGTCCGCACTTTCTTCCCTGAGACTTGGATATGGGACCTGGTGGAAATTGGGTGAGCTTCTGTCACAAGCCCTCTTCCATGGTTTTATTTGCAGGCTCACACACTCAACCAAAGGGTTTATTTAGTACCAGAATGGGGTTCTTTAACGGAGTCCTTATTTTGCTTTCATGTTGGAGTGGACAACAGCTCTGTGCCAAACCATGGTTTCCAAGTGGTCATTTAAATGAGAAATATGCATAAAAGACATAAAGTGGTGTCATTTTTCTAAATATTGCAATCATGATAAAGTGGCTGTATCAGGGCATAATAAAACTACACAAACGTGCGAGGGGCTCACTGTACCTCTCTCTTTTAATTCTGTCAGATTATTAATTATTATTATTATTATTATTAATGTTGTTTTGCTTTTCCTCAGGCTGACTGCTTTTGTTCTGAGATCCTTTTTCAAAGCACAGTCTTTCGTCTACATTGACCCGACCAAGATTGAACAGTCAAAGACTTGGCTGATCGGCAAACAGCAACAAAATGGCTGTTTCCAACAATCAGGGAAACTCTTTAACAACAGAATGAAGGTAGGGGCAAAGAGCATGATGGGGTGGCCGCTGAAAGCAAATTTAAATCTGCAGGGTTTTTGTTTTTTTTACCACAAACTCTTTGTTAGCAGACATGCTTACACACGCAGCAGAAACAGAGCAACATTGGCATCCCATTGAATCGTTTAAGTTGAGAAGAATAGTTAAGAAGTATAGTGGTGGAGAGTGTGTGACAGGGAGTAGATGAATGAAGCATTGATCAGGATTTTCATTTTCTCTCAAAGAGCACAGATGAACAATTAAAGCTAATTGCAGTGGGACAGATTCTGATTTAGCATTTTACATTATTACACATTTACGATAACACTAACTTTAAAATGTTCTCAAATATAATTTAGTTTTCCTTTTTATTTCTTCCTTTAGTGCTACTGTTATATAGTTGTTCTATTGTATTGCCTATTTTATTGTTTATATTCTATTCTAATTCAAATATTTGACTATCTATTTATACATTTTCTGTGTGTGTAGCATGGAGGGGGCTACAACTGCATTTCATTCCTGTATTGTATAATGACAATAACCCTGAACCTGAACAGCTCTGCATCACACATGGTCACAAGAAGGCGATTAGGATTAGCTCACTAGTAACTCATGCTTCCTGTCTACAGGGTGGTGTGTCCGATGAGGTGACTCTCAGTGCTTACATCACTGCTGCGTTTTTGGAGATGAATACGTCCATATCTGTGAGTCGACCTTTCCAGCACCATTCACTCATTGTGTTTTCACCTCTAACTGCACGAGTGAAAGGACATTTCTTGTGTAGACCTACAGAAACCAACAAGCAAGTTTATATGCTTCTCTGTAGGACTTCAATTATTTCTACATGGGCCCTGGTTTAGTTAACATAATACAGTACAGTCAGTTGCTGTGTTAGGAGCTATTTGCTGATCAAATCATGTTTTTAATCTGTTATAGGATCCTGTGGTGAAGAAGAGCCTGCCTTGCCTCAAGGAGTCCATCGGTGACCTCAGCAACACCTACACTACAGCTCTGCTGGCGTACGTCTTCACCCTGGCAGGAGACATGGAGACCCGTGCTCACCTTCTGAAGCACCTGGACACGGTTGCATTAAACGAAGGTGAGTCATCGTCCTAAAGGAAATCATTCTGGCTTCAGTGCTGTGAAAGTAGCTTACCTTGTGCCTGTTTGTCTGTTTGTGGGTGGCTGGTTTTAGGGGGTTTCCTCCACTGGTCTCAGACAGCAACAGAAACATCAGCCTCTCTGTCTGTGGAGATCAGCTCCTATGTGCTGCTGGCCAAACTCAGTGGCTCTCCTACTGCTGAAGACCTGGGCGACGCTACCCGCATCGTCAGATGGCTGACGGGCCAGCAGAACTATTATGGAGGCTTCTCCTCCACACAGGTACATGTCAGTGTCAACCTCGTGGTGGTGCTAGAAGAAAAGTCAGGGGATCACCAAAGTCAATAGGATTTATCCTGTGGGAACCATGAATGTCTGTATATAATTTCATGGCAATCTAATAGTTGCTGAGATATTTTGGTCTGGACCAATGGGGTGGATCAACTGACCAACCGAATATTACTATAGAGCCATTCTGCTAAATGCTCATACTCAGATGAAAGATGTTTGCTGAAATGTCAGTGTAAAAACCTACAGTAGATACCTACAGGTTTTCCCCAAATTGATAATACATATGCCATACCGGTGTGTGTGTGTGTGTGTGTGTGTGTGTGTGTGTGTGTGTGTGTGTGTGTGTGTGTGTGTGTGTGTTTGTTGCAGGACACAGTGGTGGCTCTGCAGGCTCTGGCTCTCTACTCCACTGTGGTGTTCAGTCCAGAGGGTTCAAGCACAGTGACAGTCCAGTCTCCCAGTGGCCCGCTGACATTTGAAGTGAATCAGAACAACAAACTGCTCTACCAGGAGAAGCTGCTGCAGGACGTGACAGGAAAGTACAGCCTGGACGTGAAGGGAACTGCCTGTGCTTCAGTGCAGGTCAGTGGTCCCTGTGGCTCTTATTGTTTCTCTTCTGTACACATACATTTACCACCTCTGAGGCTATAGGCCTTTTATTTTGTTGGTAGTAGTTCTGCAATTGTCAAAGTTCATTTCAATTTCAATCAGTCAGTTTCTATATATAGCTCTATCCACTATATGTGCAAAATATCATACAATAGAAGAACATTCTTACATATTCTTTCATATGCATTAAGATGATTTGCTACAGTTAGCATGAGAGACAGTCAGAGTGAATCCTTTTCTCTGCAGACAGGTACTACACCTTTACTATTTGAAATTAACCCGCTGCTGGTATTCAACACAAAACAGGAAATAAGATAAGCCTTTATTATCCCACAGCGGGGAAATTTTCAGCGTTACAGCAGCCAGCAAAAGTGTCATATATAGAAATACAATAAAAATAAATAGAAAAATAGTCCTGTACACAGTATAGACAGAAATAAAATAATAGAGTGACTGAGTGCAGTTGTAAGTATGAACAAATAGATAAGATAAAAATATTGCACATATATAATATACATGTACATGAAAATATTTCACAGCAAAAGATGAAGTAGATAACATCATGAATAAAATATATGCATGAAGATAATGCACAGCAGCACATGAAGTATAATAGCGAATAGTCTGCACACTCACAGTCAAGTGTAGATTACCGGGAGTTGTACTGATTATAGAGTCTGACAGCAGCAGGCAGGAAGGACCTACGGTACCTCTCCTTCAGACACCGCGGGTGGAGCAGCCGGCTGAAGGAGCTGCCCAGTGCTGATAGAGTGACATGTAGGGGGTGGGAAGTGTTCTCCAGTAGTGATAATAGCTTGGCCACCATTCTCCTGCCTCCCACCACCTCCACTGGGTCCAGAGGGCATCCAAGGACAGAGCTGGCCTTCTTTACCAGTCTGTCCAGTCTCTTCCTATCCCTGGAAGAGATGCCACTGACCCAACAGGCCACCCCATACAAGACGGCTGATGCCACCACAGAGTCATAGAAAGTCCTCAGGAGCGCCCCCTGCACTCCAAAAGACCTTAGTCTCCTGAGCAAAAAGAGATGGCTCTGGCCCTTCTTAAACAGAGCGTCCGTATTGTCTGACCAGTCCAGTTTGTTGTTCAAGTGAACACCCAGATACTTGTACGATCTCACAATCTCAATGTCCGTTCCCTGGATGTTCACTGGTGTAGGTGGAGGGAGTTCGCGCCTGCCGAAGTCCACCACCAGCTCTTTGGTTTTACCCGAGGCGGTTCTGGAGGCGGTTCAGCTGACACCAACCCACAAAGCTCTGGGTCAGTTCTCTGTACTCCCTATCATCCCCATCGGTGATGAGGCCGACGATGGCAGAGTCGTCAGAGAACTTCTGCAGGTGACAGTTCGAAGTGTTATGGGTGAAGTCCACTGTGTAGAAGGTGAACAGGAAAGGCACCAGAACTGTTCCCTGTGGAGCCCCTGTGCTGCAGAGAAGTGTGTTAGACACACAGTCCTGTAACCTCACATACTGTGGTCGGTTTGTGAGGTAGTCCAGGATCCATGCTGCCAGGTGATGGTCCACCCCAGCGTGCTCCAACTTGTCCCCCAGAATCCTGGGCTGGATGGTATTAAAAGCACTGGAGAAATCAAAAAACATGATCCTCACAGTGTTTCCAGCCTTTTCTAGGTGAGAGAGGGATGTGTGAAGCAGGTAAATGACAGCGTCATCCACCCCAATGCCGGGTTGATAGGCAAACTGCAGAGGGTCCATACATGGGCTCACCAACGGACGCAGGTAGACAAGAACCAGTCTCTCCAGGGTCTTCATCAGGTGAGAGGTCAATGCCACTGGCCTATAGCCATTGAGGTCCTTGGGGTGTGGGGTCTTCGGCACAGGAACCAGACACGATGTTTTCCACAGTTTTGGCACCCTCCCCAGCTTCAGACTCAGGTTGAACAGGTACTCAACAATCCCACACAGCTGGTCCGCACAGGACTTCAGAAGTCTGGAGCTGATGCTGTCTGGGCCCACCGCCTTCATCACTCAACTCATCCTTGTTACCCGATACAAAAACTCTTTCTTTCCTTGAGCAGAGCCTTAATATCAGGAGTGATCCAAGGTTTATTGTTGGCGAAACAATGCACAGTCCTGGTGGGGACGTTTTTTTCCACATAGAAGTTTATGTAGTCCGTCAGACAGTCTGTGAGGTTGTCAATATCCTCCCCATGAGCGTCACTAAAAATGTCCCATACAGTAGTGTCAAAACAGTCCTTCAAAGCCTCCTCTGCTCCGTTAGACCACTTCTTCACTGTGCGTGGGACAGCAGGCAGCCTGCGCACGAGAGGTCTGCAGACAGGCCTGAGATGCACAAGGTTGTGATCAGATCTGCCCGGGGGGGGGACTCAATGAGATGTATGCATCCTTGGTGTTGGCATAACATAAGTCCAGTATTCTGTTGTCTCTGATGTGGCACGTAACATACTGAGTGAATGTGGGTAGAGAGGAGGACGGAGGGGCATGATTAAAATCACCAGAGATGACGAAGAGGGCATCTGGGTGTTGTGTCTGCAGCCTGCTTACTGCTG
Source organism: Macquaria australasica (assembly GCA_005408345.1). Classification (NCBI taxonomy): domain Eukaryota; kingdom Metazoa; phylum Chordata; class Actinopteri; order Centrarchiformes; family Percichthyidae; genus Macquaria; species Macquaria australasica. Next base: position 461,091 of record SEMN01000371.1, on the reverse strand, counting down.
AGAGCAGGACATCACAGGCTGCATCAGCGTTAGCAGAGGGGGGGGTGTAAGCTACCATCACGATGGCATGCGAGAATTCCCTCGGTAGATAGTATGGCCTCATGCTAACAGCTAGCAGTTCAATGTTCTTGTCGCAGGTTTGCTCTTTAACAGTGATGTGCCCAGGGTTACACCATCTGTCATTAACAAGCACTGCCAGCCCTCCTCCCTTCCTCTTACCGCTCTCCTTTGTCCTGTCCGCCCGTTCGTTTACTTGACTAACCAAAAAATAGAATCCTAAGAAAATACTTTATTGATTATTCATAAAAATGTTCCTGGTGTACCCGTTTCCCAGATTTCTCTTCACTACAACATCCCAACTCCTACTGATGTCACAACCCTCAGCGTGGAGGTCAAACCAGAGGCCACCTGCACCAGCAGCCCTCACAGACCCAAACTCACTCTGAAGTTAAAGTCCCTGTAAGTAATCAACAGCAACTGGCTGTTGATTACTAACGTAACATTCACCCGGCTGAATATCGTCTCCTCGCAGCTCGAAGGTGCCCTGCTGGTGGATCGTGTTGAACAGAAGGAAGATCATGTCCTCGTGTACATAAAGGAGGTGAGAGGAATTCACAGTGAGGAACCACAGATAGGTGGTGCTCCCCAGATCTGTGATTGATTGTGACGTCTGTTGATCCTCCATCAGCTAGCGAAGGACATACCCATCAACCACAGCTTAGAGCTCCTACAGGAGCTCCCAGTGCAGAACCTGAAGCCAGCCGTGGTCAAGATCTATGACTACTACCAGCCAAGTAAAACCCTAAATCCATTTACAGACCACACTGACAAACTCTGCTCCTTAGTAGAGCTGCACAACAACCTCAACACTTACCAGAATTATAATATTTGTATTATTTCATCTTTCAACTGGACCATTTTCAAACTTTTGTCTGACGTACTCTGGGACAGATTCCAACACTCCAACACCTGAGTGATTGACTGAATGAAATGTCAATTTTAAGAAGCTTGCCTCATAGACAAGTTAGTCAGCATTTATATATCTTACGTCCACCTATTTAGCATTTATAAGCATATATAAACATTTAAGTAATGTTTATAACACACTATAATGCAGTTATAAACAGATATAAACTCATGTATTTGTGAACAACTATAACTCCTCCTGTGGACAGCCATAAGTGGAGGCTGCTGTGTAAACAGATAATGAATGACAATATATTAAAACACAGCTTGAATAATATAAAATATGTCGTAAAATATATAATATAGTAGAAGTTATAATTGTTGACAGATACTGTGCTAAAATAAGAACTTAAAATGTCCTTATATTTGTTTATATCTACATTTACTATTTATTAAATATATATATACTGCTTAAGTATGCTGCTGTACATAGGGAGACATTTGTATATTTGCATATTTATTAAGATTAATTAAAATTACAAGGCACATTCAGGTATCGTGAGTCATTAAGATATTATCACTTTGCTTCATAAACAATGTACTTTTGAATATCAGATCATTGCCAATCGTCAGGCTTGTTCAATGGGAGCAAATGCTGAGAATTACTCATGTAAACACACTAAATTGCTCAAATCTTTCCAAAAATGAGAGCATGTGTGCGTCATGGTCAACTGTTAAGTGGGGTTACTATCTACAACAAGCACAGATTATTTCAGTGCTTGACACCTGAAGGAGGTTTGACTGGTTAGTTTGTTCAATCCTGGCTCTGATTCTTCTTTTTCCTCTCAGGTGACCAGGCTGAGACAGAATACATCTACTCTTGTGCTGCAGGTAACTTTCTGTAATATCAGGAACACCATGAAACAATCCCTTTAACAACTGAGATGGCAGATTTAAAAGCTAAAACCGATGATGTACAGTAACGTATTGCATGTGCTAGCCTTCTCTAACAACCTACTTAAGAATTGTAAAATTTCAAAAGACCACATTATACAATAAATAAATACAAGGGAAAATTGAATAAAAAGAATTATTAAAAATATATTTCAATTTAATAACTAGTAACAGACAAACAATTTCAGACTAAAAGTCCATACAATATTCACGTTTTTTTCTTTCATTTGCAGCGTGAAGAGAGAAGTGTGGTCACCACTCAGACCTCTGGTCCTCGATGATTCTACTATAATTAAACAAGACTGTGTCGGTGTAAACAAGCAGAATGTGCACGTGTATGTACACATGGCTGACTTGTTAGCGCTCTGCTACAGTCCCTTACAGCTGTAATCTGAATGTCTCCCACAAAACTGATCTTTTGTTGAAGTGTTTCTTTACTGATCATTTCTGAAGTGCTGCATTACAATGATTCCAGGAAACAACAGCCATTATTCATCGTTATTGTTTACTTATCATAAGTGTTTTCATTTGTTTATTAGGATTATCACATATACATTTCATCCACACACCAAAATAAAGTTGTGCAAGTGAAACCCTATTAACTACAGAAGCCGTGAACGAGTCGAGATCACGAGTTAATTATTTTGTCATCTTAAGATAACAAAGCTAGTTTTCTCATTAATTTATCTCAGTCTTCTCTTGAAATGACAAGGACTGATCTGAATGTTATCTCTAACAGAAAAACACAATGCAGTTGTGTTACGAGTCTGATGCCATGATTAATGATGTGTCCTCTTGTTCTGACATTTTCAGCTTAAATCAGTTGCTACAGTTGTCAAAACGCCATCTGTGCATGCTGTCACGGCTCTCCTGATCTCCGATAAACATTAAACACATGAACATTCTAAGTAAGCTAATAAGAGGGAACAACATTTGCCTTGGCCTTGCATGCACGGTCAGTCTCGACTTCTGTAATTAATCCTCCATTCCATCCCCTCCCTGAACATTTTGTACAATATCCCTATGCTGAAATATTACATAGCCCCAGGTTTGCTGTGAGGACCCTCTTCAAGACAGGGCCTCGAGATCATGTAATGAAGCAGGACCCACCTTAAGGCCCTCATTGTGCCAGTGGATACTGTGATTTGTGATTCACATTCTCAAACAGAAGTACAGGTCATAGTGTAAAGAGGCAAAGTGGCTTATTCACGTCCCATTTTCACAGTAATAATGCTAGCATGTTGATGTTCAGCAGTATAATGTTGGTTGGATGTTTATTCAAAATGTCATGGCAATCCATTCAATACCTGTGAAGATATTTCAGTAATAAAACAAAAATGTCAGCTTCATGGTGGCTCCGAGTCTGACTGAGACCTTGTATTCATTTCTCAAAAACTGGACAGTAAAATAACTCCAAACTTGACAGGGTCATAGTCAGGGTCCTTCTGAACAAGACTCCATCAAGACAATATTTTATGAGAGTTCAAACATTAGCAAATTGTCAATATGTTAAAGGCTTCTAACAGGTCCATGTCTGACCCACAGTCTCCACCCAGATACAGCTGGAGTCAGTTTGAAGGTGAGTAATAAAAACGACCCTGGCAGAGTTTTTCCCGCCAGGCGTTCCCAGTCAAACTTCCAGTAACCTTGTAGCGATCTGCTATCTTGACCACGGGAGGTTATTATATTTTGGCGAATCACACACATACACACACACTCACACCTATGCCGGTCTCACTCACTCACACACACACACACCACACACACAATAATAATTTCACACACACACAATAACAAATAATTTATAAGCTGGTTCTACTTTACTACACACACACATATTACACTTATGCTGGTTCTCTACTCTTTGTTAATATATTACTATTAATATTACATTTCCCTCAGACACATACACATATATTTATTTCTTTGTTGTTACACTTCTTTTACATAATAATAGCATTTCTCACATATTTCTTTACTTACATATTACTTTATAGGCATACACACATTTCATATACATAGAGCTTTACATTTCCATGCCATATTTATATTACTTCATTTCACATTACTTTTGGCATAGACTACTTTCATACTCTTACTTCATACAGCCACACACACACACACACACTCACATTATTACACACACTTGTCATGAGCATATATTTACATTACTTGCAGCACATTTGACCACACTTTACTTCACTCTCAACAATAATAATAATTCCTCACGGTCATCACTACACACTGACCTTTCACCACCACCACCAACAATAACACACTCACACAATAATTCCTCAATATCAATGACACTCAATTTTTCAACAATACCACACCACACACACTCACACACACACTCACACACACACTCACACTCACACACACTCACTCACTCACACACACACACACACACACCTATGCCGGTCTCACTGACACACACTCACACACACACACACACACACACTCACACACACACACACTCACACACACACACACACACTCACTCACAGCCTTGTCTTTGTGGCATTGTAAGGACACCAGACCAGACCATGCATTCTGGGGACCACCCTTTCTAGTGGTTGTACAGCCCTGAAAAAAATCAGGCAGTATCCTGGAGGGGACATAAACACAGATGTCACTTCAAATAATCAATCAGACAAAGTAGAGTTCCTTGACTGGACTAGGAACAGCTTCCTGGGGACTAGTCAGGTATTTAGTCATATGTGGGGTCAGTATATACACACTGTCTGGTTTTTCTTCCTTCCTGAGTACCACTTAACACACTTTCAGGTTAAACCTACTTTGGGGAGCCACTTAAACACCTTTGACTGTCAAGGTGAGTGCTGTGCAACCATGATGCAGCAGGTTAAGATACTAAGTGCACCAGAAGTGACCCCCTCTGTGACATGGACAATAAAATCCTCTCATTATAGATTTGAGCTCTCCTTTCAATCGACCTTTCACACACACACCCGTAGTAAGCCAATCCAGCCTTTCACCTTCTTTTAAATGGCGATGACGCTGAAGTCCAAGATGGCGCCGTAGTACGAAGAAGCAGCGAGTCCGCCGGTCGGAGCGGTGAGTGGGCTGTTGGCGTGCGTCCTCTTTGTTTTCGGGTTATAGTCCGCGTCCGTAACTCCGCTGTTCTCTGGCTGAAACCTCCGGGCAAATAATTGCTAGGATTTCCTGCGGCGTACAGACCCCGACTGACTGACAGAAAGCGCGGACTGGACTTCACTGGACTGGCGCACATGACTTACAGGTACTCCGGTAAAAGCCGTGAGAGTTACATTTTGTTTTAGTTTTTCTTTTCTTTCTCTTAATCCTTTGCCTCCCGGAACAGAATGAAGTGGGGCTGAAAGTGAACCTTTTTGTAAACTGAATTGTTCTGTAAGCGAACATTTGTTTGTATCTTCAGAAAGGTTGTTTTGGGGAATCTGGTGAAAGGAAAATACGGACTGGATTTCGGGGGAGAACTGCGTTGCCTGCACTTAATACACTGGAGTGAACTGAGAGATTTCTGTTGTGGTGCTTTATTGTTTGTGGCCGATACTAAATGTTTTGCTTGTGCTTAGGGCTCATGAGGGTTCAATATATGAGTGTTGCGTGTTTATTATGCTCTATGCTTGAGTCCTGTGTACGGTTGACTAACTTCAAATAACGACTTCCAACCCTGGGAAAACATTGTTAGGCGCTGACCTGACTGGCACCGCAAGCACCTGGTCATACCGTTACAACCTCTCAAACAAAAGTCCAGACTATGGCCTCAGACCTGATCAAACAAGTTGTTTTTTGAACTATGGCCTAAGGTTCTCTCATCGAATATACACTTATTTATATATCTTGTGTTTAAACATGCAGTTAATTATTACATTATTGCTGACGCTCCCCTTGTCCCTGATGTGGAGTACTGATGAGTCACTCAGCTGTTTTTAACAGCTCGTTCTATCAGCTTTGACACCACAAGAAGAAAACTATGGCTCTCCATAACTTTGTCATCATCTTCATACTGGACAAGCTTTCAGTTTTGTTGGCTTCTAGTGATGCCAATGCTTCAGTGGGTTAAAGTATCACTCCCATTTTATTTACTGTCCAGATGACAGATATTATAACTGAGGTGCTCCAAGTACAGACATTTGAAATATTATAATTGTTTAGCCCTACAGTGACAGTTAAATTAGTTTATTGCTATTGCTTTATGTGCAGCTCCAGCTGCTTTGATTCACTGCACAAACTTTTTCTGCTTGAAAAGTACAGAGAATCATTTAAAGGTACATTACTTGCGTGAAAGTAACATACAAAGTGGTTGCATACAACGCCTTCATTTTATAAAGTCTTATGCAAGTACAAATAGTTTGGGAGGTTACATCTGGACAGTTTTATTGTTGCACCATTTGAAACAGTAATGACATTTCTTACTGTGTTGTAACACATGAGCAGTGTTTGAGGACTTTATCAGTCAGCAAAGGTTTACTTACTGGAAAGATATTGTCTACTTTGGCCTTAGTGATCAGGTTAAGAGCTGGTTGCATGACAAAATCAAACATCCCACTTACTGTAACACTGATACCACTGACGTCGTGGAAGGAGTGGGCAGAACAAAATGCTTCAAAATTGTGGAATATCCTAGAATGAGATATAAAGTAGAACAATATAAACACCTTTACAATATAATTAAATAGCTTACACCTACTGTATGTAAAGCATAATGTTCCAGTGTTTTTATTTGAGACTGTCAGAGAGATGTTACAGCTCCAGTTATTGTGTCCAACCATTGTGAGTGTGAGTGTGAGTGTGTGTGTGTGAAGCAGGGGTGGATGGTGTCAGAGGCTATTTAACAGATGCTGACTCTGAGGCTCATGTCAGTCAGTCATGGGTCGTCCTGGGATTCAGAAGTGGACATGGACACTGTGTGTCTTCGTGAGCTGGATGTGTGTGGGTCAAGCAGTGGCAGGACCGTAAGTTTACCTGTGCTGTCTAAAAAAGTATAATGGATTACACGCATATTGGATAATGTTTTTCTTCTGCATCATCTTCTGGGTTGGAGTTTCTTCCATTTGAGATCCAGTGAGGTATCTACTGTATGTGTGTATGTGTCTGTGGCTGTAGGCAGTACATGGTAGCCATTCCTGCAGTTCTTGAAGCTGGAGCTGCGACCAAATTCTGTGCGAGTCTCCTGCAGCCCAACGAGACTCTGGTCGTGACCGTCACTTTGATGTCCCAAGAGCAGAATACAACCCTCCTCCAGAAGACGTTCAACAAAAAGTTTCATACCTGCGTACAGTTTCAGGTCAGCTCTCGAGATGGGCTTTCAGTCATTTCAGGCATTCTTTGAAAATGTGTGAATTAAAATACAACATTCCTTATGTTGGAGAACCTTAATGGGGTTTCATAACACATACAGTAAGACACAAAAACACACAATATATATAAAGTCACAATGGCATAAAATTTGTAAATTGACAAATGCTTTTGTAATACGGCATACATTTGTGATTTAAACAGATCAAGTGAAAATAGATAGTGACAATATTATTTCAGTAAGAGTTAATGGGTCTCTTGATGTCTATAAAATATCTTTCTGTCACAGGCTCCTTTAGTGCAGAATGAAGTGGTGCAGAATCTGGAGGTGAAGGTACGAGGCAACAGTTTTTACTCAAAAGAAGTCAGGAAAGTCATGATCAAAGCCTATCAACCAATGACATTCGTCCAAACAGATAAACCAATCTACCTCCCTGGACAAACGGGTAACCTTGAGCTGATTATCTATGATGTTGTACACAATATGGTCCTATACGTAGACAGAATTTCCTGGGGGTAGAAAACTCATTGCTACAATGTCATAATATATATAATATATATATATGGACATTTTCAGGATTTAAAAATAAAGCAACGTGCTGGAAACCAGTCAAATTACTTTTTTAGAGGTGAATTTGTATGCAGCACTCATCCTTGCTTTTCTAAAACTATTTTACCAAACACGACATGTCGATATCCATCTGTCGGCTATGGCTAACCAACATAACACATGCAATTACAGTAAGACAGCAGCAGTGATAACACTAAGAACATCAACAGACGGTATGAGTTAAAAGCCCAGAAGCCCAGAAACAACACGATAGCTTGGGAAAAATGTAACGTTAGCAGATATGAAAAAGGTAACGCTAATATATTTCAAAAGTAACATTAACATATATGAAAAAAGTAACTAACATATATGAAAAATTAGCATACATTCCCTGTTATTTGCCTGCTGCTCAAGCTAAAAGCACATAAGCCCCAACATTCTGTTTACAGTAATCATTAAACAGCCACAAACACACAGTAAGCATATGAGCTATCTTACCTTAAAGCATGTGTTTTTTCACCAGTTTCTGTGCAAAACTATCCACCACTTTATTGAAATCCAGGGCTGTGACCGGATTGCTAGATGCTAATTTTGTTAGAGAATGCTAGACAGGCAACAGAGGGAGTACTGTAAAAGCCAGTGGTAAATGATCTATTGTTGTGACCTTATCTAACTTGTAAGTCTGATAGTAATGTAATTTCTGAGTTGACAGATGTAAGTTTCAGTCATCTGTCAGGATGTTTAACACTGGTGTAGATTAGCTGTAAAAGCTTCATATAATCTCTTTGCATTTCTCTCAGTGCATTTCAGAGTCGTCACACTGGACACTAAGTTAAGACCTGCCAGTCGGCTGGTGAGTGTTTGAACCCTTTCTTTTAGCTCTCATTTACAGATGTCCCTGAGCCCATCCTAAAGATCAGTATTGGGGCAGATCCAGACATATTTTAATGGATCTCATACCTGAGTGCCGTCGTCACCAAACTGAGTAACTTGATTTGCAGTTCAATAGAAATCTTGGCTGGTGTCGGGTTGTGTGCTCTCTGCAGCTGGTGTACCATACAATCAGAGTGAACCGAGTGAGACGTCTTCTCTATAGCTGATCTACTCACGTCAAATTCAGGAGTCATTCTCCCAGTTAATCATTCACATCAATAATAATCAAGAAGTCTAACTTTGGATCAAATAGCTCATGAAAAATAAGCTGTGTCAGATGTAGTAGTTACAGTTGTTATTTCAATGTGTCAGATACATATTTAATCAACATTAAAGGTTGGGTAGGCGGTATTTCTTTGGCATCATTGGGCAAAAATGCAATAATAACCATTCAGCATATTGTAATTCAAGTGGTCTGAGAGCAGACTTCTACTTCAGCCCCTCCTCTTGCTTGTTTTCAGGCTTCAGAAAATCTATCCATGACGGTAGACTTTAGCCAATCACAGGTTATTTCAGAAAGACAGTGTTCGTATTGGCTAAACTACAAGAGCAGATGTGTGTGCACGTCCCTTCAGACAGTGAGACTGATTCAACAGCGGAAAATCCTGCAACTTGTGATAAATTTCCAACACCTCCTTTGCCTACAGCGGTGTATAGTACAAAACAACACGTCCCGGCTCCACACGGAGCTTCAGGCTCATTATTTTCGATATCATGGCGCTCGTATCGATGAGTGGCAAAGAGGCAGGATGACAAACAGTGGGGAATAACTTTTGACAGGGGACAGTGGTGTGTGTGTGGCGTACTAGCCTCTCATCCCGCTGCTGGATGGCGTTGCATCTGCCTCTGAAGCCTGGGGCATTTTGCTCTGCGGCCGTGAAGCGCTGGAGGGGCGTCTTTGAGAAAACAAGTCGCGGCGAGAGGGACCGCGGCCTCGGTGAGGCTCACGCCGTGTAAAGCGAGCCCTACGAAGGTTTCGCAGGGGAACTGATTCCTTCTGCTGCCAGGTCGAAGTTGTGGGTTTGGTGGGAGGGGCTTAGCAGAGAGAGAGGCGGAAGGTTTTGCATAGGTGTCACAGATTTTGCCTACCCTAGCTTTAAGGTAAATAAGTATCGTATCGGACTCGGCAGATACCCAATATTAAAGGACTTGGATCTGGATTGGGCCAAAAAAAGCTTGATCAGAACATCCCTCATTTCATTTATAAACCAGTATTAGCCATACTGTTTGATAATGGTGCAGGTTTTAATTTGTAGCCCGGTGAGCCGGAATATATACAACAGCTAGCAGAGTTAAAATTAACAGAAGTTACGACATGATTTGACCGACATGGGTCTGCTCTTTAACCATGTCTCTAATCGATCAGCTCCTGTTGAAGCTCTGGGTCAACAGTACAACCAGGGCCCCTTTAGGTAAACTTGCCAGTGCTGCTTTTAAACATTTTTGCTGACGCTCTAATAAATCTATTGAACCTTAACTCTAGTTTCTTTTTGCAACATTTTTGCAACATTTTCTAGCAGAAAATACATGTAGAAGTGATAACAATGAAACTATAATAATAAAAAAAAAATTAAGAGATGCGTGTATGTTTTTCCACAAATAAACCTATTAATCAGAATGACGGATACTCTGTGGAACTGACTGCTCATCGTCGTCGTCGCTGATTTCTTATTGAATGAATAAAGGAAAATGTCTAACCCAGACTCATTAGGACACTGTGTGATGAGAACAATATAAACCAACTTGTCCTTAAACAAATCCCTCTTTCTTTTTTGCAGTACAATATCATCGAAATTGAGGTAAGACAATATCCACACACCATTTTTTTTTCTTATGTAAATTCAGCATGTTGACCTCCTAGACACATCAAGAGCTTTCTAGGTCAACATTTTAGTTTACAGCCCAACCTCTGTGACATGTTTTTATATCAATTCTGATATCAATATTTCACAGCTCAAAAATTCATTATTATTACTATTCAAATACATTATTTTTACATAAACAAAAAGTCTTGGCAAGGACTTTGAAAGAGTTAATATACAGTGTGTACTGTGGCAGGATATTTTACACTGAACTATAACAAGGCATTTATGAACAATGACGTAAGTATAAGAATGTTACATTTTGAATATGAAAAAAATCGCTGAAAATGAATGTTCTATAATAATCTGTTAAATAATAACAATACATACCAGAAAAACAACATAAAAGGTAACCTTAAAAACAAAAACTCTTAACTCAGAAATTGTGTTTTAATGGTGGCATTTTTCTTTTTTCTTATCCTTCTTAAATCAAGTTAATGTAGTTTGACAAAAATGTTCTGAACTCAAGCTCCACTTACTAGCATTTTCTGGATATTCTAACAGCCTCAGGTCTTCATCAGCAGATGGAGTTTGCTCAATTTTTTTTCTTTCCTTCTTTTTTGCAGCTCCACTCCAAGACTTTTATATGACTAGCTAATAAAAGCTAGTAAGTGGCCTTTTAGTTAAGGTTGTATTTGTCAAACTAAATTAAACCTGATTTTAAAAGGATATGGAACAAATACCAATATATCTAGCATGCCTTAAGGACATAAAGACCTGGATGACCTGCAATTTTCTGATGTTAAACTCAGACAAAACCGAAGTTATTGTACTTGGCCCCGAACACCTTCGAAACACATTATCTAAAGATATAGTTTCTCTAGATGGCATTGCCCTGGCCTCCAGCGAAACCGTAAGGAATCTTGGAGTTATCTTTGATCAGGATATGTCCTTTAACTCCCACATAAAACAAACTTCAAGAACTGCCTTTTTTCACTTACGTAACATTGCATAAATCAGGCACATCCTATCTCAAAAAGATGCAGAAAAACTAGTCCATGCATTTGTTACGTCTAGGCTGGACTATTGCAACTCTCTATTATCAGGCTGCCCCAATAAGTCCCTTAAGACTCTCCAGGTGATTCAGAATGCTGCGGCACGTTTACTGACAAGAACCAGAAAAAGAGATCATATTTCTCCAATATTAGCTTCTCTACACTGGCTCCCTGTAAAATCCAGAATAGAATTTAAAATCCTTCTCCTCACCTTCAAAGCCCTAAATGGTCAGGCACCATCATATCTTAAAGAGCTCATAGTACCCTATTACCCCACTAGAGCACTGCGCTCCCAGAATGCAGGGTTCCTTGTGGTTCCTAGAGTCTCTAAAAGTAGAATGGGAGTCAGAGCCTTCAGCTATCAAGCTCCTCTCCTGTGGAACCAGATCCCAGTTTGTGTACGGGAGGCGGACAACCTCCTCACATTTAAGAGTAGGCTTAAGACTTTCCTCTTTGATAAAGCTTATAGTAGGGCTGACTCAGGTGACCCCTGAGCCACCCCTTAGTTATGCTGCTATAGGCCTAGACTGCCGGGGACTTCCTATGATGCACTGAGCTCCTTTCTCCTCCTCTTCCTCTCCATCTGTACGCCCTCATATCCCATCAATGCTTGTTATTAATTCAACTTCTTCCCGTAGTTGTGTGCTTTCTCTCCTCTCTCTCTCCCCTTCTGTTGCTTTCTGCAGGTATTTCTGCACAGTAAACATGACATTTTTCACACTGTACAATTTTTTACACTATCCAAATGTATGGCCCACGTCCATCTGCCATCCTGTTGAAGGAAAAAAAGGAGCAGCATGTTTAGCACTGTATTTCTGTGTGGCATGCACATTTTCTCCCTGTATTCACATTATTACTCTATTTTTGTCATAAACACACATTGTTCCCATTTGCCTTATTGAACAGGATGCTAACAACAACAGGATTGGACAGTGGCTGAATGAAACGTCGAATGGTAAAATACTGCAGCTTTCTTACTCCCTGAACTCTGAGGCCCGTGAAGGAACCTACCAAGTCATTGTGTCGATTGGTGAAGAAAAACTCTATTACACCTTCAAGGTGGAGAAATATGGTGAGTTATTGTTCTTTTATATATATATATATATATATATATATATATACACCTTCCATTTCAATGCAAGCAAGAATGCTAACAATCATATTTTGTCCCCAGTTTTGCCTAAATTTGACGTAAAAATAAATGCACCTGAAGAGGTAGGTATTGAGGAGGAAGAAATCAAAGCTGAAGTATGTGCAACGTAAGTAAAAGCCCTTTCACTCATTACACAAATAATCTAAAACAGGTCCAGTTTGGTGAGTGAATGACTCCTTTTCAACAACACAATGCTTTTTTTTCTATGTCTATCTAATCAGGTATACATATGGACAGCCTGTGCCAGGCAGTGTTGAAGTTGAGGCGTGCCGACCTCTTGATGACTATGTTTATAGTACCTTTGTAGGCTCCCTTGATCATCCAGAGGGAGTCCCTGAAATAAGTGCCCCATGCTACAAGGAGACAAAGCAGGTACAGTTTCTATAGCGACAGTCTCGTCTTTCTGCTGAAACAAGGTGCATCTAAAGGTAGACCTTCCATATGCCCAGACAGAATGTATGCATGCTGGATAAGAACTGGTCTTGTCTGGTGATAATGATTCATTTCAGCGTGTTTGTGTCCCATGTGTGTTTTCCAGTTGCAAAAACCAGATTTTGAAAATGACAGGGTTTTGGCCAGGTTTGATTTTTCATTTCCAAAGGCTTGCATGCAGAAACAGAACACAGGATTCCATTGACACCTGGAGAGCAGTAAAGCCAAAGAAACTCCAGATGCCACTTTTCCTGGAATCTTAGTGTTCTTGGGTCAGCATGTTTGGGCTCTTTCTCCCCTTCTTCCTCCTCTTGTTGGGTTCCTGACGTGTTTCTTCATTTTGCATCTAACAGGAAAACAGAGCAAGGTTACAGATCATTTTCCTTTTAAACAAATGAACTAAGCCTCTGATGCAATGACTGACACTTTATTACCACCAAATTTCAAATACTGAAGGAAAATTAAAGGTATAGTGTGTTAAATGAAAACTGGAAATTACCATAAGTATTATGGAAAAATGTTATGAAGAATATTGAAATTACAGGTTCTGAAGTTTATTGTCCCTGCTGTGCACTGAGCTCATCATTAAGTATGAACTCTTATCACTGTTGGAGTTTAACGTTTTTACAACCAATACCACAAGTAAAATAAAAATTAAAAATAAACATAGTATGTTGTCACTACATCTACAAAAATCACTTACGACTTCATGGACTGAATTTGTGAAGGTGTGCTAAGCTCTCAAGCTATATTCCATGTTTATGTGATAGGATATCAGGTGTGTAAGCTATAGGTATCAATGAATTCTCCGCACATTAACAGATGGTGAATTAAACCTGACCTGCATTTTGTCTATGTAGCTAACTATTCAACTTTTCGATTCATAAAAAACTTGTTACGGGTGCCCCAGTAGCTCACCTGCTAGAGCGCATACCACGTATCAACTGAGTCCTTACCACAGCAGCATGGGTTCGACTCCAACCCAAACCCTTTGCTGCATGTCATCCCTCTCTCTCCCCTGCCTTTCCTGTCTCTTTCAAATAAAGCAGAAAAAACAATCTTTAAAAAGAAGATTAAAGTGAACGTATTAAGGAGTAATAAGGGTATGAAATTGGGGGGGTTTAGAATGCCCTTCCATTCACTATTTCATTTTATTTCATCTTATTTTATTGTACTTTCTAGACGGACAAGAAAGGCTGTGCCGCTTTTACCTTCAAGATGTCAACTTTCACAAAACTTGACCAAAAGGTGCTGCAAGATGTACTCATCCTCAGGGTCAATGTGGCAGAGGAGGGGACAGGCAAGTCCTATCATATTTTATATTTTAAAAATAGAGTTAGTGTAACAAGAAAATTACAATGTCATGTATTTAAACTATACGGCATACACATTGTTGTTTTTGCATTTACCATTGTTGTAACATGGAGGCTTGTTGTACAGGTGTCTCACAGTCACAAGAGAAGAGAATACCAATTTCATATGTTGTTGGAAAGCTGTCCTTCATTGACACACCCAAGATTTATAACCGAGGATCAAATGTGGAGGGAAAAGTAAGTGTGTTCTTCACCTCTTCAGTGTGATTCTATACACAGCACAAATGAAGTCATGTGGATTCTCAGTGATACAACTTTGTGTTTCTAACAGGTTAAAGCAGTTTACTACAATAATACACCCATTCCTGACATGCTGGTGTACCTCTTTGAGGGTGAAATGTGGTCCGCACGTCTGCTACACAATCTCACAACTGACAGCAATGGTGTCGCCACTTTCACAGTAAACACAACTAACTATAACTGGGACATCCACCTCCATGTAAGTAAGAGGTAGCACTAAAACTACAACTTGTAAGCCAACATTTGTCAGTCACATTACGTTTGACAAGGATGATAACGCAGCCGAAAAGCTGAAACCTAACCTCTCAATATGCTGGCCATATTGGAGCTGTTTACTATTTTTATACCTGGACATTTGATTTGGCTGTAAGAACTGAACTCACTTTCCTAAAAGTTCTTCTACATCAACCACCGTGAGCTCATGTATGGTGTTTCTCTTCTGCACTCTAGGTTAGCAACGAACCAACACTGTCCTACATTGGTTATCGAATGGCATACTATGATGCTACAGATCTCATATTGTCATTGATCCAACTTTCTTCTCCTGATGCTAAAACAGTCAGCTCCCTGGAAGTGAAGAAGGAGAACATGGATAAACTACTTCTCTGTGACAGTGAAGAGGACATCTCCATTAAATACACTGTAGTTGGAGAGGCCCAGGGCTCCATGGATGTGATGTATCTGGTGAGTGGTGGGTGAAGTGTTTCTCAGCTTGTTGCCAGTTTTCTTCCAGAGACATGGACATAGGGAAGATGCTTTTAAAAGGACCTTTATATCAGATTAATGACATCACACTTATGCCATTGATCAACTTAGCTAGTGAGACTGGAGACACCAAAACCATCCATGTTACCCAGGAGATTTTGTGTTTTTGTGCTACATGGTAACATTTTAGCATGGACTGTGTTGAGTAATAGTATTATATGAGACCACAACCAAACACTGGTTGGCCTGCAAACATAAAGCTGCTCCCACTTGATTTTGAGACAAATCAAGCAACAGCTGTTTAGTAGCTACGTTTTCTTTGTTTAATGAATTCAAAATGAACTATTATTGCATCAATGAGGCCAGGGGCCTCTATCATTAGAGTTAACCCTGGTTAACTGTTTACAGTGAAAGCAGTATACTGGAAACACTGGAAAACACTGCCTCTATGGCAGGGAAATAGCTAGGAATAAGAAGTAGAGTTCTTCCTTGTCTAATCCTGGTGCCTACATTACCCACAACACTACTCGACCAGCGACAGCGTGGTCGGAGATTCAGGTGTGTTATGCTAGCGGCTAATGTAGCCTCGAGCTGCTAGCCTCAATCAGAGATGAGGAGCGAGCTATAGAGGTCTGGTAAACTCACTTCTTTCTAACTCCACTCCCCCAGATTTTTCTTTATTTTCAAACTTGTAGTCTTCAGCCCCAACCAACACTGACTCAAGTGACATCACTGGAGGCAGTTTATCAGACTTTAGGCAGCTCCCTCTGGAGACACAAAAGGCTTTATAGAAACCTTTTTCACATGTGCAGTAGTACTCCCCAACACCTGTAAACACACTTTGATGTGTAAAATTGGCAGAGTTTCCCTTTTAATGACTTTCACTGCAGGAATGAATAATTTCATCATGTCCCATTAAATATGCTGTTCTGGATATGTTGATGTTGCATATGATTGGCTGTTTGTTACTGTGCTGCCCTCGGTATATGTGCTGTATATAACTTGGCAGTCAGATAAACGCCATCCTAACATCAAGACTCTGAAGACAGTTGTCCCCTTGTCCACAGGTTTATTGACGTTGAAGGAAGGGTGAAACTAAAACATACAAAAAGCATAATCAAAACTATGCTTGCTTCTAACATGTACAGATATACAGAATGTGTATATATACCATCTCACTCTTTAATTTGAATTAAATCCCCTTGTTTTCTTACTGTTACAGGTTTTAATGTATTTATTGTATATTTAACTTCACATGTATTATATGGCATCATATTTCAACATGTAATCGGCCATCTGTTCATTTATTTATCTGTAATTATTCTTATATGAACCTTTAATGGCTTAAGAACAGCGTAGTCATTAGCAAGAGTAACTCAGTAGATTTCTAGCTTCACAAAATGTAACATTGTCGCAAAAATAATGATCCGTGATTGTAGATGACAGTAAAACAATCATACATACCCACGATGCTATACCAAAGGCATAAGATGTATGCAGATTTCACTGGATTAGCTCAGATGCAATAAAACAACAGCTCTCAGAGTCATGCTCACTTACTTCCTGGTTACTGCTCACATGACATAACTTCCTGTTACTGACATCTGCGATTCTTAAAGTGGCCACAACAAAATACAGAAACACATAAAAATTGCCTCAAACAAGATTTTTTAACATATTAACTTAGTTGTAACAAAACAGTTACAAACCCCTCCTCTTTTTGGCTTGCACAAGAACAGAGTTGGTTTGGTAAACCCAGAGTTAACAGTGCTTGTTGGTAACCAGCTTTGTGAGACCAGTTATTCGGGATCACCAGTGTTTAGTTTAGTAAAGCCGGATACCAGAGCCAGAGTAAGTTATGCGTGCTTTGTGAGACTGGCCCCACATCTGTTTATAAAGCAACTGTAATTTAGCCGAGCAACCCCTTCTTGATATTACTGATGAATAACCACACACCAGAACAGCAGACAGTGTTGTAACCTGCTGTGAAAGGAAATGAGGTTTCACTGTTGCATTCTTTGTCTCATTTTCTCTCAAATTCTCCAGATCTTATCCAGAGGAGCCATTGTCATGCAAGGAGTTAAACGGGTTGAAGTGCAAGATAAATCAGGTGGATGACGTCTTAAAATTACCCCTTAAATTAGCATGGCCAAATCACTTTTGAACTGCATTTTTATTGATCTTATGGAGGCTTGTGAATGATGATTGTTGTTCATAACAGTCGGTCTGTTATTTCAGTGACTGAGGGCGAGGTGTCCTTCAAGCTGAAAGTGTGTCCAATAATGGCACCAGACGTCCAGGTCGTGGCTTATGCTGTCCTCCCCAGTGAGACTGTGATCGCCAACAGTGCTGACTTCTCCACTGAGAAATGCTTCAGTCACAAGGTCAGTGTGAGAAGAAGACGTGTAGCAACGACTGTGCTTGTTGGATGTAAATTAATTACTTTAACCTGATGGTTTGGTGGTGTAATCTGTGTGCAGTCCATCCTTGCTAGTTATGCTAACACAAGTTAATTCATGTTGTGGGTAAAGCATGACCCTTGTCTGAAGCCACTGCATACAAATCAAAGTTAGGTTCAGTTAGCCAATTCACGGGGAATGGATTGTTATGTTATATTGTTATTGTCACTCCCCAAAATGAAAAGTTCAGTGATTTAATTAAAAATTCTGATTAAAGATGGTGCGATGTGTGTTTCTGTGTGTGTCAGGTGTCGCTGGAGTTTTCTCCGTCCTCAGCTGTCCCAGGAGAGGAAGTCGTCTTGCAGGTGACGGCCCAACCAGACTCCCTGTGTGGTGTGAGCGCTGTCGACCAGAGCGTCCTCATCAAGGAGCCAGGGAAGACTCTGGAGGCAGACAAGGTAACGGCTGGAACTAACCTAACGAATAGATGCTTTCATCATTTACATGCCTTCTGCATAATCTTTTGCACCTTAACATCATCAGTCACCCAGAGGTGACAGTTTTATTCTAGTACTATTTCCTTGTGTCATAGTTAATCATTCTTCCTTTTCTGTCTCTGCCGGTTGTACATTGTTGCCAACTGTGTAATACAGCTCTTCAATAACTTTCAATGCTGATTTTGCTGATCTTTACCCAGTTGTAAAGCACACTGTTATGAAAATGCTATACAAAAAAGTTATGATCACATATGTGAGGTGTATCCTCCTCTATGAAGGCACTATTTTGACAGATAAACTTTACATCCACGTTTCAAGATAAAAGAGTAAGCCTTCGATCGCAAAAGTCCCCTAATTGTCAGATCTTCATACACAACAAATATTTGGCAGTTTATAGCTTTGAATCATATCTTTCTTTTCAGATATTTGACTTGTTGCCTGTCAGAAAAGCATCCTATATTCCATATGAGGTTCAAGATCCTGCAGAATGCTTGTATGTAAGACCTAAAAGAGATATTTGGCCATACCCCAGACCGGAGACAGATGATGCTGATATAGTTTTCCAGGTAATTCTTACACAACATTTTCAATATTAATATACAATATTAAGAATATTAAAGTTTTTGTTGTTATACGTTTAGTTAACTTTTTGGTGATGCCTGTATGTTGTTGGGTTATCTAGAATGTAGGGCTGAAGATGGCAACAAACTTGTTTATCCGTGTGCCTTCATGCCTCAAGTACAAAGGAAGAGAATACTATCAAGGCTTCTATGGTAACTTCTTTTTTTGCTCTATCAAGTAACACTGAATATTTACCAGCATTTAAACAGCTCACTGTGTCATTGCTACCCTCCGCTTCTGATGGAATATTTTCTGGTTTCTTTTCAGGTATAAGTTATGACAGCATTCCTAAAAAAATGGATTCACAAGTAGTAGGATTACCAGCGGTACCTGCTCCTCCTGGTCCTGCTGGACCGTCTCCTGATGCTCCGCCAATAGAGACAGTCCGCACTTTCTTCCCCGAGACCTGGATATGGGACCTGGTGGAAGTTGGGTGAGCTTCTGTCACAAAGGGTTTTGATGGTCATGTGTACTAGAGTGCTTCTGTTTGACTTCCTGTTGTCTCCTTCCACACATGAATTGCAAGAAAATAATTTACTGCTCATCAAGACTTTGTATTTTAATTTAACCCAATTGTTACAACAAATAATTTTTTGTCACTTTAGGATGTTTGTGATAGAAAGATGTATTAATCATTTTACAGATGTTTCTTTAATAATGATTGTGTATTGGAAAAGGTCTTTTTGGGCTAGTGTGCATCATGCTCTTTATTTAGCATGAGAAATATTGACTGAATTTCTTCAGCAACACAGAAAACTTTTGGAGATTCTGACTGAAAGCTCAAGAATGCAGCATATGAAAGAAACTATTTCACATTTACACAAGATATTTTAGGTCACAGTAACTATAATATAGTGTTATTAGTGCAAATAATCCTTCACATTAATCATCTTCTCACATTGTTTTTCTTATTTTATTAATTTGAGTTATGTAAGTATGTTTTTCCAGCTCACTGAGTGTGTTTGTGTGTCTCTGCTGATTCAGAGAGTCTGGAACGAAGGATGTGTCCCTCACCGTCCCGGACACCATCACCACCTGGGAGACGGAGGCTTTCTGTTTGTCCCCTCAGGGTTTTGGCTTGGCTCCTCGTAAAGAGATCAACGTCTTCCAGCCCTTCTTCCTGGAGCTCAGCCTGCCCTACTCCATCATCCGGGGGGAGCACTTTGAACTGAAGGCAACCACCTTCAACTACCTGTCCAGCTGCATCATGGTAATGAATGTTTTCACATGACCTATAAGCTAAAGTTAGCATGCTAACATGCTGATGTTTAGCAGGTATAATGTTTACCATATTCACCATCTTAGTTTAGTGTGTTAGCATGCTAACATATGCTATTTAACAATAAACACAAAGTATAGCTGAGACTGATGGGAATGTCATTAGTTTTGCAGGTAATATTTGACCTGATGATGGCGCTAGATGAAAAGTTAAGGGATCACCAAAGTCATTACAACTTCATCCTCTGGTGGAAGTTAATTTTTATGGAAATCCATCCAATATATATGCAGTTTATGGTTTCATAATACCTGTACTGATAGTTTGTGATTAGCCAATAATTAACTGGTTGTCTGTGGGTAGCCCTTGTGCAGATTCAACGTTTTGATCAAATTCCACACCGTTACTGTCATTGTCATCCTGTGTTTAAGCATTACATGGTCCTAATACAATCAGAGTTCTTCTTCTCAGGGAAACACTGACTATCTTTAACTTGGATTATCAGGAATATTATAAATATCAGGACAAAACATAGACTATGGATATAGCATTAAGACCCTATGTCCATCACATCTGGCTTCTTTTTGTACTAACAATGTTTTATCTGAATACTCCCCTCTTTATAGAGGAACTAGACGGGGCTGTCATCTTAGTCCCCTACTCCTTGACCCAGCTTTTAAACCCCGCCACTTCTTTGAGATTGAAGAAGACTGAAGGGATAAACACAGATGATTCACTCATAAATTGTCCTTATATGCTGATGATTTCCTTTTATATATTTCAGACCTTGATGAATCCAAACTTATGGATGTACAACAGAACTTAATTGGTTGGGTTATGAGTTGAACTAAAAGACAAAAGTCTGCTTTTTCTCATTAAACAGATTGTCATAGATAATGACTTTGCCCACTCCCTTTTCAAGGCACTTTAAAAGCATTGTTGAAACCTGTAATTGATTGGACCAATCAGAATTTGGCATGCTGGTCAACTTTACCCATCTCTCTTGCAGGCCCTGTCAACTCAATAATGATGACAGAGTTAGCAAGCTTCTTGTAAATATTTGGGATAATCCTCATTTTCTTAACTAGGTCAGTTTTCAAACTACTTGATAATTTGATGTCTGCTTTTATTTGGAACAAAAACATTTGCAAGATGCACCTTCAAAAGGTCAAAATTGTTTGCATTTGCCATAAATCTCCAGTTATAAAATATATTGTTGTCTCTCTTGAACAGGTCACTGTGACTCCAGCACCCTCCTTAGATTACACACTCACCCCCCTCTCTGGTGACCAGTACACATCCTGTTTGTGTGGCAATGAGCGCAAGACCCTCAGCTGGACAATGGCCCCCTCCGTCTTGGGTGAGGATCAAGCTTTTATTCACACTGCTGTGAAATGTTAAGGGGTACCAAGGTGGATGAACTGCTGTCCCTCTTTTCCCAGCACAACTGTTTTTCATCTCTATGAAATCAGTGAAATACACCTCAGTGATAAAATGTTTTGACACTTTTAGAATTGACAGGATCCGAAGAAACTGCTAATCAAGTTTCACACTGTATGTGTGTGTTGATCTTTTTTAGGGGTTATGAATGTGACGGTGCGTGCTGAGGCTTTGGCATCCCAAGCTTCGTGTGACAATGAGATTGTGAGTGTGCCAGACAGAGGTCGTATCGACGTGGTCACACGGTCTCTCATAGTAAAGGTTGGTTCTTTTATAACAAGATGACAAAGAGAAAGTATATCCCGTAACCATTTTTTTTTTTTTTCTTTGCATTTAATACAAGATGGAAACTCTGGAACTCATATTATTGCTCATATTATCTCTTCCTCTCAGGCTGAGGGAACTGAGATTTCAAAGACCTACAATTTTCTGCTCTGCCCAAAAGGTCAGTATGGTTTACACCAGGCATGGCACATCAAACATTTTGAAGAAGGAGAGCCAAATGCTATATGTTAGGAGTCGAGTAGATTACATGTCCAAAATGCAGTCAAGACACTCACTGCAGGTAGCAATTAGAATAATTGTGATTATGGCAAGTGATTAACACAGGTATCTCAGTTTCTTTTAAATGTCATTACTTAAATACATTTTATCAACCTGATGGAGGAGCTGATAATGCCCCAAGAACCCCCAATTTTGTGACACTGATCTTTTTCCAGTCTGACTTGTTTTAATTCATACTGCACTAAATCTAAATGTTACCTTTGTTTTAGTACTGAGCTCTGCTTGAGTTTCTCTCTGTAAGGTGCTTGTTGTCTGTCTGTACACAGGTGGAGCTTTGACAGAGGAAATAGACATACATTTCCCTGAGAACATGATTGATGGATCTGCCCGTGCATCACTATCAGTCCTGGGTAAACTGATGGATTCATTTTTATTAACTTTCCCCCTTCAGCATTTGACTTTGAAAACAGCCCTCTAGTATCAAAGTCTGCACATACATCATTCTACAAAGTGAAGCTCGAACATCCAAGAGAAGCAACAATAACACATTTTTGAGTGGAGGGGGGCTTTAAAGAGTCAAAAATGTGTATGTCCTGCGCTCAGACATGTAAAATGACTGATGTATTTATCAGGACTGAACAGAAAACACAATCTGACTTGGTGTACCAGAGAAAATTATACTGCAAATTTCTACATTTTAATGAAATATTATCAAATTAGAATTAAAATGAATTAACTGAATAAAATTAAGTCAAAATACAAAACATGCAACATATTAAATTTGATTCTTGCGGGATAACAAAATGTTATCAGGTGTAACAACATACACTTTCATCATCTGTCCATTTAGAAATTAAAGGCCAGGTTAGTGGCACGTTCGGTCTTAGTGAGTCAGCGTTTTTGTGCAGGTGACATTCTGGGCCGGGCCCTGAAGAACCTGGACGGGCTGCTGCAGATGCCGTATGGATGTGGTGAGCAGAACATGGTGCTCCTGGCCCCCAACATTTACATCCTGCAGTACCTGAAAAACACACAGCAGCTGACCCCAGCCATCAAGGAAAAGGCTACCAACTTCCTGACCAGTGGTGAGTGTCTGTTCACTTTTACATTTCAGACCTTCAAATATGCCAAATCTACCATCTGTAACAGCCTGGTGCTGGTTGCACACTATATAAGCAGAAGATCTGTCGTGTGTCATTGCTTGACAGTGCTCATGATTCCAATTAGAGACTATGTCATTTCCCCTTTCTCTCCCCTCATTTCCTGTTAGCTGTCCAATAAAGGCAGAAAATTCCCCAAAATGTTGTTTTTCTTTGTGTGTGTTCATTCAAACTTACATAGACGTCATAAACAAATTTACCTCCGATCATAAACTATCAAATGTGGTGTGTGTGTATCGTTAATGCCCTAACAAGCGTGTTTCTATTGTTATACAGGTTACCAGAGACAGCTGAACTACAAACATCAAGACGGTGCGTACAGCACATTTGGAACAGGACCAGGGAACACTTGGTGAGAACTGATCAATCATACACAAAGAATAATTGTCATGTGCTCAAGAAAAAAAAACCCTTTGTAGTTACAGCAGAGAGTAGATGTGGCTGCACAAAAATTTGCATGACATGGCAAATGTGACTTCTTCACAGTAATACAGCCAATGTGCTATGTGAACACAAGCATGCACATAAGTATGTCTAATTAATGCATGAATTAGGTTGGCTAATGACCTTAAGTATAAAGTGTTGTGTTTAGGATATTGTGGTGACTATCGTGAGATCAAGTGCTTCCTGTTGACTTATTTTGTCAGATAATGTCTAACTTTGCTTTAATATCCTCAGGCTGACTGCTTTTGTGCTGAGATCTTTTGTCAAAGCACAGTCTTTCATCTACATTGACCCAACAAAGATTGAAGAGTCTAAGTCTTGGCTGGAGCAGAAACAGCAAGAAAATGGCTGTTTCATAAAGTCGGGAAAACTCTTCCACAACGAAATGAAGGTAAGCTGGAAGTCCCTGTAGAGTTTGTATAAAAAATGACTAAGATAACTGAAACTGAAACATGTCAATTTTCACTGCACCATCTGCAGCCGTTTTATTAATGGCTCAGTAGTAACTAATGCCAGCCTGGGGCCCGTTTCATGAAAATGCACCATGCAAGCAGCGTTTTGCAACATCAGATAATTCCCTTACACGCTCATTTTAACAGGTTTCACTCGCCATAACTGCGACTCATGCATGCGAGAGCCCTGTAGGACTCACACGTTTATTTGCAATTTTCGAGTGTCAGTCATTTGTGAAACAGGACATTTGCAATGAGCATGTAAGCAGGGCTCAAAATCACTTTTGTGAATCGGGCCCCTGGGTGTTGGAGGTCCAGTGATGATAATGTCTGCATGCTGCTTCCTCTCTACAGGGGGGTGTGTCTGATGAGGTGACTCTCAGTGCTTACATCACTGCTGCCTTCTTGGAGATGAATACATCCGTAAATGTGAGTAGACTCCTTCCAGTACACAAAGCTGATGCTGTTTTAACTGTAAACAGCAGCCTCCACTGCCTCACTTGAGTAACAAGCCAACGGATGACTTCAGATTTCAAATGTCATGGCAATGTTACACACAGTACCTACAGACAGCATTTACATACATTCTGAACACTTATTGTGTATTCGCCTTCCCATATCAAAAATGGCTTCTGTCTCACTAGTAATAGTAATGGAATTTTTACACAGAATTATTAAACAGACTTTAACTGATGCTAATGTTTTGTGTCAGAGCAAGCATTAATCCTAACTAACACACAATGCAATGCATAACCTAACAGCATAAATTAAACAACGGGAAGAGTTTGATGAAACAACAGGCTCTGCTAACTGGCTGTGGTTAGCAGCTAAATTACTCTAGCAACGTTAGCAACCAGAGCGCAGGCAGCACAGAAAAATAGAAAATAACATATTCAACATCCAAAGCAAAGCTTGATCAAAAAATAACCAGCCCACACTGAAGCTCACTCTGTTCTGTTGGTAAGCATTGTAGGCCTCATTTGACAATGACATGTGTTGGTAGTGGTTTCATTTGGTCTGGTAGTTGTTTTGCTACCTCTTTATCATTCAGGTTAGTGGTACTGGTAAACACTTGATTCCTGGCCGCTGTGTCCTCACTTTGTAAAGCTCACTTTGCGCTGTTGTTTAGTATTATTGCCTCCATTCATTGAAGTCCTTTGTCTAACGTTTCCCTGAATATAGGAAGCTGTTTACTTAGCAGTTGAAGACAAAATGACCATAAAATAGAAAAAAACTTGCTGTGTTTAGATTAATGAAATCAATTGAGTCCTGAGATTATTTATTATAATGTGTTCTTTTAATCTGTTATAGGATCCTGTGGTGAAGAAGAGCCTGTCTTGCCTCAAGGAGTTCATCGGTGACCTCGGCAACACCTACACTACAGCTCTGCTGGCGTACGTCTTCACCCTGGCAGGAGACATGGAGACCCGTGCTCACCTTCTGATGTACCTGGACACGGTTGCATTAAACGAAGGTGAGTCATCGTCCTAAAGGAAATCATTCTGGCTTCAGTGCTGTGAAAGTAGCTTACCTTGTGCCTGTTTGTCTGTTTGTGGGTGGCTGGTTTTAGGAGGTTTCCTCCACTGGTCTCAGACAGCAACAGAAACGTCAGCCTCTCTGTCTGTGGAGATCAGCTCCTATGTGCTGCTGGCCAAACTCAGTGGCTCTCCTACTGCTGAAGACCTGGGCGACGCTACCCGCATCGTCAGATGGCTGACGGGCCAGCAGAACTATTATGGAGGCTTCTCCTCCACACAGGTACAGCCCAGGCAGCTGGAGTTAAACGTACAGTCTTCTCTGCTGGGACAAATACGATGAAAAGTCATAGTAGTAGAAGTTACCTGAAATGTCTGACTGAAGCTTAACCTTTTAGTCGCTGTCTTATGAAAACCATGCATCTCCAAAATGCCAACTAAGTAAAACAGCCCTATTTTCATCTCTGCATTTTTCAGCTTATTCGGTGGGCTTTTAAATGTTTTATTTAGCTCATTAATACTAACACTATTACTAAATCCTGAAGTTTATCTAAAAAATTCTAAATCACATAATTTAGACATACACGGTTTTCACAGGACAGCGACATTACCCAATGCCTCAACAATTTAATTTCAGTGATTATACCACGCCAAGGACGACAGCAGTGTTATAGCCCATTAAATCATATACTGAGCATACTATCCGGATTTGAGGTGTAATTATTTTACCTTAACGGCAGCCATTACTGTTAGTTGATTTCTGTATGGAAAAACAACATTAGAGAGACCTGAAATTTATAAAAGTGAACTCCTACATATGAAACCTGAAAACTGTTTACATTTGTATACATTTAAGCACATAAGGTAATTGTTATTTGGTGTGTTGCAGGACACAGTGGTGGCTCTGCAGGCTCTGGCTCTCTACTCCACTGTGGTGTTCAGTCCAGAGGGTTCAAGCACAGTGACAGTCCAGTCTCCCAGTGGCCCGCTGACATTTGAAGTGAATCAGAACAACAAACTGCTCTACCAGGAGAAGCTGCTGCAGGACGTGACAGGAAAGTACAGCCTGGAGGTGAAGGGAACTGCCTGTGCTTCAGTGCAGGTCAGTGGTACCTGTGGCTCTTATTGTTTCTCTTCTGTACACATACATTTACCACCTCTGAGGCTATAGGCCTTTTATTTTGTTGGTAGTAGTTCTGCAATTGTCAAAGTTCATTTCAATTTCAATCAGTCAGTTTCTATATATAGCTCTATCCACTATATGTGCAAAATATCATACAATAGAAGAACATTCTTACATATTCTTTCATATGCATTAAGATGATTTGCTACAGTTAGCATGAGAGACAGTCAGAGTGAATCCTTTTCTCTGCAGACAGGTACTACACCTTTACTATTTGAAATGAACCCCCTGCTGGTATTCAACACAAAACAGGAAATGCGACTACCTGTTCGATTACTTGAGTAACCAAAAAATAAAATCCTAAGAAAATACTTCATTATTCATGAAAATGTTCCTGGTGTACCTGTTTCCCAGATTTCTCTTCACTACAACATCCCAACTCCTACTGATGTCACAACCCTCAGCGTGGAGGTCAAACCAGAGGCCACCTGCACCAGCAGCCCTCTCAGACCCAAACTCACTCTGAAGCTAAAGTCCCTGTAAGTAATCAACAGCAACTGGCTCCACGTTACAGCAGACTAAAGAATATTGTCAGTTTTGACAAACAATCCCGTGTCCACTAACAGATACATTGGAAAGGAGAGCAGCACAAACATGGTGATCCTGGATATCAAAATGCTCTCTGGTTTTGTCCCAGACAGTGAGTCTTTGAAGAGGGTGAGTTATGACAGTGACTTTAAGCTCAACAGAAATGTTTGTGTCAGTTGTTGATGTCATGATGGTGGTAACGATCACCCGGCTGAATATCGTCTCCTCGCAGCTCGAAGGTGCCCTGCTGGTGGATCGTGTTGAACAGAAGGAAGATCATGTCCTCGTGTACATAAAGGAGGTGAGAGGAATTCACAGTGAGGAACCACAGATAGGTGGTGCTCCCCAGATCTGTGATTGATCGTGACGTCTGTTTTTCCTCCATCAGCTAACGAAGGACATACCCATCAACCACAGCTTAGAGCTCCTACAGGAGCTCCCAGTGCAGAACCTGAAGCCAGCCGTGGTCAAGATCTATGACTACTACCAGCCAAGTAAAACCCTAAATCCATTTACGGACCACACTGACAAACTCTGCTCCTTAGTAGAGCTGCACAACAACCTCAACACTTACCAGAGTAGTAATTTTGAGTACTACTTGTTTTCAATGTGTTAGACTGTTGAGCATATGAAGAAAGTTTTACTCTTTTTTTTGTTGATTTTTTCCAATCTCTATTTTAATTCTTTTCCTCTCAGGTGACCAGGCTGAGATAGAATACACCTACCCTTGTGCTGCAGGTAACAACCTGTAATAACATACCAGGCTTCCCTCACATTTTTACAAATGAATTTTTAAAACTTTTCCATAATATTTTACCCCATTTCCACAACTTTAAATAGATAGGCCATAAAGCGATCATAGGGCGCAATAATGAGGCTTTTACTCCAGAGTGCTATTCCCTGAGGCAGGCACTGTAGCAAAAATGTAGCATGGAATAATAATATTATTATGGCACCCATCTCACTAATTTTGCAGTGGCTTAAGTGAATGTCAGCATTTGCTGCATTTATCAATTTAAAAGTAATGATGCATAAAAGTTTTAAATTACAGTTTTTTTTGTTGGTTTGCCAATCTAAAAGTTTATTTCCTAGATACCAGGTTTTCACCTGCCCTCCATCCCAAATTCAGTGTAGGCACCAGATCTGCTCATTTACAGATGATGTAACACATTCACACATTATGATTGGCTGTACGTTGGAAAGTGTACGGATGCCGTGTGTTTGTACCGCAGACTACCACATTTTGCCTCTTTCATGAGCCACGTGTTATATTTGTCGTTCGAAAGCCAAACATTTTTAAACACACACTTCCCAGGCATTTGCAGATAAGCAAACTGCTAGCGCTTGCTAACTTAACTCACATTCCTTAACTCACATTCCTGCCGCCAACTAGCTGCATGTGTATCACGTGATACTAGTGATGTTTCAACGGTCACGCAGCGCAGCACTAGATTTCAAATTAGTAATACAAGGAACATATTTTGTGTAATGTTAGACATGTTTTTTATGAACATATTTGAAACATTAGCCAAAACTATGTAAATTCAAACTTTTCCAAAACAGTTTTTCTAATTTCATAGCTTTTCCAGGAATTTCATGACCGTGGGAACCCTGACATACAGAAGTAGTACGATGTATCTTACAGAAAACCTAAAACTTTTTAACACCAACCACAAAAAACTAGAATGTCTTAAATTGGTCAGAATCACTCTCAAGAGTATGTACAACATTTTGGACATCAACTGATAATTCAAGAGATAAGGAATGATACATTATTAGAAATGTGCCAATTTTGTAACCTAAATCCAAATTAAGCAAACAACTAATATAATATAAATAATTATTCTTTTTTATTCTTTCTTTTGCAGCTTGAAGAGTGAAGTGTGGTCAGTCCTCAGGCCGTCGCTGATTCCAGTGTACTTTCAAAAGACCTGCATTTTATTAAAGACACATTTTATGTGCCTTGTGTAACTCCATGTCTGTTTGTGTGAACATACACAGTCAACACTTATTTCCTTAGTATTCTGCCACAATACCTTACAGCTGGATCACTACTGTATGTGTCTGAGGTGAAATGAATGGACAATAAAATAAAGTGATGTGAATATTAAACTGGTCATGTGTTGAACTCTGTCAGTCCATTTACGTGTGGTAGGGGGGCATGAACTTTTTTCGGCTTCTGAAGGGGGGCATGAGAGAAAAATTTTAAGAACAACTGTCGTTGGGGTTAAAAAGCTGACCACGAACCGCATGTCCCTGGTTTGAATCTGGCCGATGACCTCTGTTGCATCTCTCTCTCGCTTGTTTTCTGTCAGCTCTCTACTATTGCTATCTAATAAAGGCATAAAAAAAATGTAAATAAAAATATATGATAGATATGGAGATTCCACTTAGCTGTTGACAGTGAAGACAATGTTAAGGAAGTTGAGGATAGACTCTGCTCCCAACAATCACTGCTCTCCATCACAGTTTCACAGTGAATGAATGAACATAAACACAGTGACTGCCAGGAGTAGTCTCCTGTTCAGTAATGAGACTAGGTGAAAGTTACCTGGATGTATTTCCAGTTATATAAGTATGTTGTAGCCCACTGTTGCTATCAAAGTCAAAGAATGTAGACACAGTTAATGTAGGGAATATAGTAAAGCATGATGCAGCCTGATCACGTACTGTACATCCATCTACTGTTGCAGGAGTGCTGAAAATCAAAACCTATGGCGTAGGTACTTATGGTGGGACTCCCGTTAACCTCTTACATCAAGCATGAATCTCAGCTTAAATGGCTTATAAGTGATGTCTGGCTGCCTCCTCTGTTGAGTAAGGTTGTTCCAATTTCACATAGATGGCCCCAGTGGCGTAAGGTAGTTACGACGGGCACCAGAGCACGCTATTATGATGGGCCCTAGTGCGTGCTAGTGACTAGTTATGAAGCACACACACCAGCCTGAGTATATATATTTTACCAGTCAAATGAGTTACTTAGGCTATTGTATTGGAATTCAAATAAACATTTAAAAAAAAAAAAGAATACCATGACCGAGATGGGTTTGCCTTTTTAAGGGCATACACAGCAAATTGCACCATATTTAATTTAATGTGAGTTTTTCTTTGAACACAGGTGTGTTTCTAACTCACAAGGGCCTGTCTGCCAACACATTGTTGAAAGGCCCGCTCTCTATAGGTCCCCCCACCCCAGGGGCCCTAGTGCAACCGCACTGCCTGGGCTGTCTATATTTGCGCCTCTCAAACCATCTGTTTTCTCTGTCCAGTATGTGTACATTGTACATTGCAGGACATTGCTGTCCTCAAACGCGTGTCTCTTGTCCCTGTCCTTGAGGACAGCAATGCACAAATACTGGGCAGACGTGTGGGTGTTGAACTTTAGTATGTAACACATCAGCGTTGTTTGAGGATGACCACACAATCCACACAGGTTTGTTTACTAGAAAATGCTCTACTCAGGATAATCACTGTTTATATGGCAAAATCAAACATCCCACACAGTTCAGAGGGCACGGTTGCAGAACTCAAGTTACTTTAATACATCAATTAGACTGAGAAAGCCCTGTGATGTGTGTAGGGGTGGCGCACTTTTGGTATCTCCATAGTTGGATGTGTGCAAAGCACTTGAGTGCTCATACTGTTTAATCCAGTTGTAAAGCACTTGGTGAAGCATGGTGTTTTGAAAAGTTCCTGCAGAATGTTTGTATGAGAGACCTAGAAGATATGTTTAGCCATAACCCAGACCGATGGAGAAAGATGATGCTGATTCAGGTTTCCAGGTAATTCTTATGCAACATTTTAAATTTTAGTATACAATATAAAGACTATTAAGAAACATTAAAGTTTTTTTTTTTTTTTTCAGAGCTACACGGAGAGGGAAAATTGGGCTTACAGTCATCAGGTGGCCAGAAACACAATGTTCTGACATTTTCAGCTTAAATCAGTTGCTACAGTTGTCAAAACGCCATCTGTGCATGCTGTCACGGCTCTCCTGATCTCCGATAAACATTAAACACATGAACATTCTAAGTAAGCTAATAAGAGGGAACAACATTTGCCTTGGCCTTGCATGCACGGTCAGTCTCGACTTCTGTAATTAATCCTCCATTCCATCCCCTCCCTGAACATTTTGTACCATATCCCTATGCTGAAATATTACATAGCCCCAGGTTTGCTGTGAGGACCCTCTTCAAGACAGGGCCTCGAGATCATGTAATGAAGCAGGACCCACCTTAAGGCCCTCATTGTGCCAGTGGATACTGTGATTTGTGATTCACATTCTCAAACAGAAGTACAGGTCATAGTGTAAAGAGGCAAAGTGGCTTATTCACGTCCCATTTTCACAGTAATAATGCTAGCATGTTGATGTTCAGCAGTATAATGTTGGTTGGATGTTTATTCAAAATGTCATGGCAATCCATTCAATACCTGTGAAGATATTTCAGTAATAAAACAAAAATGTCAGCTTCATGGTGGCTCCGAGTCTGACTGAGACCTTGTATTCATTTCTCAAAAACTGGACAGGAAAATAACTCCAAACTTGACAGGGTCATAGTCAGGGTCCTTCTGAACAAGACTCCATCAAGACAATATTTTATGAGAGTTCAAACATTAGCAAATTGTCAATATGTTAAAGGCTTCTAACAGGTCCATGTCTGACCCACAGTCTCCACCCAGATACAGCTGGAGTCAGTTTGAAGGTGAGTAATAAAAACAACCCTGGCAGAGTTTTTCCCGCCAGGCGTTCCCAGTCAAACTTCCAGTAACCTCTCAAACAAAATTCCAGACCATGGCCTCAGACCTGATCAAACAAATTGCTTTGACCTATGGCCTAAGGTTCTCATCAAATATACACTTATGCACTGTCTTGTGTTTAAACATGCAGTTAATTATTACAGTAAAAGAGGGAATGCTGACGCTTCTTGTCCCCGATGTGGAGTACTGATGAGTCACTCAGCTCGTTCTCAGCTTTGACACCACAAGAAGAAAACTATGGCTCTCCATAACTTTGTCATCATCTACGGAAGCCGAGAACGGCTGTGCTTGTGTGGCAACGAGTGGAGTTTCTCTCAAACTTGAAAGAATTAGAGCAAAGGAAATAGCTAAGGTAACAGAACTAAAGAGCCGACAACGCCACCTGGGGACTTGCACCCCGGGAAATAATGAAATTTTGGAAGGAAACAGTTCAACGAGAAATAAAAAAATTAAAAAAAAAAAATTAAAAAAAAAGGCACAGGTTCGTGACTGAGGAGGCAGAGACAGTAGATCATATAAAGCAAATACATTTATTTATTGATGAAATATATATAAATGTTATCTAAAATTGAGGCGAGCAATAAAAGGAAAAGGCTAGAACTCTAGACAGTTCTTTGTCAAAAGCTAAAATCAGTTTCCTGTAACAAAAGAACAAAACAAAAACCCACAACCCAATTGGTAGTAAGCAAGGATCCTAAACCAATGCACAAACAAGGCAAGCAACAAACTAGCTAGGAAAACCAAACAAAACCCACATCAAACAAACCAAAAGAGGGCCAAACAAGCAAAAATAAGCCCAAAACAGGTAAAAACATGCCAAAAATGGAAAGAAAATCAAGGAAAAGCAAACAACATAGAACAACAGCACAGAACAGCACAGAACAGCAGCGAACAGCAGCAGGGGAGCCTATAAAAACAAAAGGCACAGAGTTAGTGGGGGGAAAAGGCCTTAAAACCACAAAGGACAATGGGCACCCTTCTCACCACCTCAAATATGGCCAACCACCATCAGGGACCAGCAAGAGGCTGACTAGAGCCAGGTGGGAGCCTTTTATACTCTCTGCTAGGGGGCTGGGCTAGAGGAGGAGCCTTCCCTATGCTGCGTTCAGGTGCACTTCACTACAATCGCAAGATCACGAGTTAATTATTCCATTATCACGAGATAACAAAAGGCCGTTTCCTCTTATTGTTAATCAGTGATCAGGAGTGCCATGCCAGCATGCTTAGATGACGTCTTGACGGCAACTGAGTTAAACTGAAAATGTCAGACCAAGGAGTAGGCCTACCCATTACTGATCAACACATCAGACTGTACTTCAGTCAAGGTCTAACACAGGCACAAACTGCATTGTGTCTTTCTGTCAGAGATAACATTCAGATCAGTCCTCTGTTCAGTTATGAATCCTCCGCGACAGTCATGACAGTGATCTTGAAGGCTGAAATCAGGTGTGTAATTAACTCGTGATCTCGAGATAACAAAGCCCAGCATGAGAGGGGGAAAAAAGAGTTAGATGACAGGGTTGACACCACTCTCATGCCTGCGCATTGAGTATGGAGCTAGAGCCAGGAGGCAAAGAGTCTAGCTCAGCAAGAGACTGGAAGCAGGGGGAAACAGCTAGCCTGCCTATCTCTAAAGTTACAAAATACATACACTAGCACACTATGGTATCATTAATTATCTTCTTTTACTCTCTGAAACAATGCAAATAACTGTAATTCCCAAAATGTTGAAATACTCCTCTAAATGATGTAACATCACAACAAATAGCCTAAATTGTAATCAGAGGTGGACGACATCATGTTTAGGACCATCTTATTACAATTGTGACCAAATGCTCTTCAATCAATGACAAAACCACAACAACAACAGGAAAAAAACCCACAAGAAAAACAAACAGCACAATAGTGTAAGGACGGAGAGCGAAACAGGGCCATGGGCTAACAGTGATGTAATCCAATCTCTCCAATCTGATTAAGGCTGGTTCTGCTGATTGATGAGCTTGTTACAGAAGCAGCAGTAACCACTAAAATGTTGTTAGCGTCTTCCTGAATCTCAAAGCTAGAAACTCAACTGCCCACGGCTGCTCATATCCACCGTTACCATCATACTTCATGCATGATGATATGTCTAAATAGATGATTTAAATACTTAATTGTGATATTAGTTTAAAATAAAACCCTTTCTATTATTTGAAGTGAGCTTACCTATGATGAGGAAGAGAAGAGACAAAGAGATGTGCATTTTCCTGATCCGACTGTGGCATTTCACAAAAACAAAATGTCATACAGTCACTGAGGGGAAAAATCCATCTATGAGCAGACTACATGTTATACTTTCAAATTACACTTTATGAGTGTCTTTTCATCATGACAAAAGTAGCAAATGTATGTGCTATCTTATTCAGCTCTGGCTGTTGAACTGTGGACGTTAATGCTTGGATATAAGGAATAAAAGGTTCATAAGTCAAGAGAATCCCTATTAATACACATGCCATGTTTAATATCATAACTGATCCTCCTCTGTCCTGCAGCAGTGCATACAGAACGGTTGTATAGACTTGTAAAAACCATTAAACCACTAAATGAGAGCAAGCATTAGACTTGCATTCCACTTTTATGTGAACAGTAACCCATTTCTAACCCTAATGTCATGCTACGTGTAATGTGTAAATAGCCTTCAACTTCACGGTCAGATAACACTTGTTGTGTTCCAGCAGGTCTCATGCACTGTTTCAAGTGAATATACCGTATGTAAAAATGTGTGCGAAATGTAAATGTATTTCAATGTCTTACCGTCTATCTGCTTTTCGGTCTTTTCTCTTCTGTGAGTTGCAGCAGCGGATGGCAGAAATCATAGAATCAGTGTAATGTGCTGGGCAGGGCATGATGAGGGAGTGGAGTCGGGTGGGAGGGTTGGGTGGAAGAGCCTTAAAGTGCTGCCGTGCTGTACAGCACAGGGTGTCTGTCTGAGTTCATTTGGGTGATTGCTGAAGTGCCTTATTTTTGCACTGTGTTACTTTGCACACTTTGAGCTAGAAACTTCAGTCAGACAAAATGTTCAGTGTCTGCAGAGTATAGTGGATGTACATAGTGTAGTGTCCAATGTTCCCTTCTGGAACAAATAATAATAATATACAGTATATATTTTGTAATCAACTTGATTGAGAACAAAATTATATTGGGATGGATTTACAAGTTTGTTAAGCCACAGAGAAAACAAATGAGTAACATCTACAATAACAAGATGATGATTTCACATCATGTTCTCGTATGCCTTTGATTGACTGGTTTCTCTACTGCACTTTTATTTCCTTTGTTGCATTTGGGAAAATGTCTAACTTATTACTGCACTGTAACTGTACTTCTGGTCTATTGCATTTATATTTTATTTCATTTCATAACATTTTTTAAATCTCATTTTATTCTATCTTAATTGCTTTTTCATTTTTATTGCTTATTCTTTTTAAATGTCATTCTAATGCTTTTCTTTGCCAATGTAAAGCACTTTAAATTGCCTTTGTGTTTGAATGTGCTATATGAATGAAGCTGCCTTGCCTTGCCTGATGCAAATGCAACACATATGGAACTGATACCAACCAGCCTTGGTCTAGGGATGGCAGTAGTTAGAGGAACAGTGTTGCCTGTTGCTGCTCTGGTTTAAGTTTCAATGTAACTGTTTCTATTCGTGTTGATAAGATAAGATAAGATAAGATAAGCCTTTATTGTCCCACAGCGGGGAAATTTTTAGCGTTGCAGCAGCCAGCAAAAGTGTCATATATAGAAATACAATAAAAATAAATAGAAAAATAGAAAAATAGTCCTATACACAGTATAGACAGAAATAAATAATAGAGTGACTGAGTGCAGTTGTAAGTATGAACAAATAGATAAGATAAAAATATTGCACATATATAATATACATGTATATGAAAAATATTTCACAGCAACATATGAAGTAGATAACATCATGAATACAATATATGCATGAAGATAATGCACAGCAGCACATGAAGTATAGTAGTGAATAGTCTGCACACTGACAGTCAAGTGTTGATTACCGGGAGTTGTACTGATTATAGAGTCTGACAGCAGCAGGCAGGAAGGACCTACGGTACCTCTCCTTCAGACACCGCGGGTGGAGCAGCCGGTCGCTGAAGGAGCTGCCCAGTGCTGATAGAGTGACATGTAGGGGGTGGGAAGTGTTCTCCAGTAGTGATGATAGCTTGGCCACCATTCTCCTGCCTCCCACCACCTCCACTGGGTCCAGAGGGCATCCAAGGACAGAGCTGGCCTTCTTTACCAGTCTGTCCAGTCTCTTCCTATCCCTGGAAGAGATGCCACTGGCCCAACAGGTCACCCCATACAAGACAGCTGATGCCACCACAGAGTCATAGAAAGTCCTCAGGAGCGCACCCTGCACTCCAAAAGATCTTAGTCTCCTGAGCAAAAAGAGACGGCTCTGTCCCTTCTTGAACAGAGCGTCCGTATTGTCTGACCAGTCCAGTTTGTTGTTCAAGTGAACACCCAGATACTTGTACGATCTCACAATCTCAATGTCCGTTCCCTGGATGTTCACTGGTGTAGGTGGAGGGTGTTTGCGCCTGCCGAAGTCCACCACCAGCTCTTTGGTTTTACCCGCGTTGATCTGGAGGCAGTTCTGCTGACACCAACCCACAAAGCCCTGGGTCAGTTCTCTGTACTCCCTATCATCCCTGTTGGTGATGAGGCCGACGATGGCAGAGTCATCAGAGAACTTCTGCAGGTGACAGTTCGAAGTGTTATGGGTGAAGTCCGCTGTGTAGAAGGTGAACAGGAAAGGCGCCAGAACGGTTCCCTGTGGAGCCCCTGTGCTGCAGAGAAGTGTGTCAGACACACAGTCCTGTAACCTCACATACTGTGGTCGGTTTGTGAGGTAGTCCAGGATCCATGCTGCCAGGTGATGGTCCACCCCAGCGTGCTCCAACTTGTCCCCCAGAATCCTGGGCTGGATGGTGTTAAAAGCACTGGAGAAATCAAAAACATGATCCTCACAGTGTTTCCAGCCTTTTCTAGGTGAGAGAGGGATGTGTGAAGTAGGTAAATGACAGCATCATCCACCCCAATGCGGGGTTGGTAGGCAAACTGCAGAGGGTCCATACATGGGCTCACCAGCGGACGCAGGTGAACAAGGACCAGTCTCTCCAGGGTCTTCATCAGGTGAGAGGTCAATGCCACTGGCCTATAGCCAATGAGGTCCTTGGGGTGTGGGGTCTTCGGCACAGGAACCAGACACAATGTTTTCCACAGTTTTGGCACCCTCCCCAGCTTCAGACTCAGGTTGAACAGGTGTTCAACAATCCCACACAGCTGGTCCGCACAGGACTTCAGAAGTCTGGAGCTGATGCCGTCTGGGCCCGCCGCCTTCCCCACCCTTATCTTCCTCAGTTCGTTTCTCACCTGGGATGTTGTGAGGAACAGTCCAGTTGAGCTTGTAGAGAGCATGGGGGCTGAATGGGGGGTGTTTGCGGGTGTGAAATGGGGAGATGGGCCCAGCCCAGGCTGTGGTGTGGGTGTATTAAGTGGCTGTAAGCTGAGGGCTGTGGGGAGTGATGAGTGGTGAGATGAGGGAGGGGGAGGGCTGTAGGCAGGGAGGGTAGATGGTAATGATGGTTGCAGAGGAGACGGGGCAGGGGGAGGGGTAGATGCCTGATCGAATCTGTTGAAGAATACGTTCAGGTCATCTGCCCACTTCTGATCCCCCGCAGGCCGGGGCTTGGAGTCCATATGGCCCGAGATGGTTTTAAGGCCCTTCCAAACTCCTCTGGTGTTATTTTTCTGCAGTTGACTCTCCAACTTCTCCTGTAGCTGTTTTTCCCCTCCCTGATCCTCCTCCTTAGCTCTCGCTGGACACTCTTCAACTCATCCTTGTTACCCGATACAAAAGCTCTCTTTTTTTCCTTGAGGAGAGCCTTAATATCAGGAGTAATCCAGGGTTTATTGTTGGCGAAACAACGTACAGTCCTAGTGGGGATGGTGTTTTCCACACAGAAGTTTATGTAATCTGTCAGACAGTCTGTGAGGTTGTCAATATCCTCCCCATGAGCGTCACTAAAAATGTCCCATACAGTAGTGTCAAAACAGTCCTTTAAAGCATCCTCTGCTCCGTTAGACCACTTCTTCACTGTGCGTGGGACAGCAGGCAGCCTGCGCACAAGAGGTCTGTAGACAGGCCTGAGATGCACAAGGTTGTGATCAGATCTGCCCAGGGGGGGGAGACTCAATGAGATGTATGCGTCCTTGGTGTTGGCATAACATAAGTCCAGTATTCTGTTGTCTCTGGTATGGCAAGTAACATACTGAGTGAATGTGGGTAGACAGGAGGACGGAGGGGCATGATTAAAATCACCAGAGATGACGAGGAGGGCATCTGGGTGCTGTGTCTGCAGCCTGCTTACTGCTGAGAGCAGGACATCACAGGCTGCCTCAGCGTTAGCAGAGGGGGGGATGTAAGCTACCATCACGATGGCATGCGAGAATTCCCTCGGTAGATAGTTTGGCCTCATGCTAACAGCTAGCAGTTCAATGTTCTTGTCGCAGGTTTGCTCTTTAACAGTGATGTGCCCAGGGTTACACCATCTGTCATTAACAAACATTGCCAGCCCTCCTCCCTTCCTCTTACCGCTCTCCATCGTCCTGTCCGCCCGAAGTAGTTGGAAGCCATTAACTGAAACGTCCGTATCCGGAGTTAGCGCAGTTAGCCAAGTCTCCGTGAATAGCATGATGCTACACTCCCGGTACTCCCTCTGATGCCGGGTCAGCGCCGCCAGCTCGTCCATCTTGTTGGTGATAGATCTTACATTCCCCATGATGATCGATGGGAGGACGGGTGTATAACGTCTTCTCCTGGCGCGGCGCTGAGCCCCCGCTCGGCTTCCCCGTCTCCTCCTCCTCAGCTCGCGGGGCACATCAGGTCTCTCCCCGGGTGGTAGCACTGCTGTGTGGCGGAGAGCTAACAGCTGATCCCTGGTGTAAACAATGGAGTCACCATGGCTGCCGGCGGTAACTATGGACGCCGTCTCTAAGGGCATCAGCAGTCCCGTCTCCACAAACGACAAACAAAACGTCCAAAAAACTCCAAAGATGCCAAAAAATAGCAAAATAACAAGTACTAAAAATACATAGCAAATACATACAGATATATAGCAAAAAAGAACGACTATACTTCACTAGCAAACTAGTAAACTCAAAAAAAAACTCAAACCGCGAACGGGAGCTGCTGCAACAGCGGCGCCGGAACGAAAAAAAAAAAAAACACTTGGATGTAGTAATTATAACCTCTTAATCTTCAGAGTCTTTCATGTGATCACACTAATCAATTCACGCAGGCCGAGCTGTTTTCCCTCACAGCCGCTGGATGCTGGGGATCAACAGGTTCACCGAGTGGAAAATAACGGAGCCCGGACCACCAGAGGCACAGCAACAAGCTACCTGCTCCATCTGCTGTTGCCATGGGAACCAGGTCGGCAGCCTGATGTCACCTGTTCCAGGACTTGTTTATCACCTCTGTGTGTTTTCACCTCCGCTCTGTCAACAGGACTTAAAGCAGCACAAAGTGATCCAGACTCGGATGAACATTGAAGCACTTTGTGTCCTCCGTTTACAAATACACTGAGTGAGAGGAAATGGAGTTTCCCTTCCTAAATAACATTTTATTTACACAAAACATGAAACTCAAAGGTAGAAGATCAGATTCTTGTACCTGCAATACTGACTTTAGAGAGTCTGAATGACCAACTCTTCCTGCAGGACCACAAGGACAGAAAAGCTGACAGGATGTTTAAGTCTCTTTGTACATCTTATTTACTAATTTAGCCATCAGTTAATCCTTCACTTATTCCAGCGCCTCATCTGTCTGAAGTGTCTCATGGTCTAAATGTTGCTTTAGAGGCTTTTTTAACATCCTGACAGAAAGGGAAAACTAAATAAGAGATCTGTTTTCTTACATGATGGTCTATTTAAGATAATTAACAGGAGCTGTACAAATACATTCGCTGGTTCCACCCTCTAAAATGGGACGATTTGTCATATTGTGTACAGTGAAGCAAAGATATTTGGGGTTTGGACTGCTAGTCAAATAAAACAAGCAATTTGAAATTGAGCATTTGTTTTATAGACAAAATAAATGCCGATTATTAACTAGAAAATAACTGGCAAATTGTTAGTTGCGGCCCGAGCTGACACGTTCACAAGCTGTGGCCAGTAAAAGCAACTCCGTCATTTTAACTTTGAAACAGTGAAGCGACAACGTTTCACCTCTTCATTAAAGAGGTCGCTGCGGGTCAGCGCCGTCGGGTCAGATGAAGCACCGCAGCAGAAAGCAGGTCTGTATCTGTAACTGAACTCCGCTGACCGGCGGTAAATCTCGTCTGTAACTCAAACCAGACCCTCGCTGCACAGAGGGGCTTTTCTCTTTCCCAGAGAAGGTGTGAAGCTGTGGAGCACCTCAGACCGGCCCTGGAGATGCCTCTCGTTTGATTTTGGGTCACTTGTATTTACAGGTTGGAGGAGCTCTGCGGTCTCACATTCGTACAGTTTAACCACACTGTGATATCTGATCAACACTGGAGAAAGAGGGGCCTTTTTGAAGTTTTGAGAGTCTTGTTTTTGCTTTTTTTCACTATTTTCAGGACAATTTTAAATATTTTTACCTTTCTCTTTAACCTCTCAGGCTCATTCCCAGTTATTTCCAAACCAGCACAGAGAACAAGAGACTTCTCCTTCAGTCAGTTAACTTCTTCAGAAAACTGATCAGAATAGAAACAAATTCTGCTCAGTGATTCTTATCAATGTGTCACACAGACATCGTCTTTACTTCTCGTTTCCACTTAAAAGATAGTAAAGTTTCCAGATATGTGACTGATTTCCCCCTTCACAAAAACTCTAGCTAACATACTCTGTGGTTGATAAACCCCACCTCTTGTC
Source organism: Macquaria australasica (assembly GCA_005408345.1). Classification (NCBI taxonomy): domain Eukaryota; kingdom Metazoa; phylum Chordata; class Actinopteri; order Centrarchiformes; family Percichthyidae; genus Macquaria; species Macquaria australasica. The sequence continues at coordinate 420,052 of SEMN01000371.1, read as the reverse complement.
AATCACAGCCCAGACGAGCTAAAAGTCAAACCAAAGCAAGACTCTTCTACCATCGTCTGCAAAGTGACACTAAAATCAAGCTGAAGCAGTTTTTGCAACATAAGGCAGAAGGCATGCTGGTTCGAATCTGCCCTTGAGCAGGGCAGCATTTACTTTTCTTCATCTTTGTTCATCTTTTAGTGTAAATATTCTGAAACAAACAGTGTCTAAATATTATAAATATAGGCGTAAGAGTTAAGGGTAGTCTAACAAAACAATCCCAACTTAAGGTCCACTTACTAGCTTTTTCCTGGAGCTTTCAACTGTATCGCTCAGTCTTCATCAGTGGACAGAGTTCAACTTTAAGCCAACATGTGTTATGGATGAAATGTCAACAGATCCATCTCCATGACTGAGCAAACTCTGCTGATGAAAACGGCTGAGAGCTCCACAAAAAGCTAATAAGTAGATTTTAGCTTCTATTTCAACAGTCAAAAATAATGCTTACAGTTATTATATTTAGACAGCGTTTGTTATACTAAGATGATCTGGCAACCTGCTGCCATTTAACACATACAGACAAACAGCAAAGAGGAAATGATTAGCCAATTAGTTGAACTGAAAATAAAATACATTTTGATAATTGTTAATGAATTATGTTTTTTTTTTTTTTAGCAAAAACGCCAAAAAATGAATTTGAATGAAGAATTCCTGCTTTAGTTTGTCTCACATGATAGATAAATTGAATATTTTTGGACTTTTAAGGTTTGCTCAGAAAAAAGAAAAGCTCTGCTAACCAAAAAATTAATCAAACTAAACTCTTCTGTAAATAAAGTCTTCTGCAATAATCGTAGCTGGCGCCATAAACAATATTTGAGCTTACGCAGAACTGAAGCAGGTCGGGTTTGGGCGTCTTGCTCAGGGACACTTCAGCAGAGCATGTGGCTGTTGTGGGAATGGAACCTGTGACCTTCCAGTTACAGGTCGGTCTCACACAGAGCAGCTGCATGTCGGCTGCTTCTCAACTCAAATCAGGTTCAGATGTTGCTGCTGATGACTCTTCTGGGGATTTTAGGTCAGGTGAGGCCAATTGTGAGGCTAACTGTGTGTGTGTGTGTGTGCACCTGCATAACTGCATACTTTCTAGGCACTGCGGCTTTGACCCTTTAACCTACTGATTACTGCTGTCTTCATGTGTCACAATGTGCAGCCTGAAGTTGCAGAAAACTTTGACACAAACTACTTGAGCAACAAAAGAACCACAACAAGAGTGTGCTTGAGGAAGAAGAGAAGTTTCTCTTTCCAGCAGTGAAAAAGAAACTCATCTTTGTGCGTATATTAGCTAAGCAAGCAAATTTTTTATTCTATAGTTCAACAAAACTAGGACCAAAATGCCTCAAATATGAACAAAAACAGGGAGCAAAAAACACAAAATGGCTTTAAATGTTGGTGATATGGTAACTGTGATTTCCCTTGTAGCTACCTCAGAACAAGACAGAGTCTTAGTGGAGGATTTCATTGACCTATACTACTACAAGTGCGTAATGGAGGAGGATAACAACCGGGACAATCAGGCCAAAAGGAGAACAGAGGGTGTTTTCAACCAGCGTCTGTGTGATTTCACAGGTTAACTGCTCTTGAAAGGGAGCAAAATGCAGCTAAAAATAACATTAACAGGCAGAACTGTGAAACTGTGAACTGTTACATTTAGATGGTACGTAACAACCAGTCTGGTAACAAAAACTCAAAATGAATGTGAGGATGTAATGGCTGGAAATAGACTCAGGTTTTTATCTGCAAATGTGTGATTTCACAGGTTAACTGCTCTAAAAAAAGGACCAAAATACTCTCTAAAAAACACCACTGACACACAGGTCAACTCATGCTGGAACAGTAAGAGTAGCCTGCTATGGAATATGTTAATTTAGATGAAATATAACAACCAGCTGCTCTGTAAAATGCCCAAAATGCCTCTAAAAAATAACACCAGCAGGCAGAACAACCTATGCCTACACTGTGGAAGTAGCCTATTACAAAATATGTTGAATTTAGATTAAATATAACAACCAATCTGGTAACAAAAACTCAAAAGGAATGTGAGGATGTAATGGCTGGAAAAAGACTCAAGTTTTTATCTGCAAATGTGTGATTTCACTGGTTAACTAAAAAATGCTGCTAAAAATAACATCAAGGCCCAGCACAGCTCATGCCTGAACTGTACTGTGAAATATACCAATTTTAGACTAAATATAACAAAAATACCCAAAAGAAACGTGAGGCTGGACTCACGTGGAGTACAAACTAATCTACAAACTTTAGTTAGCTTTTGCAGCTGTTAAAAGCATAAAGTCTGCGAGGGAAAGCTTGTGAGCTGACTGTAACCGTAACACTAAATATGTAAAACGTAGACATTAGCCCTGACGAAGCCCCCCTGTCCCATCCCTCCTGTAAATAAGACATCTGCTTCCAATAATACTCCAGAACACGACATATCTGAAATCGAGGCGAGATGGCTATCGCTGCATTCCTGACGGCACAACTCACTGCAAGAACAATGAGCGGCCAGTGTTGTTGCTTCTCGCTTTATCTACCAAATCTGTCCTGGAAGGGGCGTGTATATACGAGTGTGTGTGTGTGTGTGTGAGAGAGAGAGAGAGTGTGGGGTTTTGTTGGACTTGAAGAAACACTCCCCTGCGTTCACACAAAGGCACTTTGTCTCTGACGGGGCAACGACACCTTTGCAGAACAAAAGAAACTAAATATGATGTTGGCGTCTGTTCCCTGCTGGAGTTATGATACAGGAAAATAAAAAGCACAAGAGGATCAGAGCTGCACCGATAGTCGGGCTCAGCAAGCCGATAGCAGAGCCGATAGTTCAAAAACATATTTTTTGATCATTTTAAAGCCAAAAACGTTTTCAGGATTGACATCAGTTTACCTCCTGTTTCATTTTATTCTGTTTAAATCCTATTTATATTTTTCCTTATATGTCTTTTTTATATTTTATGTGAAGCACTTAGAATTTTTGTTTCATGCCATTATTATATTATTATTGGTTGGACAAAACAAGACATTTAAAGGCTTCACCTTGGAGTCTTTTCACTATTTTCTGCAATTTTATAGACCAAATCTACAAAAGAATTGGTAGATTTATCAATAAAGAAAATAATTGTGTTAGTTGCAGCCCTAATAACAATATCGATGTACATCCAGATGTGGTACATGTTCTGGAAACTGAATAGTTTAAAGATAAAATAGGGAGATAAGAATGTCTGGTTTAGGCTACTCCCGTTAATATATCCCGTTAGTATATTAGCATATTACGACAGGTTCTATGTTTGAGTATTTCTTAAAAATTACTCTGACTGTGGGTTGAAATGACTAAGCAGCGTCTCAGTTACATCGTCTGTGTTTTGGCGTTTCCCTGCGTCATGACATCCAGGACATGAGAGTTGGGAGAGTGCTGTCCGTCACATGTCAGTCATAAGAGAAACGGTGCAGCCATCAGCATGACCTCTGCCCAAAACAACACAACACAATTTAACCAGCAGCAACAACTGACCGTTTTATTCCTCATGAGTTTGGTCCAGTCGCTCTGGATTTTGCTGTCAAACAGAAAATCATGTGACACTTAACGCTGAATACAAACAATCACAAGCGCACGCATGTTCCACATTTTACTGTCATAACAGAATACCAACCTATATTAATTACGTATGTTACATTTATTTGGACGTTTCTGTCCAAAGCAACTTGTTATTTTTCCTCACACACATGCAGCTGCAATTAGGGCTCAGTTTCTTGCTCAAGGACACCACCATCCGCTCCACCACTGGAGCTGCTGTCCACCGCTTTGATTTGTTTCAGGATAAAGTTTAAAGTCAAATGTCATTAATAAAGAAACTGTATTGTATGTTTGTTTCCCTCAGCATCGTACCTAAACCACACTGCTGAAAGGGTTGTTGGGTTTTCACCACATATTTAGTCACTGCTCTGTGACATTAACCCTGTCCTGACTCTTTTTTTCTTTTGCTGGGAGGGAAAAGGGTTTGCTCGTCAGCTGTATTAGTAAAAACAACACAGTGGAAATAATATAAATTCTACTTTATCTTTATGCAAATATCAACTAAACAAATCAGATGTTTTTCTGCATGCACGCTGCACTTAACATTGTTGCACTGCAGGCAAGGGCTGTTCCCCCCTTTGTCGTGTGTACCCTTCAGCAAATATTGCATTTGGCAATAGTTTTGTTGGTTTTGGTTAGGTGTCTATCCGCACTTTGGAGCGTTAAAGTCACCCGCCATGTTCAGCAGATCAGTCTGTGCTGCTGAGTTAGCACATGTCTGTTTTTTCTGTTCTTTGCAGATGCAGAGGCAAAAGAGACAATCTAAAAAAGGAACCAGAACCAAAATCTAAACCAGTCCCTAACCTCAACCCCGTTCGTCCCCGCACCGGTGGGATGAACTGGAAACGCCAAACGGCGAGCCAGATCTTATTGCACCAAGATCAGTGCTGGACCTCACTAACGCTCTCGTGGCTGAATGGGAGCAAATCCCTGCAGACAGGCTCCAACAACTGGTGGAGAGGCTGAATCCAGAAGAGTGGAGGCTGTTCGAGCAGCACATTAATGCTCGTGGTTTTGGAAAGACGTGTTCAACTATCACATGTGCGTGCAATGTTCAGATGTCCACATACTTTTGGCCTATCGGTTGAGTTTTTTTTGTGTTTGTTTTGTGACTTTTGTGAAGCTGAATAATGTCTGTCTTTCCTTCACACACACACACACACACACACACACACACAGACATTATCATACATTTAAATGTTCTAGTTTTACAATGCAGTGTAAACATGAAGGTAAACTGCCTCAGGGTGGTTCGCTGGAACGCCGCCTCTAGACTCGTCTGTGGGTTAAACACACTCTCTCGCTCTCTCACCCTCATAACTCACTCCATTTCCCCAAAAAGAAAAAGAAAGATAAACTCCCTGAGAGCAACTTTTCCTAAAAACCAGGGCAAGAGAACATGGCAGACTTATGTAACCGTTCGCGTGACACAGAACTATGTTAATTTGTGTTGAGGGAGGGAGGAAAGAAACAACCCCCCAAAAAAACACAGAGACAGAAGGAAAGACAGGAAAAAAGTATGTTGTGGCAGTCGGAGTAGGAGGAGAAAAAACACATAGTGAGTCTCAGATTACGCCATCCTCCCTCCCTCGTGGAAACATTGCGTGAGAGTGCTCTCGCTCCACGTCCTGATTATGATTAATGCAGGTAGTACCACACACACACTGAAACCACGGTTCTGGCAGGGTTCTGCCGTGGGTCTCTGCTCGGGCCTGTGGTTCTGTATGGAGCAGTTAACACTCCGTCTGGCTTGTTAAAGTTAAAAAATCACAAACTGGTAAAATCACAGCGAGGAAGACAGTGTGGCTTAGAGCACCTCTTATGTTCTGAAAGGGTTCTTCGCAGCACCATGAAGGGTCTAGGAAAAAAACATCTCAGCGTGGAGCTTTGGAGAACCTCTCTAAAGAGTTTATTGCACCATGAAGGGTCTAAGAAGAACCCTTTAGCATGGGGCTTCAGATAATTTCTCTAGAGTGGATCTTTACAGCACCAGGAGAGGTATATGTTAAATAATTTAAGCATGGTGCTTTAGAGAACATCTCTACACCGTTCTTTACAGCACTGTGATGGGTGTAAAAAGAACTATTCAAGCATGTTGCCCTAGAGAACATAGGTTCTTTACAGTACCATGAAGGGTCTATAATAAACTAGCATGGTGCTTCACAGAACTGGGGCGTCAGTTAGTGGTCAACAGGGACTGTAGTTTGTAAAGTTCTTTAAAGTACCTTAAAGGTCCAACGTACAAGGATATACTTGTCAGATTCACGGTGCCCTCATGGAGCCGAAAGGGTTCTGTTATGGTGCAACCCTAAAGAACCACTGTCTTCATTCAGTCCAACTGAGAAATCATGATAAACATTACTTCTGACACAGCACAGAAGTACAAAGACCCCAAAATATATCACTGTGCCGGAGAAAACATTAATAAAGGGTTCCTTACAGAACTTAAAAGTAGTCCAAAAAGACTCCCTCCTATAGTGCAAAACGCATGTTTCTATTGTATATACAAGCCTGAAGAATGATTTTCTGGTGCTACAGTATGCAGCGGTTGTTCTCAAATTGTGGTCTGGGGCCCTCCAGGGGCCCTCGAAGGGGAATCCAGAAGAAGACAAGATGCCGTTTAAATATTAATTTGCTTCAGTCAAAAATAAAATCATAAGAAGGCAGTATGATGATGTGGGGATTCACACCTCCCTGCAGAGCACACTCAAACAAGTCTGTATAAATAACTCAGAAAGAGCTTCTTCAGAGGAAAATAAGCAATAAGTTCAATGAGTTTCTGCAGTCTTAGAGCTCGGGGACCATTTGCACGAATCAGTCTGGGAAGCCCAACTGTCTCAGATGGTATAATTAGATTTAAATAATACTGAAGCAACAGTTTTCTTTATTTTCCATGCTGGATAGGCCTGCAGTGTTGTTGGACTTCAGCACTTCACATTACCTCGGTCTGGCTGGCCAACATTGCATAACCACAGCAGGAAAAATAGACTTTATGGCCTTATGGCTTCAACTAAGGACAATGTAGCTACTATTGCAAACACAGAGTACAACTTATAACCTACTACACTCTTATTACCATGTAACACAGGCTGCAATGCATACTGACTGACTAGTCTGGAGATGTTTGCACTAAAAAAGAACCGTCTCTAGTGTGTATGAGGTGCAAAATACAAGTATTACCTGTGTGAATTCATACAAACGGATTACAGTGCAATAAAAGCGTCATAAAGTCATTACGCATGATGTTTTTATGGACTTATTATAAGTTATATGTGTTGTGGTTATTGTAAATTCACTACTGCACCACAGGCAAAGTTTCTGCAGTGGCAGTATTACAAAAGTACTGCAGTAAAAGTACAAGACAGTACGACATGGCCTTCAGAAATATCATATGACTATTATAGACGTACCACAGAAGTCATATGGTGTTAGACACATGAGATACTGTGGGAATATTGCCGGAACATTACAGGGATTTGAGTGTGTTTACGGTTGTTGACTTACATTTTCTGGACCGGCTTCTTCCGTTTCTTCGCCGCATAAAGCGCCGTGTTCGCCAGCATGGTGGCTTCAGAGCAGGCGAAGCGTGTAAAAGTGGATTTATCCCGGGGGACTCACATCCCTCGAAAGACGACAAAATAATGAAAAGTGACTCGGTAAAATCCCCTTAACGTCCGTCCCCGTCTGCTGTACGCGCCTCCGAGCTGAAAAAAACCCCCCCGACTTTTTGACGTCTTTAGCGCCTCCAAACGCCCGTCAGACGGCAGCGAACTGTCACAACTTTTCGTAATCCCGACCTTTAAGTAGTTCCACGCCGGATCACCGTGAATACCGCGACTTTCAGACGTTAAAAACGGCCTGAAAGGTCCTCGGAAGACTCCTGCTGCCTGCGCGTCAGCCCCGTCGCGATCTGACGGCGCTTCTGCCGCTGCCGCTGCCGCGGTTTCACGGGTAGTGTGTCACTGTAACGCGAGAGCAGAAATATTTAAGGTGGTCCGAATGTGGGCCGACTGAAACTGACACCGCAGGCGAGGAATGACTGGAAAACTGCATTCCAAACGGGCAGACCTTAAGGAGGAGTTTCTCACCGTCATCCTATTATATTACAGTATTTAAATAATTTTATAACATTATATTTGCACAGAAAATACGTTAATAAAATAAATAAATAATAATAATAATATATTTACTATAGCGTTATTAAATCTATTTACATTTACAAATATTGCAATAAATAACAAACAATGAATACATTTACTATAATATAATTGATTCATCTATTTTCATTTACACATTTATAATAAATTCAAATAAATTAATACAGAAATAAATACATTTACTACAGCATTAATGAATCTATTTACATTTACAAATATTACAATAAATTCAAATCAATAAGTGCATTTATTACAATATTGATTCATATATTTACATTTACACACTTACAATGAATTCAAATAAATAAATGTACTATAGCATTAATAAATCTATTTACATTACCGTTGTTGCCTCGACTGGCTGCTATTTATTGGGCTCTGTCCTTATAAATCAATCAAATTGACCGGTTCAGCATCAAAGTCTTCTATCACATAAAGCCTTTAGCATCACACGTGTGTTGTCTTGTCTAATTGAATTATTTTTGAGGACACACTGGCACATTTTGGCCTTCATGTCCTGCGAAGGACACGCTCTCATGGGCTCTCGTTTTCTTCGGGGGGATCCAGACCCCGAACTGAGACACATCTTGTGAAACTTTAACTCTGTTTATGTAGCCTTGAAATAGCTGGTGGTCAAAACAAAAGATCAAACTGAAAAAGCTGACATTTAGGAGATTTTCCCAGGACTACACTGTCATGTCTGGTGAAAGCAGTGTCTAACATCAGTCACATTTCGGTTGACATTGTCAAAACACATGATTTGGCTGCACAAACTGTTAATTTGTCACTCTAGCTGGGTGGTTATCTACAGGTGAAGGTTCACTTTCTTTCCCCTGTTGCTTAACTCTGCCTGCACCAGCAAAAGTTTGTATAATACGCCACGACACAGCCAAGGTGCATGTACATATTTATCCAATGTCTCGGCCGTTTGGCAGTCAGTCACCGTGCCCTCCTACGCTCTGTCAGAGTGAGGTGAACTCAGTTTTACAGGGTCATGAAACTGAAGGATTCCTGTATTGTTCATTGTACTCAATGCAGCCAATGTCAGCATGATCTATCATGGTGTTTTTGTTCTTGGTGAGGGACTTGCTCCAGCACGCCAGGAACCAAATTTACAAAGCCGAAAGGCACACAAATTCACTTCTTGTGTACCAACGTCAGGCTGAAAATATAAAGCTCAGAAGTCAGTCATCGCTTCAGTCACAATATCTGTTATCCAACATCTGTCGGTTATAAAGTAAACTGGAACTTTTTGGTTGTTTTTCATCTGTGACTTCTCATCATGATGGCTCAGGTTGTGTAATGCGCTGCTGTCTTCCAAGATCACAGTTGTAAATATGAACTGTCACGCATCAGGATTCTTCTGGACGGAAATAATGACGAGATGGAGCAGCATTGGAAGTTCAGACCAAGAGGGTTAGAGCTGCTTTGTGCTGCAGAATGAAGAGAAAATCTGACTTTTGCAGGTAAAACAGTGGAGACACATTTTAAACCAGTGACAAGTAAACAAGCAAACTTAAACCACATGTAATCAGACACTGTAGCGCCATCTTTGGCCAATTATTGCAATTTAAAAATGTTGAAGTCATCCAAGATTCTGTGCAGGGTGTAAAAGACAGCTCTTCAGGTCCATCAGTGCAGTTTAAAAAATGCAAGAAGCGGATAAGAACGCACTTCGTCCTTACTTCATTAAAATAAGAAGTGATTTAAGAGATATTTTGTAACTACAAACGCAGTAAAGTCCAGTTTGTCCTACACCTGTCCCTGTGTATGCTGTGTGGCCACTTGATTAAATACAAATTAATTTAAGAAAATGCAACATGAAGGCACAAAACTGAAATAATGACACAGGATTTCAAGACAGGGTGTCAAGATTAACTTTATATTAAATCAGCACAAACCAGCTGACACACAATAAGCCAGGAGCTGTTTGCTGCCTGCCTTCATTTTTATTAATTATGAAAACTTATCTAGGGTTTTTAAGTATTTACTTGGGAAGCATAATATTATCCAAAACTTGCAACTGAAGAAGCTAAAAGAATCGGCTGCATGTTTTTTTGTGAGCAAACTGAACCTGGAAGACAAACAGTACACAAACATAAACACAAGGCTGCTTGACAGACTGCAGTTATTCTCATCTATTCTGTGTCTTTTACAGAAAGTTTTTGCCTCAAATTCACATAAAAACCCAAAATCTTGAGTGTCGGTGCCTTGCTCGAGGGCAGTTCAGCTGGAGTGCGATGACATGGGGGAGATGAAACCGATAATCGAGCGTGAAATCTCATTTTTGTCCTCATAAAACAGCAGCTCCACAAGCAAACCGACAACTGAGGAAAACTGCAAGCTCTGGCAAAAGCCAGTAAGTGGACCTTGAGTCTGGAAAACGGTGATTGCGTTATGAAACATGGGGCCAGGAGAGGAGAGCTTTATTTGAACCTGCAACCTTCTGCTACAAGCTTCTTCATCCCTTGTGATGATGATGATGATGATGATACCTGGGCAGTTATATAAACCGTCTTTTTTTCTTCCCTAATTAAGATGTACTTCTCATTTGCAACTGCTTTGCATATAAAACAGTTCCAGGCTGGAACTCTTGGCAGCCATGTTGCCATGGCAGGACGTTGTGTTTTAACGCTAAACACGGCAGTTACAAGTCAACAGCTATCTTCGATATGCCACCCTCTGGTCCTATTAAAATACAACCTTTGTTTAAAATACACCCTGTTTTAATACAGCTTGGCTCGGACCGTCTGGCAGCCGCGATCGCTCACTTTTCTTTACGAGGCGCTTTTAAAGAGCCACAGCCTTTTTTTCTGTTTCTGCAGCTCGGCTCTGTTTTTCTTTCTGTCTTTGAGCTGTATGATTGTGAGGAGGCTGACAGGTTGATTTGTGCCTGAAAGACTTGAATTTAATGGCTCTGTGATCTGGAGACGCTAATGGAGCCGAGCAGTTGTTGCTCTTAATTGAGACATCCACAAATGATTTATTGCCGGTAATTAAAACAAATGATAGTGCTTTTTAAAGGATAATAGACGAGTGAAGTCTCTGGCTGACAGCTTGATTATGAATCAGTAGTTTTTTAGCGTCTTTTTCTCTGATCAGAACTTTTTCAGCTGCAGCAGTTGAATTAAAAAGCGGCCTGTTTTTTTTTGTTTGGGATTAACTGCACAGAAAACAGAGGGGGTTAGGAAGCCAGCAGCCGTTGTTCCTCATCATTAGCATACTCCATGACTAAACTTCACCAGTTTATATATTTGGCAGCACCAAAACAGGCTGAAGAGCTGCGGTAACTTTCCACTGTGCCACCGCAGGCTGCTGCAGCGTTTTATTGCGACATGCAGGGGTGGCATTTACACGGCAGTAAACGCTCTCCCAAAACTGTGACTACAGCTTGTGAACTTTCTGTTCCGTCACGTTTTTTAAGCTTGATTTAAAGCTCAGCAGCACCTCAGCATTCGTTCACTCGCTTTTCTGCTACAGTAAAGAGAGCTTCACGTTTTTCTGCTTTTATTATTGATCACGTCCTTCCTGGATGTGACTATTTGAACATGTAGTTTGGTTTGCATGTCTTTGCCATGAATAAATCTAATAATGTGCACTATTAGAGTTCACAGTAATTCAAACTAGTTACAGATGATGCAAAAACAAAATATCCTGCACACTGACGATCACTTTACTAACTTTATTTCATAGAAATTTTACCTGATGAAGGTTTGAGGACTGAAAGGCTGTTAATGATTCTTTTTTTGTTTTTTTTAACTTTGTAGTATGTGAAAGACGAACTGTATCTTTAATATCTCAGATTTGACATTTCTGTTTTTGATGTACAAGCTGTTGTAACAAAAAAAATAACATGACTTTCACTTCCTGTTTCTGTTAACCCGAGTTTATGAGCAACTGACAGGAAGGAGGTCAAAGGTCAAGGAGCCAAGAGAGCCAAGAGAAACAGTCTCGAATTCTGAATAACTGTATTCCTTCATTATCGATTTATTATAGGAAACTTTATTCCTCATATACAGTGTTGAATTGCAGACAAACTCTACATGTCTGATTGTTGGGCTGAGCTGCTGTGCACTGACTGAAAGACTGCAACTAATTCATTAACTGGTCTCTGTTCTCCATGTAATTAGCACCAAATTACAAAGTAGGAAAGTTAGTAGGAAGAAACTTTTGTGCACTTTTACTTGTTTTTCCCGTGTGTGTGAGTTTGTCGGCTGCCACCTCGAACATTTGGTGCAGAATATATCTCAGCTCTGCCCTGCATCGAGATTAAACCTCACGTTTCCAAGCTGGTGATGTATAAAAATGACAACACTTAACTCTGGTTTCACAGACGGTTGACAGAACTACACAAGTTTCCGTCTGGTCGTCCTCGGCGCTTTGACACGTCTCCAAAATATGAAACGGCACCAAACACGGGACAGCGATCAGGTCGAAAACTTTCAGACATACGAGGTCTCAAATTAGCATCGGGCCACCGACAGACGCAGGGATAAAGGATGTAGATCAAGATTTGATTAAAGGTCACAACCACTTGAAATTACAGGCCTGCTGCAGTCATGTTATTTTCCATGTCAGGCCGGTCTGGAAGGGCTCGGACCTGCGGCTCATCCTTCAGTCCTGGTTAGTGGTGAAAGCCGTGCAGCCGGAGGAGACACGGCAGGCTGCAGCGCTGGTTAATAGTCGTATCCGGGACAGGCGTGTTCTGGTAAATGGGTGGCAGATGTTGGTGAGTTTGGATGCGAACTTGGGCTTTCAGAAGGGAGAGCGGTTGGCTTGTATCAAACTGTGGGAGTAAGGAATTAAAAATGCTTTTCATGACTGGATTTCAGGAGCTTTTCTGTTTGTACTTGTACCTGTTTTTGCTGCCTGATTCGTGTTTATTTTGACCGCGGAGAGATTTAAAGTTCATTAATTCCAACTTCTCTGCTTTAAAAGTGACAGATTTTAAACTCCGAGGCTCTGATTCACTAAAGGAGGAGTTGGCAACAGTAAACGCAGTTTTACGGGTGCAGCAGAGACACGTTTTGAAGTCCTTTCTTTCAAATAAATATTGGGACATTTTGTCATAATTATACAAAGGTCCTGGGCAGTAGCTCATCTTAGAGCTTCTGTAGTGTCTTTATTAAAGGGTAACTTCACTCAAATCACAACAAACATACACAACTTTAAGCTAACATGGAAGAGACAACTCAGTCTCAATGCCTCAGTCAATGCACACAGTGAAATCCCTTCATATCTACAACATAATGTGTTAGCAAGATAAGTAAGTAACTTTACTTATACAGCACCTTTCAAGAAATGAGGCAACCGACATGAATACAGACGTAGGAAGAATAAAACACCATAAAATAGAAATGAATTAAAATAAGAGTGCATGGAAAGTCTAAGGCTTTAGCCACAGATCTGAAGTCCAAATGGAAAGAGTCTGTCTAAGACTCCGTCCGTCCGTCCGTGGCTCGTAACTTCCAGTTACTTAGCTTTCATTCGTTTTTTCAAACGTGATTTTAAATGCTGTGGCACAAACCATCCTTTGTGAACTACCACAAAGGATGGTTTGTTTATTGTGAGTTTATTACACCTCATTTTAGCACCACGTGTTGTCAATAGTTCGTTAAATGTCTATTAAATAGGCCTGCAGTTGTGTTGAATCTGGGCCGAAGGAAAGAGGCCTGATTGTCAATTAACGATTTCTTGCTTCTTCACAATGTGCAAGATCTAAGAAAACACATCTTAGCTTTGGCTCGACGAGCGTGTTTGTTTCAACAGCTCGACCTAAAAATGGCTTCATTAACAGAAATGTGGTAAAACTTCCTAAACCCAAACAGGAGCATGTAATCTTTGACCTTTATATTAACTGAGGAAAGCACCAAAATTGGAGTCATGAGGTTTTCACACAGCATTTCTCTTGAATGAAAACAGCTCAGAAAAACCAGTCTATGAACAATACAACTCAGAAACGCAGCTGATTTCAGTTTTATTTTAGTTTCGTATATTTTTACAGCGTTAATCACTTTCCCGAATTAGGAAATCAGCTCTTTCCCAGTTTGACCTTCAAACTGAGCAATGAAGGAAACAGACTCTCATTTACTGTATTTACTGCAATTAGTCAGATTAATTTGCACATTAAATGATGTAAAGTCTCACCTTTATGAGGCTTTTGTGTGCTAGAAAGTGATTGTTTTCCTGTTCTGTTCTTATCAGCTGATGTTGGCAAATTGTGTCTGTATCTTCCGGCAGTTTGTGGCTTGTTTTATTGTGTTTTTATAGTTTATTTACTGTGGTTTTATTGTTTTTTATAAGATGCTTTTACCATGTGTTTACCACTGGAAACTCCTGCCTGCAAACCGAGTTTCACTGATGGGAAACAGTTTGATGTGAGAGGAATCAACACTGAACCTTACTGAGTTTCTAGCAGATCACAGCGTGGATTTTAATCCTGGGTGAAGTAATGCTCATTGTGTAAAAACCTGACATTTGCCCTGGTGGTTTAGTGAGTTTTTGAGCAAATAAAACAGGAAGCAGGGCTGATTTAGTGTAAAACAGCAGACAGACACAGTTAGAGACTCGCTCGTGAACATAGTGGAGCGTTTAGCAGCTAAAGAGAGATACTTCCCTCAGGAGGTGGTGGAGACCAGAAACAGAGCTAACAGAGAGGGAACACTGGACTGAGTGACACAAACACGACTCCTAATGAAAGATCATGTTGCTCCGTAACTGCTGGATTTCTAAATAAGCAGCTGTTTCCAACAAGATCACAGTATTAACTAAAAAGATGATGATATGTCAGTGTTGTGTTCTCAGCTTGTTTCTGCTCCGAACTGGCCAAAGAAATCAGTTATTGCAGATTTAAAGGTCTGAACGCGGCCTTAAAATCTTATTTTTCTTACAGTTAGTCTGATAAGATGAGATAATCCAACTTCTCTGAAGTAAAATCACACAATTCAGCATCTTTTCTATGCCATTTTCTTTATAACAGTGCAGTAAATCACTTTATTTCACCTTCTTTGACCCATAAAAAATGCTTGGAAAAGGAGAATGAACTCATTCAACTGGAAAACAAACATTCAACACTGCAATGGTGGCGTCTGCTTTGTCTTTTTGCAGTCCTGTGTCAGATATCTCTGAGCCGGTGAGTCACTCTGGGCGGTTAGGGATCTTGTTTTCATGACCTTCAGATTAGTCATTGTTTACAGGATTAGGCTGCAGAAGTTGACAGCTACATGGAAAAAAAAAAGGCACCATAATCCTTAGAGGAATAACAGTGGTACTAAATAACCCGGCAAATTAATTAATAATGCTTTATATTATAGTATCCTGATACTGCCGAAAAGAAAAGAGTTAAGACTGCATCCAAACTTATTAGTCCCTCCTGCTTGTCTCTTTGTTTGGATGAAGTTTGGCTTTATTTGACTATTGTCTTTGAGGAAATGCCGTCTGAAAGCACTACTTTGTTTTCTGTTCACAGGAAGTTCGCTCCCTGAGGCTGATCAGCTCCTGAATCATGAAGCCGAAGGTAGCTGCTGTTTTTAGCCACGCTAGCCGCATGTGGGGCTTCAGGGATCTGTTGGTCAGTCCGCCACGTCGGTCCAGAATGAAAGATCTAAATAATCTTGGACAGATTTCCCAGCTTTTCTGTTCTCTAGCAGAATCATCAGGTCAAAATTTCAATTTGTCCAATACTTTGGTTTATGCTCATATACCTTGAGACAATACTGCACACTTTAATTGCTCTTGTATAGTTTCTATTTGTATGTCTGTTCTTATTTTTATTTTATATACTTCTAATTATTTATTTTTTACTGCACTTATTGTACTTATTTCTGTCCTTGTGCTGCTGCAACACCTGAATTCCCCCTCTGGGGATCAATAAAGACTGACCTTATCTTATGTCAGCAGTCTGATATTAGCATTTAGCACTTGGATGGGAGAGATAGTCGGTGCCAGACATGCTTTAAAAATGTATGCATGCTGGAGGGCGACTGTGGGGACAGGAAGCGCTGGCACCTGGATAAGTTGAGCTGTAATCTGAATATAGCTTCCTGCAGAACCAACGTGTGATACGTTGTGGAATCCAGTGATAGAAAATGGTTCTTCTGGCATCTTTAGACCGAAGGTTTCTTCCACAAACTCTCACTGAAGTTTAAACAAGGTTAAACACCACATTCTCTTGCAGCTTTCTCGATTTCCAAAGAACGTGTCTTGGTTGTAGAGAGCTCCGGTTAGAACTCCTTTTCAGTCAGCTGAACCCATTTTTCAAGAGTGTACTGTCAGGAAATCGGTTTAAGGAAACCCATGATGGTCTGCAGGACAGGATCAAGTGAAATCACCTTACTGACAGATTTGTTTGCTTGTTCCAGACTGAATAAAGACAAGTTTTGTGTTTGCCCTCCCACGAAGACGACAAATCGACTGTAGCCCTGCCAGTCGTTTCCCTCTCATGAAACCGTCTGGACCTCTGACCTAACAGCCTCCTACCCTGTACTTTAACCCGACAGCCTCAGAAAACCTCTGCTCCTATTTATACCGCACACTCACACAGCTGAACATTACCGCTCGTTAAAAAACCGGCTCTTGCGGCGAACAGCGAGCTTGTTAGCAATTTGTTTGGGGGAAGACTTATCAGGCAGCAAGCTGCTCCTTTGATCTTCGTTGCATGCAAATCATAATCGCATGATATTCAAATCATCGCGTAATATCTTTAGAATATAGAGAGTCCAGTGTTGAAGGCTTCAACGGTTTGCCTCTCTAACAGTTTGGTTCAGAGGATGTTTATGTTTCCCAGAAGATGAATCCTAAAGTGTTTGATCAGGAAAAATAATTCCACTTGCACTCAAGATATTTCTTAATCTAACAGCCAGATTGCCTTTTTTTTGCTGTTTTATCCAGGATTATTCCCAAACTAAAAATTAAATTACCTTTAAAATCTAAAGATACCTACTTATTGGGTGATTTGACAGCAGCACATTGTTTAAAGCAAAAGTTCAACAACATTTTGGTAAATACACAGATGAGAGGATTGATACGACTCTCATATCTGTCCATTAAATGTAAGGCTAGTTAGCTTAGCTTAGCATAAAGACTGGAAACAGGGGGAAACAGCTAGCCTGGCTCTGTCCAATGTAACAAGATCAACCTACCAGCACCTCTAAAGTTCACTGATTAACACTTTATATCTCCTGGAAAACGGCGAATAGTTGTTTTTAAGGACAATATTCCAACTCAATTAAAAGCAGCAACGCGAGACTCTTTTTTTCTTTGTTCAACGCGCGAAAACCCTGAAAAAGACGTACAGGTCCGGCTCGTTCTTTAGGAACCGTCAGTTTTCAACTGGTGGACGTCTCAGGTTGGAATGAAACTCCTCATTTGTCCGTTGTCTCGTCTTGAGCCTCAACTTCAGTCGGTTTGACTTCAGAAATGATTTGCCGGCAGCTCGGCCGTCCTCTCCTCCGGCCTCGGAGCTGTTTGAAGTGGGAACATTTTTCGTGCCGTCCTGTCAGCGGTGACGTGCAGAGAGAAGCTTCCTCCTCCTACGCTCTATATATATATATATATAGAGTTGTCGAGACATTTCACTGAAAATCAATGATGCTAACCTTATGGTGGCGCTAGTGGAAACGCCAGAGGATCACCAACGTCATTAGGAATAAAAAAAAATTCATCCAGTAGATATTTCAGTCTGGAACAAACTGGAGCACACAAAATGTCGGTGACAAAGGTCATTTTTAACTCAAACAAAGGTTTCCCCTGAAGCTAACCACGCTGTTTTGTGCCTAAACCTAACTAAACCTTAACTATAGCGGTGTAAGATCAGAAAGTTTAGGAAAATGCTTATATGTGTTGTTTAATTTGGAGAACTTTGTTGCCCTGTGATTGAGCTTTTAGTGCCAAACCCACTGAGAATCAACACCCAAATCTGCAACTTCAAAATATATTCACTATATATATATACAGTATATATATATATATATATAAAGCTTTGTTGTTGACTGTACTTTCATGTATTTTCCACAACATCAGCAGGAAGAGAAACAAAAGGCCTCGGCTCATTACGACTCACATGAACACTCGCAGTTTGTCCACAAAACATGAAGAAGTGAAAACACTGAGGTTTCAATAACAACAGCTATGCAGCTGAACAAACTGTGACTTATCATTAAAAATATCCAGAAAACATTGATGTTAAAGGGGGAGAATTGAACACAGACTGCTGGAAGTCATCGGCTCGGCTCATGTTACCCATCTGTTTCCTGCTGGAGGACATTTCTATTGTTTGTTAAAGATGCATTTAAGCAGAATATACTGCATGCTTATTAAGAAAAAAAAGATTGTGGTTCGTGTTTGTGCTTGATGCCTGCCATCGCTTTCAGTATGAGCTTAAAGGACAAGGAACTGCCTTTTCAACACATGAGAATTTGAGTATTTTATTATTTAACTTTGTCAAATAAAGAGAGAAATCTAACTGCAACAACAGCACAACTTAACTGTAGGTCTTCCTCTTTTTAAACTATTACTAATTGGGACTTGTGCCTGTTAAAAGTTTAAGAGAGAGCATCTTGTGCAAAAGCAAAACACGTTTTCCTGCATGTTAGCAGAAAACATTATCTTAATTGGCTAATTTTATGAAAATGACGCACACTGTGATATCCATAGGCTCTTCACTAACAAACTTGTTCAAACATATCAGGGTTCATGAGGAGAAAGAAGATTTACAGAGCTGCAGAAACAGAGAACGGAGGAAGAATCAGACAACTTTTACTGATCGGAAGTAGTGCCGGGATGTTCGAGTGTTACGTTGATTAGTATTTATATGAGTATTTAAATTAACTTACTGACACTAACAGGCACTAAAAGTTGTCTAACTATTAACCAAACTGCAGCAGCAAGTCTCCACAAACTCTGCAGGCTTTCCCCCATTCTGTTGTTTAGTTAAGGTGGAAAGTCGCCCAAATCTTGACACCTCTCATCTTGTGATCAATTTAGCTAGTAGATGACAGCCTAAACAATAGGAGCACTCGTTAAATATAACGCTTTTGCTGCGTGAAATAGCACCTTTTACCGAAGGCTAATGTTGTAAGTTTTTGTGGTTAGTGTTTCCACTGCGAAACACCCTCCCTGCTATGATTTGGTATTGGATTGAAGAAAAACAATAATGTTAAAGCAGATGATGCCGGTTTGTTGCTGTGGATCGTCAGTTTTCTTTCAGAGTAAACCTTAAACAAATGACGGCAGATACAGACGGCCTTTCAGCCTTACAGCCACTTAATACACCCACACCACAGCCTGGGCTGGGCCCATCTCCCCATTTGACACCCACAAACACCCCCCATTCAGCCCCCATGCCCCCTACAAGCTCAACTGGGCTGTTCCTCACAACATCCCAGGTGAGAAACGAACTGAGGAAGATAAGGGTGGGGAAGGCGGCGGGCCCAGACGGCATCAGCTCCAGACTTCTGAAGTCCTGTGCGGACCAGCTGTGTGGGATTGTTGAGCACCTGTTCAACCTGAGTCTGAAGCTGGGGAGGGTGCCAAAACTGTGGAAAACATCGTGTCTGGTTCCTGTGCCGAAGACCCCACACCCCAAGGACCTCAATGGCTATAGGCCAGTGGCATTGACCTCTCACCTGATGAAGACCCTGGAGAGACTGGTCCTTGTCCACCTGCGTCCGCTGGTGAGCCCATGTATGGACCCTCTGCAGTTTGCCTACCAACCCCGCATTGGGGTGGATGACGCTGTCATTTACCTACTTCACACATCCCTCTCTCACCTAGAAAAGGCTGGAAACACTGTGAGGATCATGTTTTTTGATTTCTCCAGTGCTTTTAACACCATCCAGCCCAGGATTCTGGGGGACAAGTTGGAGCACGCTGGGGTGGACCATCACCTGGCAGCATGGATCCTGGACTACCTCACAAACCGACCACAGTATGTGAGGTTACAGGACTGTGTGTCTGACACACTTCGGCTGCTCCACCCGCGGTGTCTGAAGGAGAGGTACCGTAGGTCCTTCCTGCCTGCTGCTGTCAGACTCTATAATCAGTACAACTCCCGGTACACTTGACTGTCAGTGTGCAGACTGTTCACTACTTTACTTCATCTGCTGCTGTGCATTATCTTCATGCATATATTGTATTCATGATGTTATCTACTTCATATGTTGCTGTGAAATATTTTCATGTACATGTATATTATATATGTGCAATATTTTTATCTTATCTATTTGTTCATACTTACAACTGCACTCAGTCACTCTATTATATACTGTGTACAGGACTATTTTTCTATTTTTCTATTTATTTTTATTGTATTTCTATATATGACACTTTTGCTGGCTGCTGTAACGCTGAAAATGTCCCCGCTGTGGGACAATAAAGGCTTATCTTATCTTATCTTATCTTATAAGAAGTGTTTGGTGATTGCGGCATTTGATGCTGTGTTTGAGATACTGGAGATACCTCAAAACAAACCATGAGCAACGCCACACGTCCAGAGGTTATCTCAGCTCTGTTTGCTTAAAGACGGGCGTTCACACAGAGATTAACTTTGCCTGTGAGCTTCTGTTCTGCAGCCAACTCTGAGAAATAAAAGTAAATTTATGAGGAATATGATGGAGAGCTACATATTTTCTTCTCCCACTTCATTCTTTGGATATCAAACATCCCACGCACTTCACTGCCCAGCAATATCAGAGCTGAGGATTTCATGGGAGTAACTTCAGAGGTTCGTCTTAAAGGCAGAAGAGAAGGCAAACACAAAAACACAAAAAAAGAGCCGGCAGATCACAGATCACACAGATCACTCGGGTGGTTGTGATCTGCTTAATGAATCAGTTTGACCACATGAAACGGAAACAGTCCTGATGACTAGACACCACTGATGACGGTGAATAAAAAAATAAGTTAAGTGAAGCAGAAACACTCTCCAACCTCAGCTCAGAACGAGACACTTAACTTCCAATTAGCTGGGTGGCAGCAGCAGGCTGTGGTTGAACACTGGGCAGCTCCCAGTAGCTGACAGCAGATGGCTGTGGTTGCACTGGGCAGCTCCCAAATGATAATGTGCGCAGCTTTATGAAACTGAATCACGGCATTGTTGAGAAAGAGAGAATGTGCCCGGCCAGCCTTCCCCCGGATAAATAGGGGTTGAATAAAAACCTCATTGCCGACCTGGGAAGTGGAGATTTGTTTTCATGTATTTATTTGGAAGAGCTTTCAATCCATCATCCTGCTATGTGACTAACCAAGCATTCTGGGAAATGTTTTCGTCAGCGGCGATCCTTTCCAGACCCCGAAGTTTTGATGACTCACTCCCGGGGCCCAACATAAAACGGTCTGGAAAATGAAACTGGCGTTTCTTTTGGTAAGCGATGAAATGAAAGTGCAGACACAGTGAGGTGCTGCTCAGCCTTCAGGGCACAAAATAAAAATCTTTTAATCCAATCCAAAAGTGACCAAAAGTAGAATTTGAACTAACCTGTGCTCTTTTTGTTTCTGTCGGAGTTTGAACTAATTGAACGAGACACAACAAAGCGACGTCAGCTGTGTCAGGTTTTACAGCTCCTGTCAGCACACAATAAAAGTGTCAGAGATGTTGCTGTGGTGACTAACAGGTATGAAGTCTGTAAAAATGTATTATTGGTGTTGGGCAGCCTCTTGGTTTTTGGTTGTTCGTGTGTCGGTGGGAAACTGTGAGTCATCCGACGTGGAAAACTCCGGTGTTTTGGTAGGTTTTGGTCACCGTTCCTGTTGGGTTTCATCAATTATGACTCAGCAACTTCATTTACTGAGATCTGGCAACACAGATGGATCTATCTATCTATCTATCTATCTATCTATCTATCTATCTATCTATCTATCTATCTATCTATCTATCTATCTAGCATCATTTAGCTAGTAGCATCAAAATATACTTAAAGTACCAAAAGTACAATAGATGCATTAAGATGTTCATCACTTTAATGTAGCAGCTGGTAAAGGTGGAGCTGATTTTAATCACTTTATATCCGGCTGCGCATCATTTATCAGCTGATTTATATTTTGTATTGATAACCTGAATCTGCAGAGTAACTAAAGTTATAATCAGATAAATGTCGTCGAGTAAAAACCACAATACTGGCTTCCAAAAGTAGCATAAAATGGAAGTACTCAAGTAAAGTACAAGTACCTCAAATGTACTTTGTTACTTTCTGCAACACACACACACACACACTCGACGAGCTCCATTCGCACGCAAAGGTGCCGCTTCGGCCTGCGTGCCCCCCCCCCAACATTCTCAGGTGGTGACTCTTCAGCTAAGTGTGTGTGTGTGTGTGTGAGGTTTCTGGGGGGCCGGCCCTTGGGTCGAACTCCGCCAGCCCAGACTGTTATTACTGCTGTTATACACACACACACACACACACACACACACACTGTGACTCGACTCGTCTGGCCTCTTCGCTCATCTGGGGTTGATTAACACACACACACACACTGACATGAGCTGTGGTGTATGACTGTGTAAATTGTGTGTGTGTGTGTGTGTGTGTGTTTTGTGTGTGTGTGTGGGGGGGGGGCTCTAGGACTACACACACACACTTATGAGCGATGTGACGGCAGCTTCCCATGAACTCAGTCACCCCTTCAAAATAAAATCTCATCTCTCCTCTTTCTCTGCCCTCAGATAATTTCATTTTTTTATACTGGTCGACACTTTTCCAGGACTTTCCAGGACGGGCCTCAAAAGTCAAGGGTGCACAGATATATCCTGTTCACCATGTATCCAGTTTTCTGGATAAATAAGGAACAAATTTAACACATAAAGGTTCACATTTCTCCATCTTTAAACACCCCTGCAAACCCTCGCAGGTGTTTTCACTTATTGTGGCTGATGAGAGCTCTGCTCAGGTTATTATTGGATGGAGTTATGTTTTGGATTTACTGGACATGAGATTCACGTACTAAAAATAAAGAATCGTAAAGGTGTAAGTTGTCCTGACAAGGTGCAACAAAACTAGAGAAGAAGAGTCTTTAATCAATGAGACAAACCAAAGCAAGTCTTCCACCAGCGTCCATTCATTAAAGCTATGTTTTACACAGTCACAGCTCCCTGTTTCCTTGAAGGACTTTGTCGTATTTACTCAAGAGAACAAGGCAAACAGAACATTAGCAAAAAGCCGAGAAAGTGATGGAAAACAGGAAGAGGCTGCAGGAAATGAGCGGACCCTACAGTCTCTTCAGCCTCAACAGCAGGTTAAATAAATCACTTGTTAAAATGGATATATTTTCACATTCCAGTAAGGATCTTGTGGGAATGCCGGGTGGGAAACTCGACTCTGCCAAAACCTCCCCTCCTCTGGAAAAGAGGAGAAATTTCCCAGCTCCCCGGGGAAATTCACAGTGTATTTTATCTCTTTGATTTTCTTTCCTCAAAACAATTTCGGCTCATTCTTTCCTTTGCCGCCGCAGAGCTGTTGTTATGGAGGACGCCGTTAACTCAGCTCGGCGCTCAAATTGATCTGACAAACAAGCGAGCCTGTGAGTCACAGATGAAATTTCCCACCTTGGCGGCACTCCGAGGCCCCTTCGTTCCTCGACGGATCGGGCTTTTACTGGACGCAGTTATGGCTGTGATGAAGAGGGGGAAAAAACCTGACAAAGTCCAAACCTCCCCCTTTGAACTTTTATTTTTTAATATCCTCACCTGCTCAGTTCCCAGCCGACTCCCAATAACGGGGATGTTGTCACACACGCAGCCTCGTAAAGCTGAAAGTTAATCAACCATCACATTGGTTAGTTCAAAGGTGCTCTGTGAACTCTGCCTCAGTCAGCGTGAGTCACCTTTAGGTAAAACAAACATCAGCACTTCAGCAGCTGGTTGGTGTCAAGTCTAAAAAACCAGTGCTGGAATGTGACTAAGTACTAAGTACTGCAGCCTACTGAGGTACTTGTACTTTACTTGTGAAGTGTTTCAGTTCTCCTTTACTGGAGAACACACAAATATTTCGCATCAAAACTGTTCGTACCGGCAGCGATGCGAATTTGCGATGGATAGATTCGCGCCATCGTCACTAGGAGTTGTGACGTGACGTCTGTTCGGCACAACGTGATTGGTTGATGCTTTTATTCGGCGCGCGAAAGCTCAAAAAAATCGACCTCGTTTTGCAAAAAAAAAAAAAATTCACGCCGCTTTTTCGCCGCGTAGCAACGGTTGACCTGCAAAAAAGAGCAAGACCCACCAAAGTTCAGCCAATTTTTAGAGCGTTACCTGCAGGAAGCACTGGTTGCTGCCCTTTTAAGATGCTGCATGAGCCGGAACAGAGGTTGACCACAAGGTGCTGTAATAATCTAATCTTGGCTAGTTTGCTAACATGGTTGCCTCAGTAACTAATGCTTGTAGCCCACGCAGTTTCCTGTCTGCTTTTCACACAAATTCAAATGTTCTACTTCTGGTGTGACTGCAGCATTAGTCACCAGTTCTCTCGAAACCTCTCACCTCATTAACGGCATCACACATCTTCGCCTCTGTCTACAAAAGTATACACCACAGCTGAAAAAGACATTTCCTCGATTTATATTTGGCTTGTGACCAAAACTGTCATTTTTAAACTGTTGTGTGAATTTGCACCTGGCAGACTTTTATTTACTACACTTTTGAGAGTATAAAAAGAGTTAAAAATCTATTATATCAGTTCATTATTTCATACGTTTAACCATTTAAAAATACATAGAAATTTAAAGAATTTAGCTCCGCAGGATCTCTGATTTTAGTTTGAGTTAGCTTTTTAATTTTGTGATATTATTTTAAAGAAATAGACTCGTATTGATTGACTTTATCCATTTTTAAATCCTGTGTTATGAAGAGGAAAGTAGTAACACGCTATGCTAACATTTGCCTGTTAGTTCTTTACTCTTTTGTCTCCAAAAAACGACCTAAAGTGAGTTTTTTATTTATTTATTTATTTTGCCGCACTGAGCTGTTATAAGGCTGCTCTGGTGTGTGTGTGTGTGTGTGTGTGTGTGTGTGTGTGTGTGTTTAGTTTAAAGGCAGTTCATTAACGACCGTCACACGGGTTTAATTAGTGGGTTTTATTAGCCGATAAACACACAGACACATTATATTTACCCTGCCACTCAGGCCGTGTGTTTAAATGTTTAATGAAGTAACATGAGCACACTGCTGCTCCTATAACACACAGGATTAGATAGTATATATCAAATTACTTTATCTTTATATATTCACTCTTCTTCTGCCTTTCTCTTCCTTTTCTCTGTTCCTCCTCCTCTTCCTCTTTATTTATATCCTCCTCTTCAGTTTTCTCCTATTTATTGTTATTGATGATCATAAATTTGATTTGAGTGTTGAATGTTATCAATAACTGTTTGCTGTGAAGCTCCGTTTTGTTCCAACAGCACCGCCTGCAGGCTACTGGTGGTATTACAGCCAGAGAAGCTGGGGGAAAAACAGCAGAAATATGAGGCAAAAACAGCAGAAATATGAGGGAAAACACAGCAGAAATATGAGGGAAAAAACAGCAGAAATATGAGGGGAAAAACAGTAGAAATATGAGGCAAAAACAGCAGAAATATGAGGGAAAACACAGCAGAAATATGAGGGAAAAACAGTAGAAATATGAGGCAAAAACAGCAGAAATATGAGGCAAAAACAGCAGAAATATGAGGGAAAAACATCAAAAATATGAGGAAAAAACAGCAGAAATATGAGGAAAAACATCAAAAATATGAGGAAATGATCTAAAAACATGAGGAAAGAAAGAAATAGGAAATGGAAGGAAAATGAAGGAATGGAAGGAAAACAGGAAATGGAAGGAAAATGAAATAAACAAAGAATGGAGGAATGGAATGGAAATGGAAATCAGGAAAATGGAGGAAAAAATCCCAAAATATGGAAAAAATGAAAGAGAACATGGAAATGGAAGGAAGGAGGAATGGAATGGAATCGAATGGAATGGAATGGCAAAACAACAGAAATATGAGGCAAAAACAGCAGAAATATGAGGAAAAAACTGCAAAAATATGAGGAAAAAACAGCAGAAATATGAGGAAAAAACAGCAGAAATATGAGGGGCAAAACAACAGAAATATTAGGGGAAAAAACTGCAAAAATATGAGGCAAAAACAGCAAAAATATGAGGAAAAAACAGCAGAAATATGAGGAAAAAAACATTTAAATCATAGAAACACCTTCATCTCCATGTCACAATTATCATACTCACTATTTAAATGATTTATAAAGGCTTTAAATCACCTCTGTAAAAGAAAAAGGATATTTGAAATTAAAATAAGGAGGAAATATGTATATATATATATATATATATATATATATATATATACAGCTACCAAATGGACCTTGGAGTGATGTTGTTTTTAAGTAATACATTTATTTTTACTATACTATTTTACTATAAACTGTACATAAAGCCATATTACAGTAAAAACACTCCACACAAAGAATGCTCACCTTGTTGCTGCGTTGCCAGGGTGTCGCTGTTGTCCAGGTAACGTTTGTCTCTTTGTTTATATTTCAGAATAAAAATATCACCTTTTACTTTTTATACTTCTTCAAAAATATAAAAGGAGTTATTTCATAGAAAGTGCAGGATATGTGGCTTTTTAACTTTCACTAATAAGTCATCTATATGTCTGGTATCTGTTGCTTTTCACACATCTATATTTTAAAGTGTGTATTGTATATTATGTATATCATATATTGTATATATAAGTGTGTTAGATGCTTTGCTGTTCCCCCAAATTAAACCCTTCACAACGTCTGATGGGTGCAGTTCATCTTCTTGACCATTAGATGGAGCGAGTTTAAATCCATCACACTGAAATGACACAAAAATAAATGACTGCATTTGTGTCAAAAGGTGTAAACTTTATTCTTAAGAAAGTGTTAGTAAGTAAAACTACTCAGGAGGAGATTTTAATAAGAAAATGTGTAAACAAAGATTTAAAACAGAGATAGTAAAATTCTACTGACTTCCTCTTTGGTGTTTTGGACCTCTAAAAGCCTTTTCATCTTGTACTTTATCACCATTTCTTTCTATTTTTTTAAAAACTGACAAAAAGATACTAAAAAAAAGCAGAACAAACGTCTCGGCTGTTTGGATTCAGGTTGGACAACGATGTAAACTCTCTACAACAGATTATTCCTCACAGCTGATTCATAACAGTGTGGTGTGTTTTAAAAAGGTTTAAAATATTACAAACAACCAGGGTGGAAAATCACCAGCAGCCGGGAAACGTTTACCAGCGTCTGGTAAGTTAGTCTGGCCTCGCAGAGTCGCAGGAGGAGTTTTTAATGTGACTCAGAGCAGGAGACAGACAATACGCCTGCAGACGAGTGTGAAACGGTGAAAATAAGAGATCTGAGGCAAAAGATTTCTCTGCAAATCTTATACGACTTCATATTTAACGGGTATCGCCACTAAAGTTTGTGGTTGTTGTTCTGCAAAAGTGTTTAAAGTTATCTAAAGCTGCACTATCCATGGTCTATCAGAAAGTGTGAAAAGCGCTGCAGATCCTAATTAAATTCTGCTCTCAGGACTTTTTACCACCAGTTATCAGCTTTTTTATCAATGTCAGGTATCTGCATCGATTATGTTTCTATCAGGAACCTCGCTGAAGGCATATTTGTGGCAGATACGTTTATGGGTGTTACAGGTTGGCTAACTATATGATCAGTGCTGATGAATAAAAATCAGGTGATTTCAGTGACTGAAGCTCTCTCGTGGTGCCTGGTGTTTGTTTTTGAGTCTTATTAGATATTTCCCCTGACAAACAGTCACATTAGCGGGAGTTGTTATGTGAATATCGACATCAGAAATTGTTTTAGCGAGAAAATCACGTTGAATAATCTTGCACGTTTCGTCCAACAGTGAAATAAAAAGGCCGGTTGCAGCTTTACAGGGACAACTGTTGTGTTTTGGCAGCAGTGTGCAAAAGTTGCTCGGTGCAGCTTTAGGATTTTGGCTACTTTCCTCAGAGAAACAAAGCTACAAAGCTCTTAAGTCCTCGACAGCAAGTCGTCTTTCTCTTCTTCATTTCTCCTCCTTGATGCTCAGAGGTTCCCTGATCTGGAGCGCCGTACCAGAACCGACAGACTCGTCGTCGTGATCGTGGTCGTCGTGGTCGTCAATATCGTCGTCGTCGTAGTCGATCTCATTGGTGACGTACGAGCCTTTATGTCTGGACAGACACCACAGCAACACGGCCATTACGCAGATTAGCAGCAGCAGCACTGCACTGACGACCCCTAAATGTAAAGACAGGAGATCACTCAAAGATTAGAATAAAATAGTTCATAGTTTAGTTTTTAATCCGTCTACGGAGTCTGGAGTGTTTCATCATAATCAAATAATGACTTGATACGTGTGAATAACTGATCACATCTGCATTTAAATTATGCGTTAAATGTCATTTTTTAAATCGTGTTTTCTTCTGTCTTTAAATGGATTCATAATTGAATTTAGATCTTGGAAACCAGTCGAATCATGATCTGGCTTTAAATGCTCTGAAAAACAACTTAAGGAATAAACCTGATTTTACTGTCTGTCTCTCGGCTGTTAGCATCATTAAATACATACTGTTTAAATATAATCAGGAGGTTCAGTTCTCACCTCCAATTAAGGCTGCAAAAGCTCCATCGTCCTTGCTGACGCCTGTAAAGACAAAAATGAATCTTTTAAATAAAATCATTTACTATAATTGTTTTATTTAAGCTCTTCAAGTCCACCAGTCACATGTTGGGGAACGTGAACACCATGATGTCGGTATGAGCTTCATAAAGGTGTTGGAACAAGCAGGTAATATATTTATACTTTTTAGGGTTAAATTCAAAGCTTTACTTACGTACAAGTAGAAATACTCTGCTACAAGTCCTGCACTCAGATTTTTACTTAAGTAAAACTACAAAATATACTCGTGTTCATCGCTTTGATGTTGCAGCTGGTCAAAGGTGGAGCTGATTACTTTATATTCTGCTATAACAGGCTAATACCAGGGTTCGTACAGCTTTTTAAAAGTAAAACTCAAGCACTTTTCAAGCACTTTCAAGGTACCTAAACCAAAAATTTCCATCTAAATTGTTACTATAAACGCCAGGAGATGACAAACTAATATGACGACGAGATCGTTTCATTTTAAATATTAAAAGGATTTTGGTTTTCATGAGTGATTATGTCAATGATGAAACACCAGATTAGGTTGAATCAAGCGTTTTTCAAGGAGTATATTTGAATTCAAGCATATTCCTAACCTTGAAAACATAACGGTTTAAATTAAGCATTTCCCAAACTTTCAAGACTTTGTACTAACCCTGTACTACATCTTTATTTGCAAAAAAAATAACTAAAGTTATCAGATAAATGTAGTGAAGTAACAAGTATAAAGTAGTAGTAGTAGTTTAGGGCTTTTTTTACCCAGATAAGAGAGGAAACCCCTCAAATATAATGATGGAAGAGTGAAATTAAAGTGTTTAGGAGGTTTAAAAACGAATAATCTGTATAAGAGTTGATGCACTTTAGGAACAAATGCTGCAAAGCTCAACACAAACCAGAGCCTGAGTGAGAGATCGTCACATCTGATCGCAGAGCTACAGGCTGCTCACGTTATGAAGTTATTTGGACGACACATGGCAGCTGATTTTTAGCCATGCATGGTATTCAAACACCCTCAGTCTATTTTAAAGCCTCAGTGTGTGCAGAGACGAGGTGACAGCGGCCAAACAGGGCTCCACTCTGTCCACATGAGCTCTGCGCAAAAAGCAACATCTTTATTTTAGTCTGACAATAGAAAACCTGTTCAGTCTGATAAACCGGCACAGAAACTGAGACACCAAGACGTTGAGTTGAGCCTGAAAACAGTCTAACGCACACAGATCCCCAGCTCGTTAGCCCCTCTCCGGCCCTCTTTGGCCCCACCGTGGAAACAAGGGCCGGCGGGTATCAGTGTGTTGGCTCTTATCTCCACGGCGACAGACCCTGGAGGCGTCACGCTCGCTCCTTCCCATGCTCCTCTCTGGCATCAGCCTGATAAGACACTCCCTGCTAAACACATACACACACACACCTCGGCTTGTCACCGTGTGTGTGTGTGTGTGTGTGTGTTGACATCAAGTTAACACACGCTGAGACTCATATCGATAACAGAATCGTTGATCAAAACTGCACTGAATCCAATCAGATTCCAATTCGATCAGAATTGTGATTGTGTGTGAAGTTTTGGAAGAAGAAACTTTACTTCAGTAAAAGTATTCAACATGTAAAAATACTCCTTGACAAGTACAAGTACATTCAAAATCCTACTTAAGTACAGTATGACCAGCAAAATGTACTTAAAGTATCAAATATAAAAGTACTCGAGCAGTAAAATGTCTCCTGCTACGACTGATATAATTATTATTTTTATAATATTTCAATATTATGCTACTTTATACTTTTACTACATCTCAGAGGGAAATACTGCACTTTTTACTGCACTACATTTATCTATCGACAGTTTAAGATAAACAAAATGTATAAAATATGTTTAAACTCTCTAAATGAATATAAAGACCAGCTGTAACATGTTAAAGCATCAGTAATAATACTCCGATAATATGATTTATATAGTAATATAACTCTCTAAAGGTACATTTTGCTGTTAATACTTTTACTTAAGTTTAATCTTGAATGTCAGACTTTTACTTGTAACAGAGTGTTTTTACAGAGCAGTATTTCTACTTTTACTTCAGTAAAACATCTGAGTACTTCTTCCACCTCTGCTACTTTATGTACAGTTAGCTAGTTTAGTCCAGTGGTTCTCAAACAAGGGTTTGGGCCCCTCCAAAGGGTCACCAGATAAATCTGAGGGGTCGTGAGATGATTAATGGGAGAGAAGAAAAAACAAAGTCTGATACACAAATCTGTTTTCAGTTTTTAGACTTTTCTCTAATCTTTGCTTTTTGTTGTGAAATATTACACATTTTGACCTCTTTGGGCCTCAGACATTTATTTAAATGAAACCATCTGAAATGTTTAAAGAGTAAATCTCTCTTTAGGTGGAAACATGATAAGGAGCCGAAACAAGATGCTGCTTTCTCTAAAGGCTGGGAGGCGCTGCTTAAATCTTTAATTAATCTTAATCTCAGTAAAATAAAGCTGTCAGATAAATGTAGTGCAGTAGAAGGAAAAAATTCTCAAGTAAAGTACAAATACCTTCAAAATTGCATCAAGAGAAAAGCCAAATCGAAAGATATCTGCCCAAAATTGTATGATTTTATAATGATCCCAAAGTGCACTGACTTTAAGTTTATCCAGCAGAAAAACACTTTTTAGTTCTCTCAGAAAGTCTCATTTTATAGGATTTATTTTGCACCATCAGGTGTACGTACCATTCGCCACTATCTTGGTCACAACCTCGGGAAGAGGAGGCGTGGTTTCAGCTGGCAGCAGACCTGCAGGGGGAGGAGTCACGTCCATGATGATGTCAACCTGAACAGAAAAAATAAATAAACAATTAACGGCAGCCTGCTCGTCAAATATTCGTAAAAGTTAAGAAAGATGCAGAATCAGTCTTTTTTTTTTCCTTCTCAAAAAAGCAGATTTTTGCAGGGTCCTCTTCTTCGAGGGAATGAATAAATAGTCTTTGCTAGCTTTGTCTTAACTGTTAACTGTGATGCAAGATGTTTTTCATAGAAATGAACTAAAAACGTATGATATAAATCTAAAAAACTGGCTTTAAGGGATGTAAAGTTTGTAGGATTTGGCAAAAATGTACATCAACCGTTGGTATCATCCTCTAAACACTCAAATGAACGAGCAGCTCCAGGATTATGTTCACTCAGCTTCTCTGTGAAGCATCAAAGTGACGTTTCTTCTTGCAAAACTTTAAGAAATAATGAATCCAAGGTGTCAGAGGTTGTCTAACTGTCTAACAAGAGTCACAAAACTATCTCTGAGCTGCAGAGCACATACGGTCATTTTAATCGTCTCCACGCAAGTTTTTACTTTCCTTACACTTCACACCCCAAAACTGTAGCAGAACTGAGAACATAAATGCAGCAAAGTCGTGTTTAGTGAGGACTTTACAAAGAGATTATCAACTGATTGCTAAATATGACAACAGCTGTAACTGGCTGTCAGTTTGGACCACAGCTTGTTCTGCAAAATATCACAAAACATTTAAAACAAGACTTCAAAACTCACCAGTTCTGAGAATCAGCAAGCAGCTCTTCATTCACTAAAGACAAGAAGAAGAAGAGACACAACAGAGCATATACTGGACAACACACACACACACACACACGCACACACACACACACACACACAGTGAGATGGGTGTGGTGTTAGTCCCCAGGGTCGGGATCTGTTCCCCCTTCGGCCAATCACGAGGCTGACTCCTCCTCTCTGATGCTAAACAGCCTGCAGATGTCTGAAACTGTGCAGCTGACAACGCCTCTTACATCATCTCACACACACACACACACACACACACAGTAATGATCCTGTGTGTGCCTCTGTACACACACCGTGTTTAATAATCTCACCTCCAGCCTCTTAATTAATGTGGATCTTCACTCTGGCGTGTCTTAGCATGTTTAGCATGTTGCAGGGAGTTACAGTCTGTGCTGCTAGTGGTTTCCTACATTTCCCAGAATCCCACAAAACAACCAAAGAGAAGAGAAGAGTGTCATAGTAATTGTTTTAATATGTGGCTGTTTTTCTGCCTGGCTGTGTCCCAACTCTGAGGCCGCCTCACTCGAAGGACGCACCCTGCGGAGACTCGTAAAGTCCTTGAAACACGTCCTTCATTATGAGGGACGTTTATTTGTGATGTTTTTAATTACTAAAAGAAACATTCTGTTATCAAACTATATTCTGGACCTGATTTCATGTTGTCTTGTTTAATCATCTGGTTAATTAGGTTGAGGTTAATGAGGTCAGCGGTGGAGAGGAATTACCTTCGCTCACCTCACACCTGAAGGTTGTGTGATGGATTAAGTTGCACACAAATTTCTTTTAAGATTCACGTTGACTTATTATATGTGAGCTGTAAATACAAAGTTACAGAGAGCATTGCAATGAAACAAAGGGAAAATCAAAGTTAATTTCACTGAGTTCATTTGGTATTGCTGTCACCAAAACTGGACTCAATACTGTTGGAAAATGCCTCAGAATCGCTCTACAAACAAGTGTTACCTACAAAAATAAACAGAAAAAGTGACAAAAGCGCCATATTGGAGTGACAAGAACAAACCACTGAAGTGATACTGACTTACTGTCATGAAAGACGATAAAATAAATGCTGTTTGTTGAAGGTTTGGAGGGTTTGGCATGAACCCTGACAACAAAAAGAAGCATTTTTAATCAGTGAAGCTGTTTTGTTATCAGTGTTTCAGTTTGTGGTTTTATACATGAGGTTTGTCTGCAGATAATTAGGATCTGGTGTCTCACAAGTCACTAACCGAAACAAAAACACTGAAGGCAGCACACTGAGAAAACCAATAAACAACAGGTGTTTCATGGTTGAGGAACTTTGTGTTTCTGTGATTATTTTCTGTTTATTAATGACAACCAGCCAAGAATAAACCGAGCGAGTTCATTTAATGAATGTCATGTCTGCACATTTTGGGGGAAAAACAAACAAATGTGACCAACTTTCTTTTAAAACAGTACAATGACGTTAATCAGCGGCCATGTTTTCATGTGTCATTTCATTATCTCCATCCCACAGAAACATTCTCAAACTCGGAGTCACACATTGATAATTTAATTAATTTCATATCACCGACATCCAAACAAACCAGTGCTCAAACATTTCAAAAAATACACACCATCGGACAAACTCTTCTGTTCCAACATTTTTATACCGATCAAATGTTTTCTTTGCATGATGATAAGAGTTACAAACTATGAAACTAGATTATTTTATTCTCACAGGTTGAATCGGATTGTTGTTGGTTTAACTAAACTCAGCTACAGGCAACAGCGGCTACTAAATCCTAACATTTTTACGATTATTTTAGCAGCCAGCTAGACATTTGGACACTTATTATGGCTCTACTACCGAAATATGAAGTAAAAAGCAAACAAAACTAAAACAAGCAAAACAACTTATCGGCCACTTTGACAAAACATCAAATGAATGCAACATGTAGAATAAACAAACTTACTAGCAACATCCAGAATCTACCAGCCAGATTTTCATTTTACAATATAACTCAGAATTATGGCAGCTAGAGTAAAAAAACAAC
Source organism: Macquaria australasica (assembly GCA_005408345.1). NCBI lineage: Eukaryota > Metazoa > Chordata > Actinopteri > Centrarchiformes > Percichthyidae > Macquaria > Macquaria australasica. The sequence continues at coordinate 386,058 of SEMN01000371.1, read as the reverse complement.
AACTCACAAGCCATTTTCAAAATTTTACTAGCCAATTAAACGTGTTAAGACTAAGTTACCGGTCACTTCCAACTTTTTACAGTTAACTAGATTTCTCCTAAATTTTGGCTCCCAAAGTGGCTTCTAGATTATGTAAAACTCACTAGCCATTTTGAAACTTTTACTAACCAATCAAATGGTTTTTTTTAAACTTACAAGTCACTTTTAATATTTGATAGTCAACAAGATTTTTTCAAACACAGGTGCCTCTAAGTAGTTGGTTGACTCCCAAAGTGGCTACTAGAGTTGATAAAACTGTTAGCCTCTTTCTGAATTTACTGGCCTCTTAAATCTCAAAAAAAGACTGGTGGCTGCTTGACTAACTTAGTAGCCATCTCTGAAATATACCAGCCACAATCTTAACAAGTTTAAAAAGGACCTTCAAATGATTATTTTGTGTAGAGTAGACGAACTTACCAGTCATTTTTTACAACTTTACTGGCCCTTTAGACTAACAAGAGAAGAACCTTAAATTATTGATTGAACTTGGTAGCCAAAGTTGGTAGCCATACCCTTGACATATAGAGAGGAAATGTAAATTATGCTTAAGTGGCTATACAAAAAGTACAGTTTTACAATTTCTGCAGCCAACTCTGGCCTCTAAAACTCTACTTTAATTTACTGGTCGACTTTTAGAAACTTAGTAGCCACACCAAAATCAAGACTTTACAAGCCATCTAGATATTTAGAATCAAATTAAAAAAGAATATTATTTTTTAAACAAGGTTGATTTTAGCTAAAGTTGCTACTAGACTGGACTGTTTGCCAGCCACCAGAACAAACCTCACCAGTAATGTTTTGGCTGCTGGCTGGAGTCGTGTTTTTTTTTCCCACCCTGCGCTGCTGCTCTGAAGGCACCGTCAGGTTGTGCGTTGCTAGGATTCTGCTCCTTTATAATTTACTGTAGCCCCCCCACCACCACCACCCCCTTGGTCTCCGTGGTCGCCTCCTCCTCCTTACTCGTCCTCGTGCTCGAAGAACTCGTGGCAACAGACGGTAACCATGGAGATGAATGTCATGAACTCCTGGAAGTCGCACTCGGCGTCGCCGTCGGAGTCCAGGCTCTCCATCAGGCTGTCAAGCGTGGCCTGGTCTTTCACATGCTGCAGGGGAGGACACAGTTCACACCAGGTCACCATAGACAACTCGAGACAGTAAATTAAACGTATTGAATCACAATTTTTAATTCTGTTGGGTGGTGGAAGAAGTATCGAGATCTCTGTCTCTCCGTGGATTACAACTTTCTGATTTACGGGACATAATGTGCAATATCATGGACATGATCATTAAACATTTTGAATTAACCATACACATACACAGCCATGTGAAGCAACCTTACTTTAACCTTGTTTATATTTTTGGCTGTGTATATTTTGGATCTTGTTTATTGATATTTTGTATTTTACTTTTTATTTTGTACAGGAAATACTTCATTACAAGTAAAAATCCTGAAGTCATATATCTTCGGTAAAAGTATTGGCAGATTATTACCACAAATCCATGAAGGTGTAAGCTGCATTTTAATGCTTTATGTGGATGACGTGGATCAAATTTTACCTATTTTATATTCTGATTTATAACAATGCATCGTATTTCATAAGCTGTGCTGTCAGATAAAAGTACAATATTTCCCTCTGAATTGAAGTATGAAGTAGTATGACGTGGAAATACTCAAGTAAAGTACATCAAAACTACAGTACTTCTTCATCATCTGACCTTGTAACATCAGAACAGCGAACAGCTTAACTGAACTCTCACTGAATGTACTTTTACTCGTAGAGAAGTATTATTTCCACCGTGGTTTTGTTTCAGCTAATGTAAAGCATCTGAATACTTCTTCCACTAATGGCTGTTCCTCTCTCTGATCAGGTTAAACTCTTTCACGTCTCTTCGGGCTTCGTCGCGTCTCACCGCCATCAGATCCGGCAGCTCGTCGTTGAGCAGATCCTTCAGCTCGCTCTTCTTCAGCTTGTGTTTGTCGCCTTCTCTTTCCGAATACTTCTGAAACACCGCAATGATGGTCGCCATCGAGGTCTCCAGGTCAGTCATTGTCATCTGTCTTTTCACCTTTTCATTTAAAAAAAAAGAAACCGGATTTACTCAGTTACCTAGTTGTTTTTTGTTTAAAAGTATTGATCTGAAGATTTCTTTAAGGATGCAGAAAGAGTTAAATGAGTCATGTTTTCCTGGTTTTCTTGTTGTATTTCACGTTTAAAATCAGCTCGCTATTATCTGATTGCAATCATAATCAGAAAAACAGCAGATTTCTTTTTACACATATGAACAGAAATCAGTTTCACATGGTAAACGTACTTTCTTTAAAGATGATCAGACAAATGATTCATTCAGAGATGGCATCCAATTCAAAATATAAGCTGTTTTTCACATTTGTACAAATACTTACAGGTTAAAAGTATTTAAATGTATGGTTGTTTGCTATAAAAACATCTATAAAAAGTAATCTGTATCATACAGCACTGAATACAAGTTATGTTTATGAGATGACAAAGCAGATTTTAAGAAATCCTAATTTTTCCATCTATCCCGCTCACTAAATGTACAGTTTACCAGCATGACAGTGCAAAAACAGTGCTGCATTAAACCAACTCTGTGATTTAAATATTTAAGATATAATACTTGATGTGCAGTATTAAAAAGACAAACTGTAGCTGACACTAATTATTATTTACACTGCTGGATGCTGGAATTGCACGTTTTTAAACTCGTCTTTTCTGTATTTAATTTAATCTTTTCGGGCACAATAAGTATTAAAGCTTAATCCATGAGTCGATTGATTGTAAAAAGATTAATGATGACCTTACCTCGGGGTGAGTTCAGGCTGAAGTTGTGAATCCAGAGAGTGGAGGCTGAGGATGGGCAGCAGGCTTTATACTGCAGCAGGGTGGTGGGTGGAGGTGTGGAGGGTGCAGCGCTGAGGTCTGCCAGCCTGTCACTCAAACTGCTGACCAATCCCGTCCCTCCACCTCCCCTCACTCCACTGCAACCCTGCAGCTAACCAGCCCCGATGGGCATGACTGACTCCTGATGTCAGTGTACGTTACCCCGTTAGTCTAGTTAAAGTTGTGGTAACTTTTGCACATTATTTAAAAAATGTAACCTATGAATCTATTAAAGTTTTCTGCGAAAGACAGAAGAACAGTTTTAATGCATCTTATTTACTGACCTAAACTCCTAAATCGTTGAGTCCAGAGTGGCTTCTACATGAGCTGAAACTCACAAGCCAGTTTGAAACTTTTACTAGCCAACGACCAACTTACAAGTCACGTTGAGCAGAAAGTAGTTCCCGCTGTTCCCAGTGAGCTTTGTGGATTAATAACTTTTCATTTAAATGTAATAAATAAACCAAACTCCTACACAATATTTCTGTCTGTAAAGACTCGGCCGAGGCTACACGTTGATCCCTGGACCAATCACAGCTTGCCGTCTTTCACGACCTGCATGATGTCATCGGGAAGGAGGAGCTAGGGAGCTACTTCCTGGAACAAGAATGTAAACAAGTACATTTTCCAGATTATACTTGCATACTTTTACTTTTCAATGCAGGACTTTTACCTGTAACGGAGTATTTTTACAGTGTGCTGTTGCTACTCTCACTTGAGTACTTCCTCCTCCACTGCAGCAGCTCACTGGATGTTGATCCATTGATTGATTGATTGGGTTGGAATCAGCACCTAGAAAAACATCTGCCTGTCAATCATGAGTGGTCCTTTTAACACAACAACAGGATAACATGAAACACAACAGCATTAAACTGAATCAGCAGGCAGATGATAAGGTTTTAATGCCTTGCTGTGTTCATTAAAACACACAGAACTGTTAATTAATGACATGTTGGAAGCACTTGTGAACTAATTAAGACGAAGCCAGATGAACAAACACCTCCCTCTGTATCTCTGTCCGTTCCTCGTGGATCGTATACCATCTATATCTGGGTTCCCCCTTTGATCCGGATCTGCTGCTTCTCTTCGCTGTGTTCGGGGCATCTGCCGGCTCGATGACAAAGGCCCCGTTTCAGAGGAAGCGGCGTGCCGTGCATGTTAATGAAGACGCTCTTTTCAGTGTTGAAGTTGGCCAGACGTGTGCCCTCCGCAGCCTGAAGAGAGAGCCCACAAACTCGACATCTGCTGCAGCCAAACAGGCAGCAGTTGGGACGCCCCAGTGCCAGGTTTCTACTCCAAAACGCTGTAAACAATGAAAAATAGACATAAAGTTCAGTCAGGATTATCAGGAGCCTCTAAAGCTTTCTCCTATCTCCTGAAAAATGACTATTACTGGCTGTTTCTTAGTAAAATCCTGGAAGGTTTTGTATATTTTGGTACAATATGTGACTGTAATTTCTTTGAAAATGCTCTGAAAGAAAGAACTAAAGGTTATTTCCACTTGGTACAGGCACTTGAAGAGGTACTTTTTAAAAATGAAGCAAACTCAGATTCTGATTTTGGATTTAAAACATTAAAACATTAAAACACCTGTGCAACAAGGGACCTGCACTTCATTTTAAAGCAAAATATACAGCAAAATCACATTGAAGAGGCTTTTTCAAGTAGCTGCTGTAAAATAAAAGGAAGAAAAACTCGTAAAAGATTTGATTTAAAAGGAAATATTTTCACTGTCAGCTCAATTTAGCATCGTAAATACTAGGGGGCTGTATGGTAAACATTTCACGTACCTTAGATTTGGGGTCATCCACCTGCTTCCTCAGTGAAAACGCTTGAAATTCGGAGAAAAAGTCGAAATATTGATATGTTTTCGGTGCATTGGAAGAGGGTCAAACTCACACTCACAAGCCACGACACAGACTGAGTGTATAACTGGATAATTAGATGGTAAATTATATAAATATCCACAAGTCAAACATACAGCAGATAAAAAATGATGAATGGACTGTGTGTAAGACTGCAAGCAAGACAGGAAGTGAATTTCAAAATAAAACAGACATTATTATTAAATACTAGTCTGGCTCTGAACATTCACAGCTTCTGATACATTTATCAAAAACAGAAATAGTAATGTGAGACACAACACGGATGCATAACCAATAATCAATCATGAGCGGTAAAAACAGATTATATATTAACCATTTATGCTGCAGTTATTAGTTATCTATTTAAGTGGAAGGGGGTGCAGAAATAAAAAAAGATAAGTGTGTAAGACATTTATTCATTTTCCTTGAAATATTTATGTGTATTTTTATTAAACATTTTTGCCAGTGAAGCTGGTTTTGACTGTAACGTGCTGACAGAGCAGGTGTATCAATAATCTGCACAATGTGCCACTGCTGAATTCCCCTCCAGCGCCCTCCGTCACCTCTGGCCTCCCTCCACTCTGTGTGTTTCCAGTCGGAGAACAGAGCCGGTTATTTCATGATAAACTGCGTCTTTGTCTGGCGATAAATACGCTCCTCACGCGGGCGACTACAGACGGCCTCGTTGTTTTCGCTTCAAACACTGAAACTCTGTGAGGAAGAAACGGGCCGAGAGACGTTTCTCTCTCTCTTCATTTATAAAGCTGTCAGTCTGACCAGTTTGTGTCGGGAGTGAGACCTCTTTTCATCATTCTGGCTGATTATCTCAACATTATGACCTTTAAAGCAGACCTTTTGACTCAAGTCACAATTTGTTGTCATGTAGATCATAATTTGAATGTAGTGTCTCATATATTTTTAGTAGATTGTACTGCTGAACTGTTGATTTCTTGTTTTTTTGTGGTTAATTTGACTTTGTAGCCCAAAAACTTTAACTTATTGTCTCATAATTTTAATTCTATATTTCAAAATTATTACAAATGTAGTTAATACTTTTGATTTTGTTCCTAAAGTCATACTTTTTAACACAGTATCACATACATTTATAGTAGGTAGTACATTAGATATTTTGACATAAAAAGTAATAATCTTGTGAACAGAGAATGGTTTAAGGTAATGTAATTTTTTTGTCTTGTTTTATCTCATAATTTTGACTCATTAGCCCCAAAGTTTTAGTAATAATTAATTTTATCTCATAATTGTAATTTACTATGGCATAATTATAACTTGTAAAGTTTTTGACTTTTTATTTCATAATTATGACTTAAGTCAGAATTATTTACATAAAAGTACAGTAAATTAATATTTTGACTTATAACTTTTTAATATCACTAACTTTTCACCCTTTTTGTCAGTGTTTGCTGCTACAGGCTGAATAAAGTGTATTTGTTTTAGAGTTATTTGGCGTTTACATCATTTTAAGTTTTGTTTTTGAGTGCTGGGTGTAATGAAGGCATTTAATAAAAGAAAACAGCTTTTAAACTTACATCTTGTAAATGTTATAAATGTTTTTTTTTTTCCCCTGTTCATTTTAATCCCAGTTTCTGAAAAGTTTCTACACCGTCTCTCTCTCTCTTTCTCTCTTTGTCCTCCGTTGCGTCTCTTTTAGCATTTTGTCTCCGGGGAGACGGCGTCCTCAGAGCCAGCCCGGGTCCCTGAGCTGAGCTGTCGCCGCGGCAACCGGTCAGCACCTCTCGCTGGGCTGGCAGAGGTTTTGCCAGGCCACTGAGTCATCACCTGGCAGCCAGTGTTGACCTGAGCTTTTGGGTTTTTTTTTAATGGTTATCTTCATTTGTTTTTCTGTCTCTGAAGTCAAAGAAGTTGACCTTCTCATTACTCTACCTGCTGTTTTGAAGTTTGACAGAAGTTTCTGTTGACCTCTATTCAAGTCTCAAGTGTGGGAGGAAAAACCAGGTCTAAAAAGTGAATTAACTAAAACTCTGTTTCAGCTTCTACTTGTAATCCTCATAACTCACCACTAGAGGGCAGCAGCGTGTCAGGCACAAATCTTAAAGACACTAAACGACCTCATCTCAGATCTATAGTCAGATCAACTCACATATCAATAATCAAACACAAATTTCTTCTTCCTACTTAAAATTGTCATAATTTCTCCAGTAAATCAGTTTGATTAGATCTGATCAAAGAGTTTAAAAAATAAATAATAAAAAGTTTTATTAAGGGGAAGTAATTATTGATTTTATCGTACCTCTTGTTGATGATTTACAGTTTTATTAATAAGGTGAAAATCTAGAAAATGACCTCTAACTGTTAATATTATCTTAAAAAGACAATCAAAGTTATTTTCCATGTAAATTAAATTAATTATAGGTGCTAATTAAAACAATATCACACAAGAGGGAGTGACGTTGCAACAAACCTTTGTGGCAAAGTAAACCTTGTTTCCATCGTTTTGTTGGTTCCCTTAAACAATTTTCTATCAATTCAATAAATAGTTAAATTAATTAAATTGCAACTTGCAAACTATTATTCAAATTTCCAGAAAGAAATCTGGAAAATTGAGTCAAAAAAACAACAAAACAAAACAAAAAACACTTGTTTCCTGTCAGTGTTACTTTCAGCCTGAATATCATGTAATCTGATCACATTTACATTTGGATTATTGATTATTGACTGATCTTATTTCACTCCCAGTAATCTGTTTGAGTTGATCAGGTTTTTTCGGTGATGTGTGATTACAGGCCGCCGACTGACCGGCTTCAGATATTCACCAAAATCAACAAACTCATCAATTATTCAGACAAGGACCATTAGCACACACACACACACACACACACACACACACACACACACACACACACACACACACACACACATACACACACACACACCAGTGTATTCTGTTGACGTGAAGTGAGAAATGAAGCCTCGCAGTGGGAATAACAATACATTCAGCACTCGTCAGCACTTTAACTGAAACCTCAATCAATAACTGAACTGATTCTAAATACAGAGACACACACACACACACACACACACACACACACACACACACACACACACACACACACACACACACACACACAGACAGACTAGTATTTCCATCTGGATCAATATCGACTCAAAGGCTGGATCAGAGGGCTTAAAAGAATCTGGATTCTCAGTGAGGAGACTTTATAGATCATGGATCTGCTCGTCTGATCTCGTTTAAAACTATTATCTCTAAAACACTTGTTGTCTGGCGCTGCTTTGGTGGGGAAGGAAAGGAAAAGGAAAGAAAGGAGATGACAGGAAAAGAAAGGGAAAGAGAGGAAAGGGAAAGAAAGCAAGCGAGAGGAAATTAAAGAAAAAGACAGGAAATGAAAAGAAATTAGATAAAGGAAAGGAAAAGAGAGGGGAAAAATGAAAGAAAATGAAAGGAAAGGGAAGGGAAGCAAGACAGAGGAAAGGAAAGGAAATGAAAGGAAAGGGAAGGGAAGCAAGACAGAGGAAAGGAAAGGAAAGGACAGAAAAAGAAAGGAGATGACAGAAAAAGAAAGGGAAAGAGAGGAAAGGGAAAGAAAGGAAAGGGAAGCAAGACAGAGGAAAGGAAAGGAAATGAAAGGAAAGGAAAGGGAAGCAAGACAGAGGAAAGGAAAGGAAATGAAAGGAAAGGGAAGGGAAGCAAGACAGAGGAAAGGAAAGGAATGAAAGGAAATGAGAGGAAAGTCAGGCAAGGGTACAGAAAGGTATTCTGGCATCAGTAAGGTCAGAGCAGAAGGTAAAAGAGGCGTCGGCTGCGTGAGGAAACAAATACAGAGCGAGTGTAAAAGGAGGCAGAGAGATGGAGCTTCAAAAACAAAGAGAGAGAGAGGCCAAAACTCAAAATAACCCTCAGAACGTGACAGGTGAGGTTGTAAAATGTGACCCAGCACTCTGTGTGAATCACTTCAACACTTCAGGGTTCAGCAGCATTAACAAAATGTCTGAGGTCGTGTGTGCAGAGACCAAAAGGAGAGAGAGAGGGAGGAAGCAGCGACGGCATAATGGCAATATGTCAATTAAGAACTCGTTAATGGGCCTGAATAAAAAGCACATCATTTCAGGGCCTTCAGCAAAGGTCACGGGACATTTTCAAATAAAAGGTGCAATTAGAATAATGTTTTAATGCATTATGGAATCTTTTTAAAAAGCTATTTCGCTAAAAACGGGCAGATGTCAAAAGGAGAAAGACAGAACAGATAGAAAGACAAACGCGCACATTCACCCCCGATGGGAAATTACAGCCTCAAATCCTCAAATCCACGTGACTGTGGGAGGAAACCCGGGAGAACAACGTGCCATCTCCACACATGAAGACGACCAACACAAGACACAATATCTGCAGGCCTGTCTGTTTAGAGAAACATTTATTTTAAGGACTGCAGATTGTTCTTTTATGCAAATTGTCTCACTCAACCAGCATCTCCTGTATGCTGCACAATTCAAGCCAAGGCGAGCGACAGGTACAGTTTGCAGTTATGTAAATGTGACAATCATGAATCGGTCTTGTGCAAAATAATTACATTATATCAGCGCTGAAAACTATTTGATTTTAAAAAGTTATTTAAGTAAAATGTATGTGAAACATGGTCCTGGTTCTACAGTGGGAGGATCATTTTAAATAGAATATTAGCAAAATAATAATAAACACCAGGCTGGGCTCCGGGAACCTTTAATGGCAATTTGTCACTATATTTCTGACGTTCTCTAGACTAAATGGTTAATTGATTAATTGAAAAAAGAATCTACAGATGAAACTATTATTAAAATAACCATTTTGTGACTGTGCCAAATTATTTAATTACAAATGTTTTTAATGTGACCAAGCCAAGCCAAAGCTCTTTGGTAACGTGTTATTTAAAATTGGAAAACTAAATAAACATAAATTATTAATATATGTTACCTGATATTTGACTACATGTTGCAGGAAACACCAAGCTGCCATTTTACAGTAGCATGTGAAGCTTTGGCTCCAGATGTGTGCAATGGGTGGGTGTGTGTGTGTGTGTGTGTGTGTGTGGGGGGGGGGGGGGGTAGCCGTGCAGTGTGACGTCACCGCATCGTTGCCTGTACGCCGGGTCCAGTCATGCCTCAGCCCCAGTGCCGCGCGCCGCTCCCTCTCCACACCTCACCTTTAAACCTGCGCGGCTTTAAAAGTGAAACAAACGGACAAAGTGGGATCATTATTTTCCACATCTGGACTGTAAAACACGGGAATAAACGTCTACAGCGCGCGCGCGGGGAGCGAGTCGTTAAATAGGTGAGAAGTTAAGTATTTGGATGCGGTTCATCACTGTCAAGTCCACGTTGCCTCGCGCTGGTTTCTCATTCGAAGCGCCCTTACAGCAAAGCTCCTTGTAGAAAATGCGCTAAATTTGTATAAATGTCACTGCTGGCTGAAAAGCAGTCATTCTGTCAGAGCTTGACTTTTGTAATGTCGCGAGTCTGTAATCGATCTTCAATTCGGCACACATTTTATACATGCAGCGGTATGTTGTCCAAATAAATTCCAACTTTGACAACCCAAACGACAGAACGGCGCGTCAATAAATCTAAATTTCTTTATAGTCTGATTTTACAGAATTGTCCAGCTCATATCACACGAAGACGCAACCAGCCGTCCACAGACTCAACACCTGGACACATCTGTCAGAGCTCTGCTGTGCGTTTTGGAGAAGAAAACGGACATTTTTTGACGTTTTTTCAGGGACATTTGGAGCCCTAAACCCCGACGCGTCGTGCATTGGACAGAGCAAAGTAGGTGAGTCAGTTATCTGGTCGTTACACACCCAGATAGATAGATAGATAGATAGATAGATAGATAGATAGATAGATAGATAGATAGATAGATAGATAGATAGATATTGAGCAGAAAATTCAGTGTGAAAACTTGTCAGCTGACATCTGTTAACTGGTGAGACAGAAGAGGAACAAAGTTGGGTTTCATAACTCCAAAACTCAGACCCTGTGATTTTTGATTGCATGCGAAATGTTCCTCTTCTTTCTCCCTTTGTGTATGTGCCGGATCAGTGAAGTTAGACAAAGACTTTAGAAAAGTTAGCGTGGTGTACATAGTCAGCAGCATTGCTGATGTTGAGTCAAAACAGAGTCTGAAAGTAAGGGAGACTAGTAAACATCCTTCACAAGTGATTCAGGATCTCCTTGGGCCAATGAGTGCCAAGTAAACAAATGCTGGAGCGTAGCACTCATATGCATCTTGGGTTTGTAAGTTTTGGCAGACAGACTTTTGGTTGCTAAATTGTCCTTAATTGTGCCTCTGAAAATTCTTATTACATGATCAGTAAACTCAGAAAACATCCATGTCACCAGTGATTATATTTTAACTTTTTGCCCAGCGCACGAAAAGTTGCGTTTCTTTTCCAAAAGCCAAATCATCCTCACAGAACCAGCGAATGTTCTGCATTTTTTAACTTTTAAAAATGTGTCTAAATCTCAAAGATATTCTTTCTTCCTTTCTGTTCGACCAGGATGGCAGCAGACAACACTTTTTTTTTTTGGAAGCAGAGACATATGTTCTAATTGAATCCAGCCACTTTTTTTAAAAACTTTTTTTAAAATCCATGATGGAGTCAGACCTGTGCCACAAAAGGCACCACATCGACTCCACCAACAGCCCGGTGATCAGCGCCATCATGTTCGCCGCAGGCATCTTTGGCAACGTGGCCGCCCTGGTGATCCTGGAAATCCGGCGGCGTAAAGACACGAGGACAGGGGATGCGCGGCGGCGTTCGTTGTTTCACGTCCTCATCACGTCGCTGGTGTTCACGGACCTGGCCGGGACCTGCCTGATCAGCCCGCTGGTGCAGCTGTCGTACTCACGCAACACTACCTTGGTGGGGATGTCACCTGGCAATAACAGCGTGTGTCGGTACTTTGGAGTCAGCATGACCTTCTTCAGCCTGGCCACCATGTCGCTTCTCTTCACTATGGCGCTAGAGAGATGCTTCGCCATTGGGTATCCCTACCTGTACAGCCGGCATGTCACCATGAAATGTGCCTACATCACGATCCCAGTGGTGTTTTTGTTATGCATGTTATTCTGCCTCCTCCCTTTTGCTGGATTTGGTACATATGTACAATACTGCCCCGGCACATGGTGCTTCATTGACATGAACCCAGAGGAAAAGGAGGACCGGGCCTACGCTAACCTGTACGCCTCTGTCATGCTGGTGCTGGTGCTGGCGATCGTGGCGTGCAACGGTTTTGTGGTGTACCAGCTGTTCAGGATGTACCAGCGTCGGAGGAGGAACGGCGGCTCAGTGATGGCGACCTCGAGGTCCAACAGCGACCGCAGGGCGATGTCCATGGCCGAGGAGGTGGAGCATCTCATCCTGCTCGTCTTCATGACCATCATCTTCATCATCTGCACGCTGCCCCTGGTGGTAAGATGAGAAAACACATGCTTCACCTGCTCTATAAACACGTACAGGTTTCAGACGGGTGAAGGTGACAGCAGTTGACCTTGCTGGGGCGAAGTCACTCTATAAGGACTAACTGAATGCTTCATTGGGGTTAACTGGCTCGATTGATCAGATGGTCAATAGAGTCATGGCATTAATTGATTATTAAGCTCCATGATGCTGTGAGTGACCCCATGGGGCTGGTGTTTTATTGATGCACCACATTTCTTCATCTGCTGTCCAACCCCGTCACCGCTGCCACCAAAAAACACATATATATTATATTTCTGTGTTAGAATTTGGTTTAAAAAAGTAAATACGCAAGCACAAACTTCCTCACTGGGACTCAAAATGATCATCTGGTCCCAGTTTTTAGTGTGAATCAGTAAATCAGCAGATGTCCGGCGCAGATTCAGGCATATTTTAATGGATTAATGGATATTGGCTAAAATAAAACTGATCAAAATATGATCCTTTCTTTCTGAACATCACCGTGTTTAGTCGCCTCATCCTCAGTAAAAACAAATTTGCTTTCTTTGAGCAACGAGAGACTATTGGTGCTTTCGCTAAAATAGCATCCTGTAACTGTAATGCAGCCATTATAAAGACCAGGAAAAAAAACAATAACATTCATTAATTAATAGCTAAAAACTAGCTTACAATCACAGCACAATATCGATATTACATTAATATATTATTTGGCTTTGCACGTTGATAGGGAGCCAAATAAACCGGATTCATCTTGTTTTAAACTGAAACTCTTGAGTTTGTGCTTGGATTAGAACAAATGCATATAAATAACAATAAAAGAAAATGCATGTTTGTGTGTGTGTGTGTGTCAAAAGTCGACAGGAATGTTTCCTTTTAGGATAAATCCATTTCCTGTAAGCGATCTACGTTGTGCGATACAACTTATTTCCTCTTCAGAATATCTCATTTCGAGCGACAAAACTCGGAGCAGATACAGTTTGTCTTACATGTTATGCAATCTGATACCTGTGTGTGTGTGTGTGTGTGTGTGTGTGTGTAACTGTGTCTTGGCACACTTTGTGGACATGCAGCTATTCATAAATAATACAATAGACTATGGGCTGTTCTGATGCCAAGCTGCACACAGGATGTCACTCTTATCAGTGCCATTCTCGGCAAGTCTTATTCAGAAGTCACAGGTTTAAATATAGATATCATATTAGTGTTGTTTTTGTATCGATAAGTTATTTCTAAATGCCTATGCTTAGATTAGTTGAACTTTGAAAATATCAATCATGAATAGTAGATCGTAAATAAATAGATAAGGTGCCGTTTCAATGGGGTTTCAAGTCCACTGTTGCTGTGGAAGTCAATAAACTGATAAATATTCTGTATTTTTCCCATTTAGCATCTTAGCATGACGAGGAAGCAGTGTTTCAAAGGAAAATATCATCAGGGTTTTTATTCTATACCTTTACATACATGTCTACAATTTTGGTTGGTACATTAAAATTGCACGTGCAAAAAGGGGTATGGATTTATCTGCTGATCGTCGTCTCAATCAGTTTGCCCTGTAAAATGTAAGAAAATACATCATTTATAGTCTCCAAGGTGATGTCTGCACAAAGCTGGGTTTGTCCGACCAACAGTCCAAAACCTCCAAAACATTCAATGACCTCTCTCACACACGACAACGACAAGCAACACGTCCTCACATCTGGCATTTGTGTTCGAAAAATATCTGATTAGCTGAACGATTACAGATTAAATGTTCTGCCGATAAACTAATCAGTTAATCTACTAATCATTTCAGCCCTAGTCTCAATGTTTTTTTATATGACTTTACAAACAGTAAACTGTTTAATTGTAAAGGATTTGATTAGTTGTGTCATCACATTTGGACGGAGACCGTAATGAGAGGATACGGGGATCTGTCTCAGAAAAAATCATCTGTGTCTGATGAGGGTGGGGGTGGACCTAATAATCATTGACCATGCCTGTTACTACAAGATACAGATAAATGGACGACAGTACAAAAGACTCAGAGTGCAGCGATCGGCCATTATGCTGTCTGAGTGAGACTCCTGGGACATCTGTTTGTAACCACTCATTCTCAAAGTGTCATTTTGGATTTTTCAAATGGAAAATCAATAACTTTCCCTGCAGTATATGATGTGCACTTTAACGCAGACAGCAGAAAGTGCCATCTCGCAGCTGTGGCTTGAAATGCAAAGTCATAACCTGCATCATCTCTGCAATGAATGCCAAATTCTGCATCACACTTTATTTAATGGCATCCACAACATCACAAACACAAAAAACAATTTCGTGAGCTCCGTGTTCTCACTAAATAGACCCTTCTAGATAGTTTTAAACTGGAGATATATTTGCTTTTTAACCATGCGTTTGTGTAGACAACCGGCTGCGTCGTGATGTACTTCCACTAGATTCCACTAGAGGGCACACCAGAGAACTCGGACCTTATAGAACTAGATTTGCACGATGTAAACAATAAACATGGCGACACTCGAGGAGGTTATTTATTTATGCAGGTTTCCACGTCGACTTCTAAAATGGTACTGATTTGTCGCCAGCTGCAGAGTGGCGAAGCCCCTCCCCTTCCGGTGGACCACCGTGGGACCATATTTCGGAAAAAATATGTACGATAGTCAACGGCGAGAGACAGATAATTGTTTGATCCCGTTTGAATTGTGCCATGAATCACACGTATGATGTTAAAATAATAATAATATAATAAAAGTCAAGAAAGTGGCAGTTTTCAATGTTTGCAAAGTTCTTGTTTCTTTATTTTTCTTGAGTGGACTTCGGCAGCACTGAAAAGGTCTTTGTCTTTTCTACCCACTGATTACCGAGTCTTCATCAGATCGCCAGACCTTTAACCACTGCAGGCAGAAGTCCTCATAACATTAATGCCGGCCATGTATGATCGATGCTTCTCAGAGCGAGAATCACATGTCATACATACTGGTGAATCACTTTCTGTGGCCGTCACATTCGTCCCTCCTCTCCTCATATTTCTGCAGAATGGCCACATTGACCTATCGGCAGACAAGAAAACCTTTTACCATTTTTAATTCAAAGCACACACTAAGTGATTATGCTGAGGGGCATTTGGTCTCTTTTTTTAAAGCAACATCCACCACCCTTTCTTTGTGATCCGGGTGCAGACAAAAATGTGTTTTTTCAGCACTTCTGTCTTAAATGCTGCTGTTAAAAAGTCACTAAAGTCAACTTCATGCATGCATGCATGCAGGGGTAGAATGGCGT
The DNA here is from genome assembly GCA_005408345.1 of Macquaria australasica. NCBI lineage: Eukaryota > Metazoa > Chordata > Actinopteri > Centrarchiformes > Percichthyidae > Macquaria > Macquaria australasica. Next base: position 370,533 of record SEMN01000371.1, on the reverse strand, counting down.
ATCAACAGTGGCTAGTGTATTGCTCTGTAATAAGATTTTAAAGGTGTTTTAAAGGTGATTTGCTTTGTGGTCGCACGCCTCCCAAGGCTACACATTCAAAGGCAAAACAATACTACAAATGTATTATTTATTAAGAGGAGCCTTATATAAACACACACACACACACACACAAGCAGCAAGATCATATTACATTTTCCTGCCGATATGAAACTGTGTGCTGATGAAGTGTGTGATGTGCCTCCGGTTATCTGTGATTGCATTAAAAATTGAAAAGGCCAGACAGCAGCCTGTCGGCACAGTCAACACAGTGAGAAAGACTGGAAAGATCCAATTAAAATACATTAAGTTCAGTTGTTTGTTTGTTCTAAATACATTCATTTTGGGAGCATTTTTGCCTTTAAATGTCAGGCAACGAAGGCTGGATTTCAACCCATGAGTTGTGCATTCTTGGTAATGAAGCGAACAGGAAATATAAAGGCGTGAGAGAAGAATGCGTCTTTGAAATGAGATATTTTGACTAGTTTCTTACATTCAGGACCGAATAAAGAAAAAACAGACAAACCAGAAAATCTTGTACTCAAATAGATGAATGATTTTAGATTTTGCTCTTGAATATAAAGCTCAAACAGAGGCCAGTGTTTTTGTTCTCAGAGCATCAACCCCGACAGACATTTCACATTAACACTTTTATTACGCTTCCTGTTGGTGCTGAGAGAGGAGAAGGGAAATGGGCGCAGTGTGAGCTGGATTTCACGGCTGAGCCTGGCAAACAAAAAAAACCTGCCTCCGCGTGCACACACAATCCTCCGCCTGCTTTTGTCTCACACACACGGCGAGGCCTGTCACTGATCACAGCAACGACCTCATGTGGTTTAGTTTAAAACGACATCGGGATTCGCATGGAGCTCGTTCATCTCTCATTCCAGAGTTGTAGAGCTTTAACGTTGTTTGTGTTTTTGAGCTGTGTGCAGATTTTGTTGTTACAGTGATATAACTTTTCCTGAATGAGTTATGCAACAATGACAATTTCCCCGCAGAGGTTGAGAAAATCTGGAAAATTGAGATTTGAAGAACTTTCTCACCCGTCTAACAACTAACAGCTGACTCTTGCAGATGTGTAGTTGTGGCTGGGAAGGCAGCTGCTCAAAGAAAAAAACAATTAGTCCTCATGGCAACAAGTTAGCCACTGGGTTGTGTAACCGAGCAACAGGAAATTGGGGCTAATGAGACTGGCGTGACAACGTTGGCGGAACCGGTGCAATCTCAGGAAATTCGGTGCTTTTACGGGAATCAAACCTGAGTCAGTTTAGAAGTCAAACTTTATAATAGCAGAGAGATTCAGAGTGAGTGGAAAGGAATAAGAACAGATTGACTTTGACTTTTCCCTTTCATTTAACTGGATATTGTTCCTCTGTGACCCCCAGGGAGAGCAGCTGCAAGAATTTCTAAACCTGTGAACTAGTCATAGCTTCCACAGATTGTATTAATGTGCTGGTTCCCGACCTTGTGGCCACCAGCTCGGGGAGTTTACCTCTTTTCATTGCAGCCGATCGCAGCAGTAGCTTTATTTCAACCACAGACGAGGGACTAATACGTTAAATCAGCTGCTTGTTCTTGGCCTCAGTGGTGTTAATAAAAACAGCTGTATTCACAAGCTGTCTCCATTTATAAAAGGTCAAAGACTTTATTAATACAGCGGTTATTGATCAGAGTAGAACAAAACGTCACAACAATATGTGTGAAATGTAGCGAGGTGGAATCCAGATCTATTTATCATTTCACAAGATTAAAAATGTAGTCCTTCCTCACATCTGTTGTGCCATTTAAAATAATAATATGCAACAGAAATATGTATATTCTGTGAAAACAGCATTTAAAATATGCAAAACTGAGCTACAAACCCAAACCACAGTAACTGCACTCTGGATAAAATAGATAGATGCTTTATTTTTATTGTCATTGCATGTTAAACACAACGAAGTCATTACTGATTGATAGCTAAACTAGTGTAGCTTAGCGAGGTTGCAGTAACCGCCATCTTGCCTTTGGACGCCAGTGCAATTCACGCAATTCGTTGTGGCGATGCTATTAATCTAAAAATGTGTTGCAAACAATTCATTCCAAATTCACTGAGCATGAACTATGGCTAAATCTGTTCCCAGAGGCTAAAACTAGTTTTTTTATTAGACGTTCAAACCTGGAAGCTCCTCTCAGTTTCACGTCAAGAGAAAATAAGATTTGTTTTACGTGTCAAATTATGTAAAAAGTGCTTCCTATTAGTGCATGAAAACACTGTGCAGATTCTTTCATTATCTGTGTGTGAACTAACTGCAGCATCTGCCTCTCAGACTCTCCCGAAACCACAAAATACACATACGTTCTCGCCTGTGTTTGCCTCGGCAGTCGAGCTGAAACGCAAACAAAATGATGCTGAGACTAATTCAAATATCCTCTTTGAATTAGAACATTACTCAGTCCTCTGCAAACATCCTGTGTGTGCTCGGAGGAGTGATGGTGCTCTCTGCATGCAACTATGCAAGTTTGACTTTTTACTACAACGTTTATTAAGCAACAGTTAGTCTGAGCAAACACAGACTGATTTAGACCGATACCCAAAGTAAACAGTCACTCAAGTGACCTCTGTAGCTGACATCTGTATTTTAGCCATGCTAGCGGTCAAGCTCTAGGGAAATATCGGAAATAGACGAAAATATCTCAACAACTATTGGATGGATTGCCATGAAATTTGGGAGAGCCATTCCTAGTGAGCTGAAGATGAACACTGCTGACTTTGATGATCCCCCGACTTTTCATCAAGCACCACCTACAGGTCAAAGTTTAGAGTTTATGACCAAATACTTGCAAAACTAATGACACTGACAAGTACAGGTGCAGGACAAAAGCAGCCTACAAAGGAAAGTAAGCTACCAAAAAGATCTACTGATGCAATATTTCGACAATTCAAGGTATTTCTCAGGCAAACAAAAACGAAACTAACTACTCCACCATCTGTGTCTGAGTGTAGGTCACTCCGGCAGCACTCTAAACCCAGCACACAATCACTGTAGTTAACGTGCGTAAAGAGGAAGAAAATAGACTCACATTTACACGCAGCTGGAGAGTATCTGTTCCATCTGACTTTTAAGCTGAACAATCTAAACATGCACGACGAGTATCAGTTTGACAGATAAGTGGTTTCATTTCCTATCGTTCATCTCCCACATCAGGTGGTCCCACTGCTCCCATAAACTGGTCCCCAGTCTTTGTCTGTCACTGCTGCTATGGAGGGTTTAGTGTGGGATTTAAACCAGGATGTTAGCTGGGATGTGGCAGTCTGTGTGTGCCTGGCTGTCATGCATGATGTTAGCAGAGGGATTATACCTTGGAAACTAATTTAACACACAATCTCTCTTTTCCATCTCCCCGCCTCTTCTTTCCTCTCTCAGGTCCGGGTGTACATCAACTCCACAGGGGATCTGCTCAAGTCCGAGTCTCACCATTTGGACCTGATCGCCCTCCGCTTCATCTCCGTTAACTCCATCATCGACCCCTGGGTCTTTATCCTCCTCTCCCCCAGCGTGCTGCACTTTTGCTGGGCCTCGGTTTGCCGGGCTGCCCTGGGAGGCTCCATGTTTAAATCATCGCTGGCCAAAGAAAATTCTCCGGCTAACCTAGAGCTGTCTCGCCCAACACTGAACTACACAGAGCATTTTCACTCTGTGGAAATTCTATGACCATAACAGTACTTTATTATTGGATATTTATATTTATACGACACAGGATTGGATCGTGTGGAAAGGTTTCGCAGGCCTCTTGTCATTAACAGGACGTTTCCATCCACATGTCGAATGCATACCGACTTCTCTGGAGCTTCATATTTTAAGTGTAAAGCTCAACATTTTGCCTCCTTTGCTGCTTGTATTTTAATCAGTTAACTGAAAGAGGCTGCTGACGGGAGCTAGAAGAGGACAGAGGAATGGAATAGACAAACTGCTTTTGTCTTCATTGCGTTAAGAGGAAGAAGTTCGGCTGGAGAGTCTTGTGCAAGGAGATGTGACAGGACGCGACATACTTAAAAGACATTCATCTATCTGTGTGTACAGAAATGGGATTGGCCTTCAGTTCGGAAGAGGTAACCAATGACTCGCGGCCCTGCTGTACACGCCTTCTCTGATTCAAATGCTGCTTTCTAAACAGTTGTTGCTGGGCCTGTCAGATGTAGATGTAATCCGTCTGAAGCTTACCTAGATATTTAAGATATGTGGGGCGTGTCTTTCTCTTTTAAACACTTCATCCTGAGAACATTATCATATCACCTTTGAGGCTTCTCAACCCCCGACCTTAAGCCCTAGTCTGCTTACCTTTCCCCCTCCTCGTCCTGCACTCCTGCTGCAAAGCTCAAAGGGCAAGAAGCAGCAGGAGACGTTTTGGTATAGTCAAGGAGTGGGCGTGAGGTGGGAGTGATAACCAGACGATGTTTCATTTATATGTACATGTACAGTATGTAGCATACAGTATAATATTATATAATAACAATATTTTATAAATACAGTTCTTCATTTCAGACTGCAGTTACCTTTGACTTGAAAACGTCTGCTTCTAATGTAATGGAGAGTAAATATTCTCGCGTAATCTGTTTTATGTATTAATTATGGTACTTTTTAAAGAGAAAGCTACCTCCTTTAATGACAGAATAGAGGTTCTCTGTATGTTACTCTCTCTTTCCTAAATGAATAGATGCTGGAGCTGAAATTAAAAGGTGTCCAGTGATGTTTTCATGCAGTGTTACTCGCTGGAATAGTGTTATTTTATTTTTAATTAAATCCATTGGCGGTAATGTGTATCACGTCCTCGTGAGTGCAGACGATACGAACAAAACTTTGTCAGAAACTCCACAGGGGACCACCAGTTTTTGTAAAATGCTGTTTAAAATAAAAGCCTTAATGATTTAATAAGTTAATAATCTAAAATGTAGAGTATCGAGCCTGTAAGTTGCAATGTTACCCTTTAAAAAGTACCATGTTGTGGTGTCAATTTGTGCCCTGAATCAGTTTTCAGTCAGCAGACACATCACTCTGTATATCTTTGTTCTCATCACGTTGCCTGAAAGTTATTTGGAAAGTCCTTCATTTTTTATGTGTCAACTTTACGACTAAAGTGCCATTTGAACTGCATTTGTTTTTTACGAAAGAACATCTTGAAATGCTATTTTCCAGAGGACCACCATTCATATAAGACGAAGGACGTCCCACTTAAATTGCCGCTCGCAGCCCAGATAGAAAACGTCATGGTTGCAGTCTCTGATTATATCCTCATGCTGTTCAAACAAGATCAGCTGCCAACTAAAGCAAACCCAGAAAATGCACTTTCAGGTCCACAAATACAAATCTCAAATCTTAGTTTCATGGAAGTAGCAGGCAGTTTTCTCCACTTTGTGTTTTTTACGTTTGCACTCTGGTAAACTGGTTACGCAAGGGATTCACACACAACACAACATGGGGAATTTGTAGCAGTTACAGCATCTCCTCCTCCTTTTTAAAAACAAATCCAAGTTCAACAGGGCTCAAGAGAAAGAAAATAAGCTACTACAGATCGTAGAGTTTGAGTGTGTAAAATGTGTAAAAAAAACTACAAGTTCTCAACTATCTGTCATTTTAGAGGATGCCAGAACATTTGTGAGCGTCAGGTAAACTTGGGGGCTGTGAGCCTTTATTTAAAAGTGTCAAGTATGTGTGTGTGTGTGTGTGTGTGTGTGTGTGAGAGAGAGAGAGAGAGAGAGTGTGGCTATTGTGTTGTGAGAACAGCAGTTTATTGCCTCTGTCTGAGCTCAGCATCAAAACGTTCACACTGACTTACTGCTTCCTGTGGAGGGTATGTGTGAGTTTTCTTTCTCTGTGTGTGTGTGTGTGTGTGTGTGTATGTGTGTATGTTTGTGAGTGTGTATGCATGCTTGTGTGTCCGTGTGCAATACAATACGTGCAAGCTATGTGCATGCTAGTGTGTGTGTGTGTGTGTGTGTGACAGACAGCACTGAAATGTAATGATGTCAAACCAGAATGCTGCCTACTTACCTGGATGTCCTGTACTCTGTAATTATGAAAAGTACTGTAGATGAAACTGAATGCACTGAGCAAACAAGTGCGTGTGTGTGTGTTTTACGGCTTGTGTAAATAAACATCTCATCCACCACCACATATTCTGTCCGACCCGCTTTGTAACACACACACACACACACACACACACACAGTGTGTGGATGTGTTCCAGATGTGAAGAATGTAACCAGATCTTTCTGTTAGACGTGTGTGTTTCACTCTGTGTTGTTTTCCATTATTTGAACACAACATATTTCTGTGGTTTAAGCTAAGTAGGCCGATGTATTGAGGGTGAGCATTGATTACACACACACACACACACCCACACACACAAAAACACACACACTTTTTGCTTGATAAAAGAAACAAAAAGGTTTGAACGATTGACACTGAGGGATTATTCGATTTTATCCCTTTGTTTTGTTTTTTTGTCTCTCTTTTTGTGTATTTAACTATTTATTTTCTTCTTTATTTTTTATTATTATAGCTTTCAAATCTATATCATTAAACTTGCATCATTTTTATTTTCTCGAGTGCATTGGTCTCAAATTCTTAAATCGTTTTTTTGTTGTTGTTTTTTACAGTCTGCACATGTTTCTGTCTTATTATCTTCTCATCTGTGAAGCACTTTGAACTGCACCAACCTCTATGAAAGGTGCAGCACAAACAGCATCTGATTAATTAATTAATTTTTTCTCCCGTCACGACTGACACAATCCGCCGTCACACCGCTTCTTCTCAGAGTCACAACTAGGCCAAATCAAGACGCAGACACAACCGGCAGAACCCACTCTTTACAACTACAAGAGGATAAAAAGGTAAGGTTTGTCAGATCCAGACTTCTTCAGTATCAACAGTAATCCAGGTGAACGGTGTGACTTCCCATAATACAGATTCACCAAAATGTAAAGAAATAGGCTAAAACTGCAGAGGTGTAGATAGTTTAAAGTTCAATATTCAGACATTCGGCGAGGTGGAAAACTCTTGATGGCTGTTGCCTAGCACCACCTGTATTTCCACTATTCATCTCCCACCGGGAACATTCACAGTTTTGTTTTTAAAAGGTGAAGTTTCAAATAGAAATCAAACTTTAATATCCAATTAATTTAGGCAGATGGTTAAATATTACTGTTTTGTATATTTTGATGATTTCTAACAGTCCCTGCCCCACTTCTGGTACGAATCCGAATGTATTTTTGTGATATTAAAAGATACAGATGGTAGCTTTGCGTTACACCCCTACATGAGTCCAGCTTTGTCTTGTCTTTTGCAGATTTCACAAAGTCTGTTCCTTCCTCTCTCCTCTCCTCTCCTCCCACCATTAGCCAGTGAAAGTGAGATAATCTAATTCATCAGGAGTTATGATTCAGGACTGAAAGACATTAAATGCCACACAACCCAGTTATATGCCCATCCCTCCTCTCTCTCCCTCTCCCTCCCTCTTTCTTTTCATCTCTACGAGCCCCTTGGCATCAGGCAGCGGTGTGAACAGTCTATCAGCGAGTGTGTGTTACAGTGTGAATGGCTGCATGCGAGTGCTGTACTGCAGTACGCACTACCAAGTGTGTTAAAATTATGTGTATGGGATTAAACTCTCTAGAAAAGCATGTGAAGTTATGTAACCGAGACTTCCTGTGTCTTCGCATGCTTTTTAGATGAGTCACAGGTCTTTCCTCTGATCAAAACAAAAACAGTGATAACCACAAAGTAGCAGATACGTATGTAAATCAGCCCCCACGCCCTTCCCCTGTAAAGGTCATCACGGCTGTCCTGACTAGAGCACGCTGTTATTTCTTTTAACTTTGATGCTTTTGTGCCTTTTACCTCCAGTTAAGTCAACTTTTGAATGCACGTCCCTTCTTACTATGGGTCCAACAAGTCCTCCAACCTAAACGACAGACTGGCTCATTGGAGATGAGCTGCGCCTCCTTTCAGTGGAAAGTGGACGAGATCAGGCGGCGGCAGCAACGGGGGGGAGGCGACAGAAAGCTGCAGTCAAGTTGGACAGTTTCCAGCAGCCTTCAAAGAAAAAACAGGAAGTCACTGATATATTTACATCCTGTTAGATCCACCTGTAGGCCACCTGTAGTTCGCAGCCCCCGTTCGGATAGTTATGGCTGAAATAACCTTTATTGTCGGACTCGAACCTGCACCGTCAAAAGCATTTGATTTCATTTAGACAAGAATGTAATTTCCCCCTATAATTACCCACAATTCACTACACATCCTGCTTGCTTTCTGTCAATTAATGTCCCACCAATAAACAATTACATCCGACTGACGAAGCAGACATCGGGAACACGTCAGCCTTAACAGAGTTTATTCCACATAATCGATTAGTTGATTAATTAACCCTGTCTGTGTAATTGGATAATCTCGTGGCTTCTTGTGTTTTGACTGGGTCAGAGGAAGGAAGGCGCCGACGTGTGTGTGTCGAGTTTGTGTATGAGTGTGTGCAGTGTAATATTGGAGGCTGATCCCAGAACTGTCGGGATTCACAAAAGATTCACAGGGGTGTTTACTATGGAAACATTTTCAGATAATCTGTTTCCTTATTAGTCAAACTGAAATTTGTCAGTCATGTAAAACTGCCCACACACACGCACACAGACACGAGTTGCTGATGAATAATATTTTCCATTTTCAAATGCACATTTCAGTCCTCTCTAGTTCTGAGAAGATAAAAGAATTAAAGATCAATATAAATGTCTTGCCACATCAGCTTTTAGGCCTGCCAGGACTGAGCTCTCGTTGTTGCACATCAAAAAATACTTACTGAAGTTAACAAATAAAAATAAAAATTACGGTTTTAAAGCAACTAACCAGCAGAGAGTAATAAAGAGAGCGGCCCTTATCGTCTCCCTGCAGCCAACGGCAGGTCAAAGGTTGGAAAAGCAACTTCTGAGCAAGAGGTCACGAGGTCATCACGCACGCAGGAAAGTACAGCTTTAGAGGAAGTCAGGGCAAGATGCAAATCAGATCACACCTGACTGACTTCACTGAGCTTGTGAACTTTTGATATTGTACACTACTGCTGTAGACGAGGATAAGAATAGTCTGGTTAACACAATGTGCACTGTGTCACTTCTCAAGGTTAGTTATCTAGTGCCGCTCTAGTTGTATTCTAGTTTTTAAATCCATCTTTAATGCTTTTAAGTCCAGTTAATTACAGATAAATCCATCACTGTGACTGAGAGGCTTTCATATGTGCCAATACCAAGCATATTTCATATTAATGTAAATGTTTGGGAATGCAGTTAGAGACAGGAGTGGATCTCATTATGTCAAGGTATGTAGAGGAACAATTATTTTAAAAGGTTTTTAACAATTAGATGATGCTTCTCTCGACCAAGTTGTACCAAAAAAAGGGTTAAAACTCCTCTGCTGTTGTGCTTTTCCAGCCCGACTTTAGATTTCCATTTGAAAATTAACACTCATCGTCTAACCCTGTAATATAATGAAGGAACATTCTTCTGGTAATCAGCTTTTAAGACGAACTTCATTTGTCCTCAAGGCTTTTCTCACAGAAATCACATCCAGTCACAGCGCAGAGATATTTGAAACCACAAACCTGAGAACTGAAGACCGCTCAGGAAGTCAAAATCCAAGTGGAGGGCTTTCTACTTGATTGTCCCTGGACAGCAGACAAAAAACTGCTGGTTAATAAGAGTGGGTTTCATATACACAACTGATGCCAGCTCATTTGTCCTCCATCAACAGGAGCCTCTTAGTATTATATTGCTTTAGCCGAGCTTAGCCACACTGCTTCACTGAGTCTGGTGAAAGCCGCTTTACAAAAACAAATTTCCTAACATGAAGAGACAACACTCCCTTTTGACAATTTCTAATTAAGCAAACTGAATGCCTTTTGAGTTTTAGACTGTTGGTCGAACAAAAAAAACAGCAATGTGAAGATTTATGATGGTCATTTTTCACTATTTTCAGACGTTTTACAGAGAAAACAGCTAATTTATTAAACGAGAAAATAATCTGCAAATGAATCGATAATGAAAGTAATTGCTAGTTGCAGCTACATTTTCACCTCTCCTGGCTTTTCTTTTTCATGTAGGCAACTAACTTCACTATTATGACTATTGCCAGGTTTTGTCACCTCCTCCCAAAACCACCCTCAAATGTGAAAGACCACCAAATGAAAAATGCAGCAGATCCCAGGCAATAACAGGGTTGTGCCATGCTACACCATGAGAAACCACAATCAGGTGTTGTGTTGCGCAGGTGGCATGACTGTCTATCAAACCAGATTCCATGGCGTTGTTTAACGTTAACATGTTTGCTGAGACTCACAAACCGTAGTAAGAGCTCGTCACCTGCAGCTCATCTAACCAGCCTGCTGTCACTTGTTTCTGCTTTTACAAAACTTCCCTGCAATATTTAAAACTCGTCCACTGGAGAAAATAAACTCCACAGTCCCGTCCCAAAGAAGTTAATCTACTCAACTAAAAATGTTCTTGCCTGTCAATTCAATTTGCTTTATTGGCACAAATGTAACAGAGACAATATTGCCAAAGCGTCACGTGATAATGAGATCAAAAAGAAAAAAGTACAATTCATTAAATCAGGAAAATAGCAGCCTGTCTTTGGCATGATGTCCTATCCTATTTTGTCCTTTAACTCAAGAGGCTGGCTCTCTTTTATATTAGTGAGATGATTTACAATAAAACAGAGGAGAAAAATGTGAGGAGTACTTAGTTTCATGACATCTTCTCCATCTACCCACTGACGGCCTATGTAGCTTCATTCCTGCCTGACTGACTGTTGAGAAACACAACGCATGAATCAGACAGGAGAGGTGTGTCGATCTGCAGACTGCCTCTTTTTCTCCTCTCCCCCTTCTTCAATGATGAAACCACATCCTCTGCAAACCACAACCGCTCTCATCCACTCTCACTATAACATCGATGCAAATCCCATGCCTAATTTACTTGGGGGCAACGCTGACAAAGACCGAAAGAATCCAAGTGAATCGGGGTGAGAAAGGATGGACGAACTAGAGAGGGATTTCCCCTTTGGTCATGGAGGATTGCCTAACTCTTAAATGTCCACCATTACACACAGCAGTGACAAACAGTCTTTGGACAACTAGTTAAATATAGCAACACACAGGCTCACCCAGCTGTAAGAGCAGTATTACAGTGTGTGGAAACTCCACAACCCACACCAGACTTAAGGAAATATTTAAGCCTTTTTAGTGCTTTACACTGGACTAGAACCTAAAGTTAGACTATGATAAACAACAGTGTATGACTAAAAAACAAACAAAACTGTGGGAACACATGAGACACTTATTTCTGAGGTAGTGTCACTTGAAACCAGACGGCACACCGGCCTAGTCTTAGTCAGCGTATTGTATGTTGTGTGGTTGGGTGTTGCAAGGCAGCAGCAGGAATATTTCAACAGACTTCCAGAGATAAAGGACCAAAACCAGAAGTTGCTATCTTTGAGGATACACAAAGACGGGTCTGTGTATCCCTCCAAGGTACATCTGCTCGGAGAGTTCAGAAAGTACAAAAACAATGTTTCTGAGCACAAATAGTGCAGACAGAAACGTGCACAAGACAACAGAAAGTGTCCAAAGTAGACTGGGTTAAAGGTGTGTGTGTGAGAGTTGATGGGGTGAGAAGTCAGTGGTCTAGACTTGTCTTGTTTAGGGGAAAGTTAAGTGTGTTAAGTGTTTGTTTTTTGCAGCTAAAACAATAACTCACTCAGGCTGCCGCAGTCAGTATTGATCAACGGTAAGAGCAGAAGTGTGCAGAGAAATAAATGACTTGACTGTGATTTAAAAACCTGTTTCACCAGAGAGGATACTGTCATACCAACAACTCAAGCTATGTATAGTATATTCAAAGTTATAACCCTTAAGATTTTAATGAAATAAGTGCCCATTTTTGATACTATTTATGCTCAACATTTCTTCAGCAATAGCTATACGGTAGTTTCCTTGAGCGTTACAGGATTATCAATGTATGAAAAGCTCCGCCTCCACCTCGTCTCCCCCTGTTTCAGGTCTGAACACATTCAGTTTCACTCTAACATTGTTGTAACTGTCCTCCCCTGCTCTGCCTCTCTTAAGAGCTGCACTCATTAAACTCTCAGCAGGTCCGTCTGAGAGTTTATTCCCGACCGGCTGAAAATGTCAAATGCCCTTTCTATTTTGTTTAGCCGGCTTGGACAAGAACTAAACACTCACATGCCTTTGTTTTGGTTTATTACACACAAAGTACGGCTTATGTAACGATGGCCTAAAGGCCATGCAACACGTGTTTATCTTAAATGTCCTTCTTTTCCTCACGGCCTTTTGTGCCGTTTTGTTTTCAATGAATAACCCATCGCATTAGATTTCATTTCAGCTGTTAAGGTTTACTTCTGTTTGTGAAAAAATGTAGTAAAAGGTTATCGGACAAAGTCAAAAATGTAACTGAATACATCAATAAATAATACTGTTGATTTGTACAGTTGCAGGAGATTTGGTCCAGTGTGGGGGTGCGTGAGTGGCTAAAACAACGGTGGCGAAACACACTGAGCACTAGTCTTTTCAGCTAGCCACCAAGACTTAAATAAAAACTAGACTAGACACTAGATAAAATAGACTAACACAACAAAGGGATGAAATCGATAAGAGCTTATAGTTTGTTTGACATTATGAGAAAAGAAACATGCTTCTTGTTGTTGAAATATAAAATGAGAGAGTAAAATAAATACAGTTTTGATTGATTTTACCAACAGATTACTGAATCCTTGTATTTCTCACAGTAACTTCTGCATTTTGTGAATTTCCAGTGACGGTTCTGCTTACTACTCATGAGAGCGTGCTCAGTTTAAAATGCGACGACAGCCCATTTCCTGAGTTTACGCTTACAACTCAAATGAATACAGCATCAAATAGATCTGCTGCAGGTGATCCTGAGTCATTGATTTGTTTTGCAAAATGGCCAGTTAACTCAGGTGACTGCCTCATTACCTGCTCTCTGAGAAAAGCAGCGAGCTAACACCTGGAGCAAAGCCAGCTTCTTCCCACAAGGAAGCAAAACTCTGAGCTCTGAGAAACTTTCTCTTCCTCTTCCTTCTCTTTCAGTTCATCTAAACTAAAACAATGTCATGAGGTGTCTTTCTCACTGGGTGCACATTTTTGGGTGTGTGTTTATAGAAGTGTGTTAGTTCTGTGTGTGAACCAGCAGTGAGCCTTGTCCGGACCTGCTACACGAAACTGATGATTGAATAATCCTGGCAAACAGGCAGAGCTGGGAGCTTTTCTGAAATAAATTCCTCAGATCTACAGTCTGCAGACAGAATAGTATTTGTATTCTTCAGAGACTGGTGGCAGACGGCCGCTGCTGTGGTCTTCCAGTTGATGTTCTTGTGGCCACGCTGAGGGTGAATAGGTGTTACTGATTGCAAGTGGTGTTTCCTTTCCAAACCAAATTGCCAAAAAGAATACATAAAGAATACAAGTGAATCCACAGAACTCACATCTATGCTTTATCTGTTATGATAAGCCATCGAGGCAGCCTTGCCACGACAAGCCATCGAGGAAGCAGGGAGAGGACCCAAATGCAGACAGCCAGGTAAATGTCAAAAGGTTTATTTCCGAACTCAGGAACACAGGAACTCAGGCACACATGAACAATGACGCGACAAAGCACAAAGGGAAAGGACCGGTATATATGGAGGACGAGACAACGAGGGAAACAGACACAGGTGAGTAACGAGACACAGGTGAACCTAATCAAAACAGGCGGGAAAGAACAAGACAGGAAGTAAAGAATACACAAGAAAACAAGAACAGGGATTTCAAAATAAGAACAGGAAACACACATAACACAAGTCCAACAGAGTCCTTCGGATCATTACATTATCTCTCATATCCGGGATCTTTTAGTTATGTATAATGCAGTTTTAAATTCTCTCTGTCCTTCCATGTTTTTCAAAAGTACTTCGAAGGTTGGTGTGTAATCAGGAGTAGAGCATTTTGTATGAATGCTTTGAATAACAATGAATATGCTTTGGATATTTCATATTTTGCTTTTTAGTTATCATATTACAGCCTGTGTTTGTACTGCCTTACAAATGGCTCTCAAATTATTTTAATAATAAAAAAGGATTTCTTGCTGCATTTGGCGTGAGTAGCTTGTGGCGTCCCACAGGGATCCAGTCTTGGACCCCTTTTGTTCCTAATTTACATTAAAGACGTGGTCATTTCGTCATCTAAAAACTAGATTTTTACATGCAACTTCTAAATTAGATGCAATTTCCAAGTGGTTTTATTCGAGCAAACTTTCTACAAATGTCAATAAATCTAAATTTATGATGTTTACTGCCAAAAACAAAAAGGTGTTTTATCCCTCAGGTCTCATGTACAATATTTTTTGGTATTTGCAGTAACATAACAAAATCAATTAGTTTTATCAGCAAAGAAAGTAGTTTGGTTCATCGCAAACTGTTGTTAGCTTTTTATTGCAGTTTAGTTTCTCCACATAAATTATTTGCCAGACTTACTAAATTTAGAAGCCAGATCCAACACTTATCTATAACCATTTTAAACAGTCGAAAAAATGTACGTCTTCATTGGAAGATAATTAAATACATTCTCAAAAACTTTAATTAATACAGTCCTCACAACAGACTGGATTTAATGTATTGTAGGCTCTTTAATTGTGTGTTCATTGCAAAAAAAAAAGAAGCTATCTGGTTTCATATAAGACCTTGACTGATTTGAAAAGAGCCGCAGAGAGTTGGGAATTTTTCATACATAGTCTGTCTGACATTAGATCATAGCTGCTGGCCTGAAACCTGACCGGCTCATTATTCCCACGCTCCGTTCGTCCTGGCCGGAAACACGAGCACGTTGTTGGACTTTACGGTTAACCCAGAACAGCAGTCTGTTTTTCAAAGGGGATGTCTTTGGACCGCATGCTAAAATGTTATGTGATTGGATGAGTCCGCAGCCTTTTAGCCATCAGCTGCTTTAATGGAGCTTTGTCACTTATTGCAGTGTGTGTGTGTGTGTGTGTGTGTGTGTGTGTTTAGCTATTTCCCAGCATCTTGTGTCAGCCAGTGATGGAGTTACCAGTCTACACATATTCACTCTGGCTGTTGTTTTGTTCTGCATTTTTCCACCAGTCACCAGTCAGACCAGCGCCCAGCAGTGTGACGTCTCCTCCTAAAAAGATTTTCTCTCAATAAAGTCAGATTTTTTTTATGGAAGCCCATTGCTGCCAAGAAAATAAAATAAAAATACATGAAAAGTTAAGCATGAAGATGATCCCTGAATGGATAGAAATAGTTCAGGAAATGTATATTATGGAACGACTGACTTTTTCTCTGAGACATGCCACTAAGAAAAATGCTGGGAAAACTTATTTAAATCTGAAGTGATTTCTTTACTATATATTTATTTTATGTTTCCCTATCCAAAGAGCACCTCAAACAAACAAATGTTGACTCCAGGAAGCGCTCCTACCCAAACATCTTTTTAATATATTTATTTTGTTTGGAGAAGTTTGTTTTATTTCCTTATGACATCAGAATGTTTGAATGAACGGAAGACCGCTCCCTCCTTAAAATACCACAGCTTTGCATGAATCACAGTCACGGACCATAAGAACCTCCATGATTTCGAAGAACAATCAGGAACCTCAAACCTTTTCACTTCCTGTTTACACAAAGTCAAGCATTTCACCTTAACCTATGAGGGCCCTGTCTGATTTTGTTTTTACTTTTGTCAAAATAATTAAAAAAGAAAGAAAAAGAAAAGTTAAGCATGACAAAAAATAAAGAAATACTTGTGATAAGTCAATGTTTTTACTTATCACTATCTTATAATTTACTTCATTGAGATACCAAACTTTAACTTTAGCATCTCATAATTTTGACTTACCATGAGTATTTCTACTTCTTCCATGCATAACTTTTCATTCATCTGAAATGAGCTTCCATAGATTTTCTTTTCTTTATGTGTCTGTCTCTTTGTTGTCGTAATGATCGATGGTAAGGAGGTTATTTAAAATATATATTCCACAGTGAGGTGCTTTTTTTTGTGAAAATTCACTTCATCGGAGCAGGACGCTTTTGAAATCTTATTTTGGAGGGAACACCTTCATTGATTGTGCAGTTTGGTTTATCTCGTTGTTGGTCGTATACTGAAGTGCAGTCTGTCATAGAGCAGAGAGCATTCTGGCAGTGGGCTTCCTCTGGATCAATAAAGTGGAGGTCGGCGAGGCTGCAGTCTAAAAGGAAAATCCACCATAAAACCAATAATATGTCTTCTTGTGACCTCGGCCAGTTCAATTAGAATTTGTCAGCTCCATCAACTGTCTCTCTAAAAGTGGAAAACGAGGCTCCACCTGGTAATAAATATAACACACAAGATAAAACAGCAGGCCACATGATTTTAGATTCTGTCAAACTAATCAGATTTTAAGGCAGCTGATTCATGTGAGGGTAGTAAGGTTTGTCAATACAATATGTCACACTGCTTCTAACAGGTCTAAATAACTTCTTCCCCTTTTAATGCTTTGAATTTTAGGACAACATGCTGTTTGCACAATACCAATACATTTCTGAGGCTGTTTTGTAGTTGTAAATAAATGGCTAACAGCTGGATGGAATATGCAGTATATCATTATATTTCCTGGTGAGTAAAAAGGGGGGACATGTCATGTCAGATTTACAAAAAAAGTCTCTGCTAATAAATCAGTCAGTTTCAATTGGCTGCGAGCTAAAGCAAAGTGTATTTCCTGCATGTGTGTGCAGATGACAAACCTACAGTCGGTGGTCTTGCAGTGACAGCAACATAAAACTGCTGCTCCATATAAAAAGATTTAAAAAAATATTGTTTTTAACCCTCTAAACTACTCATAAATATTGACATATCTCCATTTATCTCTGTTTATCCACTCCCTTCCCCGTCTTTCCTCTGCTCTCCCCCTCATACAAATCTACCTCTACCTTCCTCTGATCGCTTTCCATGTCGGACTTCCTGTCCCTCTGACCCCTCGCCATCCATAAATACTTATCGACCTTGTCTTTATCTCTGCTTTTCTGACATGTCTATACTCCCTCGTTACTCTCTGAGCTTCCTACAGCAGAGAGGAACCACGGCCTGATGCCCCACACAGCTCACTGGTGTTCCTCTAGCAATGTGTAAAATATCTTGTATGTTCAACACAAGAAAGACCAGATTTTCTAATGTCTTCAAGTATCCAGTGAAGAAAAGGTTAATTAACAGGAAGGTACTGCCTTAGTTCCTAGATGGCACTCTGTGTATAATGAGCATCAAGTGTCAGTGCTACTTATTCCTGGAAATCATTAAAGGTTGTAAAACTGTGAATGATCTAAACCTAGCACAGTTATTTCAGAAACAGGATGAGATCATCCTCTCTTGAGAAGTTGAAACTTTTTAACATTTTAACTTTGTGCACGTGCAGTCAGACAGTTTTCTTTTTAGAGCTCCCAACCCCACAGCTCTGTCTGATGAATAATCAATAACCCTTCACTGACTGTGCTCCAAATGTGTTCATTTGAATGGATTTTAATATTTATTTATACAACTTAACTGTCAGTATTTAGGTTGGTTTGGTTCAGTTTGTACCTCTACCACTTGGGACTGTTTATCCATTACTTTTTAGCTATTTCAATTATTTATCAATTACTTTTAGAAACTTATTTCAACTGTTTATATCCATTACTTTTAGCTATCTACTTTAACCCTTTACACAGTCTATTACTTTGAGCTAACTGGTTCAGCTACTCTAGTTTTCACACACTCACACGCTAGCGTTTTTCTTTTAACCGAGTCATAATTTTTATTTTTTCCAAATCAGTTGAGCTATTACACAATCCTTCCAATGGCATCTGCACGAGCAACCTTAGAGGACCTGCAGGTTAAGACACTTACTTATTGGCTTCAGCGCTCAGCTGCTGGTTGAACTAATCTAGTGGAAATAGATGCAGCTGCTGATTTTCAATTATAAGAATTAGAGGTTTCAATTGAGAGTCTGTTTTTGCAGATCACTGAAGAGGACGTGAGGCCCACGAGCTGCACAGACATGCACACTGTGGATCTGTAAGGCCCCCAGAACAAATGTGTACATGCAAGCAGAGCTGTGTTTTTTTTTTTTTTGTACATGTGAATTTGTCAGTTGCAGAACAATACAAGACAAAATACAAGTGTAGAGGCATGAACGAGGTTGTGTTACCTGATATAGGGGTAGCCGCACCATAACAGAGCCACGCTGAGCTGATTGGCTCCAGAACATGGATGCGTCAGTAAAACATGAGTGATGATGCCTTTTATCGTGCCACCACCCTGTAATGGAAAAAAACAAACAAAAAAACTTTCATTTCCTGTGAGATCCTTTGTAGTACATGTGCATCATGTGGTTCACGTCCACAATCAAACACACGCACATATTTGTCTTTCTATATATGTGAGGACCGTCATTAACATAATGTATATGTAACCTTAACCATCACGACTAAGCGCCTAATGCTAACCTAAACCTTCTTCTAACCTTGACCTTAAAACCAAGGCTAGTCACAATGCAGAATAATGAAATTGGTCCTCACAAAGATATCAGTACAAGCCCACACACACACACTGCACTGCAGGGTGTTAAAGGCTCACTTTTGTTGTGAGGCTTTCTGCCCTCACAGGTTTTGAGTCTGCAGTGTGTTCACAATGGAAAAGTGACAAAATTAAGAAGAGTGTGCTGCTGATGCACGCAAAAGAAGATTTTCAGAGCTTTAAATAATTAGAATAAAATCGTTAAAAGGTGGTGAGACAGCTTCAGAGAGAGAAAGATGAAACATTAAAACCATTTGGCTTTTGTCCGTGAAGTGAAACTGGCAGTGGCCATGTTGATTTCTTGTAGACTAAAAACAATGTACAGTATAACACTGAATACAACTGGTATGTAGTGTGGAACTGGGACATAGCTAACGCGTTGCATAATAACTCAAACAAGTCCCAACCAGAAGAAAAAGGGCACCCACTCAAGCTGCTACTTACTGGCTTTTTTTCCAGTTTTGTAACGACTTACAGGACGTGGCAGACAACTACAGGCTTTACGTTTTACCTTTGTACCTTAAATCTACTCTATTTCGAGCCATCTTTCCAGAAAATCAGAGGAAAGTCTCTTGACTTCTTTTCTCCAGAGAGAAAGACGGGGAAAAAACTCCCAAACCTTTAACACCAGCAGAGACAAAACACAGATGAATTCTCATTCATTTACACTGCAAAGTATGGCGTTCCCGTGTGTGTGTGTGTGTGTGCGTGTGTGTGTGTGTTGCAGAGGTTATACACACCACATAAAGCATCCATACATCACCAGGTTAAGCAATTATTCACACAGCGCTTTAAATCAAACTCTCAGTGTGTGTGCAACCTTTCTCACACCGTGGAGCAAAAAGCCCAAATGGGACGACACTTCTGCTTGTAGACGTCCATCACCCTGCTCCTCGATCAATAACACACACACACACACACACACACACACACACACACACACACAGACGGCTCGGAAGTTGGAAGACCCAACTGGGAAATTCCAACCTCCGACTATGACTTGAACGCAGCACAAGTGTATGAGCTGCTGCTGTATGTGCGTGCACATTAAAGAGACCCGGTTTGTTTTTCAGGCGCAGTCTGTGGATGAAACTAACCTGCAAGTTTTAATTTTCTTTTATGAATCAGGCTCTAAAGAAGATCCAGTTTATTGGTATAAAAGGTTAAAAACAGGATAGGTAATGAAGCGCTAACGAAGGCTAACGAGGGCATGCTGGTGTCAGTATGTGGAGGTTTGCATGGATGCAACACTTGTATTGATCTACCGCCCCCATGCACGTCTCTCAGTCTGTGTCCCACTGGGTTTCAAACTATTTCATGCTTCGTACAGCTTAACCTCTCACCCTGACTAATGACCCATTCCGGTGACACATTTATGTGTCAATGGGAATGAGTCAATGACACAGCCTTCCCAGTGGACGGGTTGGGAATGACCCAGCTGAAAAGTACACTGCGCTTTTATAGGATTTCAATTTTTTGAAACCAGAAATCCTCAAACACACTCTGCTGTCCCTGAACTGATCAAAGAATTGATGCAGACATTATGAAAGGGTCACAAATAGCAAATAACCTTCTACACCAGTCCAGTGAGCACAACATACTCAGTATATCTGGATTTAATACACTGATGGAGAACAAATAATATCCAGTCGTTTATACCAGAAATAAAAGTATCCCACTGCTCACACATGACATGCTGAAACACAACACATTTGAGCATGTGTGTGTGTGTGTGTGGACACAAAAGAGAGATGAGAGCTCTGACGTCATTAAACACACCAGTTACCACACACACACACATACACACACTCACGCCTTCTTTCTCATCAGGAACATAAACGCTGTAGGACATTCCTGAGAAACAGAAACAGAGGAGGATGTTTTCTCTGCTGTAGGTTCATATACTGTAAGGACATTTAAGTTAAGCTGAGTGTGCCCTCCACACACACACACACACACACACACACACACACAGAGCAAACACGCTGAAAGAACAATATGAAAATGCTGTTTTGGACAGAATCTGCAGACCTTTTCTCCATGTTGATCCAGCAAAAAACTCTAAACGCCAGCAGATGTTATTAAATGCTGACTGCAGAGGTGCATTTGTGTGTGTGTGTGTGTGTGTGTGTGTGTGTGTGTGTGTGTGTGTGTGTGTGCGTTATGTTACAGTAATGCTGCATTGTAACGATGACATTTAGAAACAAGCCCTCACATTGATAAATCAAATTCAGCCGGTTGGGTTTCACGCTGCTGTCTCGGTTTGAGGGAAACGTCTCTGAAATCTCAGACAGGAAGTGAAGAGAGGGAAGTTATCAGCTAAAAAGTACCAGCCTTTTTTTTTTTTTAGCATAAAATGATGCGAGCATTACATCACAACCAACATAAAGGTCCAAGCTGGAGAACCAACAAAGCTCCGTTTTCATTTTGGCTTTGTAATAAAGAGAAACACTGTTGATGTTACTGCACAGCAGCTGCTTTAGATCTGTTTTAGTTCCACTTTTATTTACATGTGTGCACAGAGCAACAGCTGCCAAAGAAGCTACTGTGACCGTTGCACCATTTTCAAAATAAAAGTGAATGTCTGTAAATGAGTTACTTTTTCAAGCAACACTCCGGAGAGTGAGTAACCATATATTCATAATCAAAATTAAGTTTGTAAATGCATCTTTGATGGGCATTTTACGGAAAAGAAATCAGTAACAACCTACAGGAACAATAAAAGAAATTAGATTCTGATCTGTACAAGTTCTTCTTTTATAAATACCTTTTTTTTTACTACAGGCTCTATCGCTCGAGAGCACAACACATAAATCAGCTGGTGGATTAGCCTGTAGGATGGCGAACTGTTGCCACGGCTGCCAACTGATGTAGGACAGGTATCTCAGTGTCACGAACTCCGACACAAAACTGGTGGACTCAAATGCACGACTCTTCAGACCATGTAAGGTGTATCAAAAATCTTTTACTGAAGTGGACGCAACAAAAAACGCTCACGAGGAGGATCAAAAAATAACATGGACTGATACAGAAACCTGGGACATGGAAATTTGCTGGTACGTTTGACTCACTTCCTTTCACAGACAGAACAAGACAAACTGGCACAAGACAAAGGGAGACTATAAGGACTATTTATACATGAGGTAGGGGAACACAGGTGAGACCAATCAGGGGCGGGCTAGACAATCACAACGGCGGGAAAATCACACAAAGGGAGGAAGTGAGGGTCTGAAACGAGAGGGAAAGGTGAGTACAAAATAAAACAGGAAGTGCAGGACGAGACTAGACGTGAGTGACTTTAACTTAACATAAAACTAAAACTAAGATATGACATGAAATACATTTAACAAATCCGACGAGACACAACACTGAAATTTAGCTTCACGAAAACCTGTTTTGACTCCATTTACCACCCACTGACTCCGACGCCAATCCACATTTATTTTTCATTTGCTTTATAAAGATTGTTAAATGAGCAGTGAAGCGTCCTCTGGCAGAGCACACTGCTGCTTGTTTTGAGCTTTCTGCTGCTTCCTGATGCCTCTGCTCTGTCTGCAGTGTTTCTGAGTCTCCGAGGACCAGCAGGAATGCTGACCTCTGCTCCTCCTCCACCTCCTCCTCTTCCTCCACCTCCTGCTGGCTTTCTCTCCCTCCCTGCTTTGCAATCATTTTACAATGAAAACATGTGCCTTTTAATCCAAAAGCTAAAATAGGAGAGATCTTAATCAGTTCATACACTGTTATTGCATGTAGAAATAAACTTCCACCGGGAAGTCATCACTCTGTTGTCCAGTTCTACTTCTGTCTCATCTTTCTCTCCACAAGAAGGTCAGAGGTCGAGGACACATCAACAGGTTCATCATCACAGAGCATCAAACCCAGACTAGAGTCCGCCACGTGAAATCAGACGTCTCTGTTTGGAGAGTTTAAAAAGGTTTACTTCTCCACCTTCTGACGCTTTATCGCAGAGATTTACAGCCGCTGAGCTCAGCTTACCTTTCCCATTTCGTCAGACTTGATGCACAGACAATAAAAATAAAGAAAAACACTTTAATGATGGAGTCATTTACAGAAAGAACATTTAAAGAGGACATGAGATGAAAGGAGGAACTCCCAAGAAAAGTCATCCATCATTCTTTTGGCCTGAAAGCATCTCATACTGCAGTAAAGGCTATAAGTTAAATATAACACGGTCCCTGTATATATACTACTAATTTACAACAGCAAATACCTTTAGAGAGAAACCTAATGGCGCCTGAATTTTAGTTTTTTATCAACGTAATTTAATGAATGTATCTGCTCACTGACAATATCTTCCATTTGCTCTCGGAGCAGCTAAAACACGATTCATGTTTTTCATGGTTATGTTGGGGCACTCACAGTTAGGCAGAGATGGTGGTCTTAGTTAAGTACTGAAAAAGTCAACTGTGACTTGGCACACTTATTAACATTTAACCAAAACCACGATCTTTCCTTGACCTGAACTAAAGAATAAGAAGGTAGCACTTTCTTCACAGCCGCAGTTTTAGTGAACATCTGGAAAAACAAGTTAGCATTATATAAGCCTAATCTCTAGGACAGAGGTGGGTTAAATAATATAGAAAATATAGTTATTATTTAACATATAGAAATTGGATCCAATTGAATCTGGACAAAATCAACCAGATTTTACATAACATGAGGTGTCAAATAAGCAAATTCAACATTCTTTAAACTCATTTTTTGGCCACTTGGGGGCAGCAGAAAACACATTATCAGTTTTTCAGTTGATACGGCAAACAGACAGACACGGAGCAACATTAGTTCACATTTGGAGTCGTGTTTCTGATGAATGTACGCCCACGATTTTTGATGTTATAATCATTTTAAAATTAAATAAAACAGCCCCCATGTTCCTCTAAAGTTAAACGTACAAATTTCAGGCCTGCCGGGCTGATTTTGTGTCCTGGCAGGATCGATGAGAGGATAAAGAAAACACACGGATCCTGATTTTAAACAGCCAGGAGAAGGAAAACAAAACCTCAAGCTTTCTGTGTTTGGCTGCAGGATGTTGCAGAAAATCTCTGTGAATTACTAGAGAGTAGCGGTCAACCGGCTTTATCTTCCTCTCTGCGTCACTGACACACACTGCCTTTGTTCGCCTGTCCACAGAGCTTTTCGTTGACCAGTGCAATAGGTGCTAAAAGGAGGTATTGTACTGTGAGGCTCCTCAGAGCTAGAAGTTGGAGAGAATTTCTTTTTATTGTGGTCAAAAAGAGGTAACAGAGACGCACTTTTACTCTTTTCACTATTTCATCCAAACCTGTATAAATTACATTACAGATCTGTCTCAAACTAAAACACAGCATCAAGAAGAAGGGGGAAGAAAGTTCAAAGATTTTTAAACATGTGGCTTTTCATTATCAATGAAACTGCAGACCATGTTCCCGATAAATAGATTCATTTGTTTGATCTAAAAAATGTCAGTGAAACAGTGAAAAATGTCCAACACATCTTCCCAAACAACTCTTAATGTGCTCCCCGAAGGGTTACAATAAATACTGGCTCCCAAACTGGCAACCGTGAGGTATGAGCAGCCAGTTTTGTTTGAAGTATTACAAAAAGAAAAGTGCATCGAATCCTGGAAAAGTGAGAGGATTTGTGAGGAGCTGCCATGCTTTCTCTCTTTCTCACCACACACTCAGACTAAAACACATTTCCTGTCATCTACTGCTCCATGGCATGCCACTGTTTCTCTTCCCAGAATTGTGTAACAAACCCAATAAAAGCCTCTTGATGGCCCTCTCTCCCTCTAACACACACACACACACATACACACTAGGGCTGCAACTAATGATTATTTTAATGATTAATCGCTTAGTTTATAAAATGTTTCCAAAGTGACGTCTTTAAATTGCTTCTTTTGTCCGACCAACAGTCCAAAACGCAACGACTCTTTATTTACTGTCACAAATGACAAAGAAAAGCAGCAAAGTTAGCATGAAGTATGAAAGTGGGAAACAGCTCCTGTATTTTACACAGAAGCTGTGTCTCAATTTGCGTTCTACTGTTTTGAGTGCATACGTGCATTCACACTGATATTATGGCAAAATGCAGTGCACTCTGAGTTGCCCGGCTGCAATTCGGCACTAAAAAGAAGAAGAAGAAGATAAGTGTTAAGTGCACAACAGCCGTGTTTGATTTGAGACAACACTACCCTGTCAAAATTCACACACTACGCAAGTAAAGTGTACACAGTGTACTGCATGGAAGTATCCGAATTGAGACACAGCAGCCTTCCAGTTCAAAATGATGCAGTTCTTTAAATAGCGTTACTCTTACAGTATGTCATAATATTCTTTAGCAGTCATGACTCAATTCTCCAAAGACATGATATCCAGACTGTGAAGACATGTCTCACTTTGACTCATCCGTGTCCCTACGCCCGTCATGGCTTCATTCCTCTTTTTTCCCTATGGCAGCGAGGCAGGAAATGGTTCCCCATGGTAACGCACAGTGTGTCACCAACAGCAGCTAGCCAAATATTAGCTGATAGATTGAACATATTAATTTAAAAAAATTGGAGCCTACAGTACTACAGTATGTTCTCACATCCACACACTCATACATCTGTCATAACTGCTCATTGACTTCAGTGACTAAACTGATTCTCCCACAGTTTACAGAAGAGGAAAGTTGGATCTGAGACACATCAAATCCTCAGCTGATAGCATCTTCAAATCTCTTCAACATCAGCACACGCTTTTTATTTTTTTTACACACTGCATTCCTATTTTACTGCACCAGTGTGTATTGGAAAGTATGCAGCAGAGTAGAAAGATGATACAGACTGTTAGTTCAAGACTTTATTGTCTTCATCAATCAGTTACGATTGGTAGGACACTACTTTGGTGCAGACTCATGAGAAAGGACAGGCTAAGATTAATAGAGTCACACCCTCACCCATGCTGTTGTTGGTGCAGGGGCAACACCGGACGACTTGGACCAAAAATATATCTACAATCCCCGGCTTTCCCTTTGGTCCCGGAGGGCCCTGAATCTGGCATCGGGGTATTCTGCCCTTCTTTTTATTTATTGCAAGCAAATCCGAAACAGAAGAGAGGAGAACAACAGCGTTCTACCCTGACAGAAAACATAACAGCTCTCATCATTACTTCTCCCACTTGTATTCGCACAGCTTTTTAAGAGTGAAATTCAAACACTTTCAAGGTACCTAAACCAAAAATTTCCATCTAAATTGTTGCTATAAATGCCAGGAGACAACAAACAAATATGACGACGGGATTGTATTATTTCACATATTAAAAGATTTTTGGTTTACATGAGTGATTGTATAGATGATGAAACACCAGATTAGGTTGAAAAATCAAGCATTTTTCAAGGAGTATATTCAAATTCAAGCATATTCATAACCTTGAAAACATAACAGTTAGAATTAGGCATTTTCAAAACTTTCGGGACTTTGTATGAACCCTGATTTTGTTTTGTGTCGTTGTGTAGAAATGCAGCCTGGCTTTTAGCAGCGAGATTCCCTGTGTGTGTGTGTGTGTGTGTGCGTGTGTGTGAGTGTGTGCGTGTCTGTGAGAATGCAGATTAAGGGACATCCCGTAGGAGTTTTACTGTAATTATAGTTCAGAATTTGATTATCACAATCTTGAGAGCATATATTCCCAAACATAGCCAGATCATGTTCTCTCACACACACACACACACACACACACACACACACAGAACACACAGTAACGTTCTGAAAGTATTCCCAACACAATCCATATCTCTGTAACCCTGCTCCCGGATGGCTGGGATCATTTGTCTGTGTCACACAAGCACACATCAATGACGCACATACACCAACATGGGCTCACGAGACACACATGCATGCACACACAGTGTAGGTGGAGGTCATGTGCATGCAAACATTGGCACACATGCAAGCCCAGGACAGAAACCGACGTCCAAAGAGATTATTACACTCGAGCATCTGTGTGTTATTTCGCCACCAGTTCTCTGTGATTGCGTACGCTGACCTTGTAATCAAGCCAAATTCCTTCTCCACATGTCTGCATGTGCGCTGACTTGCTCTTGATTCTCTTAATGTGCTCCTGTAATAGCTGCTGCACAGACAGCTGAAGCCAGTCGTTGCTTTTAAAACTATTTTAAAAAGGAATACTTTGTGTGAAATTGGCCTTTTGCTTAACTACCATAGCTACACATGTATTGCCTGTTCAATTACTCTTATCAGTGAAAAATAACCCACTTCTCTCAGGTTCCTCCTGAAAGATAAACAAACATGATGACATGAAACTGTCTGCAACAGTTAACAGTGAACACACCGCTTGAGGCAACAGGCCTGCTCTGTGATTGTGTGTGTGTGTGTGTGTGTGTGTGTGTGTGTGTGTGTGTGTGTGTGTGTGTGTGTGTGTGTGTATCCCAGAAATTGAATAATACACACAGGCCGCTTATGCTAATGCTATAACTCTGCAGTAACACAGTACATACTTGATCTACGCAGGACCATTTCCCTCCTGACTGATGCTGACTCAGGCTTTTCCAGGCTGCAGCAAATGCAATTATTTGGTATGTTAGTCTGTGTGTGTGTGTGTGTGTGTGTGTGTGTGTGTGTGTGTGTGTGTGTGTGTGTGTGTGTGTGTGTGTGTGTGTGTGTGTGTGTGTGTGTGTGTGACCCTCGGATCAACAGGCATACACAGACTGGCACACATACTGTACAGTCATAGATCCTCACCCTTAAAAAAGCAGCTCCATACCACCAACTAATGCAACTTTAATATCTATGTCATGGTGTTTTTGTATTTTATGTCTGTTGCTTTATTATTTTTTTATTGTGAAGTTCTGCTGTTGAAAGTTGCTATATAAATAAACATTTTCCCTCCAGGTTTTCGACTCTCAGGCAGGTGACAAAGTTCCCTTTACTTATTGCTGGAGCCTGTTTGGGGTTGTATGCAGCCTGAGAGGAGGACTGCAGGCGCTACTCAGGGCTAAAACAAGCCCTGCCACTCCCTGTGCCTCACCTCGCTTGTCAGGTTCAAATAATAATAATTGAATCATTGTTTTATTTACAGTTAATATTCTCCCAAATTATCAGAGATAATGCAGCAACGCACAGTGCTCTAAGATGCAAATACAACCTTATTTATCAAAGTATCAGGTTTGTGCTTTAATTATGCTTAAGTATACATAACATTTCCAATTTTCTGTTATACTGCCATTATTACGAAAAGTACAAACACCAATTTCATAAAGAAATGCATTCACATTTGTGTGTGTGTGTGTGTGGGGGGGTTCTGATTGGCCTGTGCAGGTTTAATTTGTCATCATTAATCAAACTGTCTGCAGCATTATATTTGTTTGCCCTGGTTACCTGTCTAACTTTGCAGCCACAACATTATCTCATGTGTTTAATTCTGTTCTCAGCTCAGATCGCAGGAGTCAGTTTGCCAGAAAAAGCTGCCAACAGCAGGAGAGCTTACCGTTAAAAGTGTTAAAAGTGACAGCAGTTATTTCACTTTCAACACTGGCACTGCCATATAATACACAGCTGACACATGAGTTGAGATCAGATAAGCCCTTTAAGTCCAGAACTCTGACAAAATGTTATTTTATTTAAAAATGTTTCTTCCAGACAGGATAACTGAGGCAGCACGTCAGGATTTAATCCTGTTCTAATCACTAGCTCCACTGGAAAAACCCAAATATATACTGTACTGTGAAATCCAGCCATCTGCCAGGTGTAAACACACAGCTCATGCTTGGCCTTGGCTTTTAATGGTGTTTTTCTGCTCTGTTCACAGAAGGCTGACTCCGATAGACTGGAACAGCACACAATAAATCCACTCCAGGACAGGAATCATTTGCTATTTGAGGACTGCTTTCTGTCAGTTATTTTGGCCTTTTGCAATGCATTTCTAATCAAATGGATTTAAACAGTCAATATATCATTTTAGAAAAGATTTTCACCCAAAAAAGTTCTTAAAGGAATATTTCAACCATTATTAATCTGATATTTTTTCACATTATCACAGGTGCAGTTTATATTATAATATTATAACACTAATATTGCATTGTGGTGAAATATAACAAACCATCAAAAAGTGTTAATGCACGTATCAAATACATGACAGTATCACAGACCTTCTGTTCAAATGTGTCCACGTAGGCAGCAACAATAACACTTCAGTCATTTTTAACATCCATAATATCAACATGAGCGCTCCAAGAGTTAAATACACAGAGACAGCCACATCCCAGAGCTATTCAACAATTTAGCAAAGACAGACAGACAGACAGACAGGCAGACAGACAGGTAGGCAGACAGACAGACAGACAGGCAGAGGGTGTATCTGACTCACGTTATTTGATGTCCAAGAAAACGAGCTAAGTCTTGTGCTTGTTTTAAATAATTCTAGCTTAATATTTTGTCTTTTGTTGAGAGGCCGGACCGTGACAGGGTTCACGCCTCACTTCAGAGTTTCTTTTCCTGAGATGTGTCCATTCACAGCTTCTCGGAGGCATCTTGTTTAATGCTCAACATTAATATTTTTTAACGAACTTCACCTGGTTTCTCTTCGGTAGAATTCGGTACACTTCGGCAAGGGTGCAATATCGTCTTTGACCACACAGACCGGCTAACATTCACCAGCCGTTACACCCAAGAGGGGCGCTGTTTCACGCGTTTGAGAAAACTCAATAAAAACTGGGGAAGACATGGCTGCGATGTCTGTTATGACACAAAAAATTATTCAATATATTTATTAAAATGGCAGTGATAGATTTTGGCTAGAGGAGGCACTCCTACACCAGATAATTCATTTTAATACTTCTGGAAATGCCTAAAAGTGATAAAAGCCCAATATTTAATTGCCAAACATAAATTAAGTTACATAATTTGTAATTTTTTTTAAGTTTGATACATTTATAAATCTACAGAATATGTAAGTATGTGAGATAATACATAAGTGATGGTCTCAATATACCCCAAAACATGGGATTGTGCCCACTGTCAAAAATAATAATCTAATTTACTCTCCATATGTTTAAATATTTTGTCATTTGCATCAAAACACCAATTTGCAAACTAAACTGTCAGTGCTTGGATTGTACGCTCAGTCTATCAGCTCAGTCAGAACAAAGATGAAGCCAGTAATTGGACGTGATGGTTCAAAAGAAAATCAAAGAGCCCTTCAGTCCCTTCAGTACATGGTTTAGGATGGATGTCCCCTTTTAACTGAGAGACTAATTGAACTCCAGGTCCCAGAAACCACATCTGAAACCAACTTAGCTCTGCATATCAGATGCCGGGAAAAATTACACAGCCATCCCATGATGCCACTGTCATTACGGGACAGGAGGTGGAATGATGGGAAAACTTAACATTTCCAGGACATAGATATCCTTCACCTAAAGTCACTGCAATGTCCATACATGGTGTGATTTCATAAGAGGGAAGGCAGATGCGGTAACACTTAAAATATTAGTTTATGAGGTTATTACCGTGGCAAATCTGCAGGAAATGTAACAGCGTAAGAGCTGTTCTGATCTTATGACTGATTAGGATGTGGGCAGGGCTTCCTGTCACTATAAACATGCCTGTAGATTGTAGATTAAAAAATCGAAATTAAAATTTAATTTCAACGTTTCTGTAAACACCCCTGAGGGAAACACCTGTGTTAAGTCATATTAAAAGCAGGAAAAATATGTATAGAAATGTATAAAATGTATAGATTGTTTTGATTTTTTTACTCTAAGTTCACAGTGTCTTTTGCTCCTTCCCACCTTTACCTGTATTTTATTAATCTTCTCCAATCTGGCAATAAAATCAGAGGGACAGAATGAATCTCAGTTATACATTTAATAATCCTAAAATAAATACAATATAATAATATTAGTAAAAAGGAAAAACTGAAGCCCAGAATCTATATACAATCACGTTTAATTAGTCTTGTCCTGTTACAGTTCTGAGTGAGTGTTATTGTCAGGAGTGGGAGAGCTGGAGGAGGAATCTGTTGCTTTTTCTTTAACCACGTCTTCTTCCACATTCATCTCTTCCTCGCCCACCTCCTCTTCCTCTTCCTCTTCCTCTTCTGGAGCTTGCTGCTGGGCGGAGTCGGGTTCCTGCATGTCCATGATTTTCAGGAAGTCGTAGAAATCGACAGCGGGAGGCCAGCTATCCTCGCCCAACATCCCTACAGAGACCAAGACAGACATCTATAATTACAACGTGCAACTTGATACAGGATTAAAGATTTAATCTAATGCAACAGCAAGTATTTTTTTAACTGCATTCCCAGTGTAGAGATAAATCTTTTTTATTTGGTTGGCATTATTGCCATTATTGTTACTGAGACCAATTTTATTTTTACTTGAACGTGACGCATCGATTTCTTGTGGATTATGATTTGTTCATTTAAAAGATCATTTCTCCGTGGAGGACGGATGGAAGGAAATGTGCTGAACGACAGTCCTTCAGTTCAAATAGGCAGACGAGTCACAGCGAGACCCCGTCTTATCCTGGCCCCCACCTCTACAAACCACACGGTTCAAAAAGGTCAAAGGTTAATGGCTCCAGACAGTTGAGCTTTAAAGCCTGAAGCCACCTTAACAATCATCTTCATTTAAAGAGAATGTGTAGCCACTTTTCACATTCCTCGCACAGGAACGCCACGTTTAACATCTGACAGTCAAATCATCCTGATCAGTCTGTATTGTATTGTATGTCTCGCATACAATTTCACGTCTACAGTTTAGGCCTTTAGCAGCTGCACTTATCTTACTAATTTACAACTTAAAATGAGAGAAAGTGTAGATCAAAAAAAGTCGTAAGCAACCAAAACTATAAAGTGCGTAGGTCAGGTTTAAATGCCATTACACTGCGTGAGAGTGGGTCTCACTTTTTAATGTAGCATTGAAATAATATCTGGATATCTTATGTACACAGCAGGCTTTGCGCTGACAACGTGCTGACCGGAGTCACCCAGGTGGAAATGTAACCTGCAGCTGCAGCGTGTTGGAGAGTCACTGCAGGTGGTCACCTAATCCCTGCATGTAAGTAGGCAATCACTGCGGACAGGAGGAGAGTCACTGCTGCAGTAAAGACGTCATCGTCGTCGAACTCCTGCTGCTTGACAGAGGACGACCTCTTCATTGCACAGCCACCTGCCATGTCTGCCTTCGTTGGTGTGCGCTCACTCATTTGCTGGCTTTGTGAATTGTGTGGAAAAATGCACCTTTGTTGTAGTAATGCAGGCAGAACGCATAAAATACCAGGTGTAAATGTGAGAGCAGACTGCTATTTAAACAGCAGATGTTTTAAAGGCCTTACTGCTAAAGAAAGAGCGAGAAGAAAAGACTCATTTTAGAGCGCTCTTAGAGTGAATAGAGAGAGGAATGACTCATTAAGGCATCTACTGTATTATGGCCTTTTTGGGATCTCTTCAACCGCAGACTCTGGCTTTAGTGAATCAGTATTTGGATAATAACAAACATGACTTCATGACGTATTGTTTCGGATATATAGCTCAGATAAGGAGCTAAATCAAATGGTGGAGGAAAAACAAAAGGAGTAATAAATGTTTGTTATTACTGCAGATAAATAGGTAGTTTATGAGTTAGCTAACCAAACAGCTAGCTTGGTTAGCCAGCGACATTCTGCATTTTTTCGTTTTCACACTTTCACTGTTTTCTTATAAACTACTGCACTTACTTGAACGAAAGGATTCTGGTAAAGGTGTCCCACGATTTTCACTAAGTGCATTATGATACAGATCTGAAACCAGACGCAGATTCAAATATTTCTAAACATGTTCGATTAATAAAACAACAAATAGGGTTTAAACCTTATTTTAACCTTTAATTAACCTCATTTTCGTAACTCTTTGCTGTCCAGCACTTCCTCCTCCTTACCTGCTGGTGACTCAGTCCCGTCCTCGATCCTCTGCAGCCACTGCAGCACAGAGGGGGCCACTATGGGGGTGTTGGGGGGGTACTGATAGATTTCACCTCCAGAGGGCAAATGGGTGAGGACCAGAGCAGGGAGGGGGGGCATAGAGCCTAGGTATGAGCCCAGGACAGACATACCAGCTGGAGTGCGGCCACTGGAACACAGACCAACAAAATATATGTTAGCAACAGATCCAATCCATTGCAATGTATTTGATGAATGACTGAGGGACTGATTGATGTACGTACAGGTGGATCCAGCAGGTCAGGTATCGCTCCATCCTCCCCCCACCCAGCTCCACCACTCCTCTCATCTCCTCCACGAGTGCCTGGTTCTGCCTCCGCCCGATCTCGTCCTCCTCCTCTCCCACAAAGAGGAGCAGCAGGGCTTTACCCAGGGAGAGGAAGGACGGCAGGTTCTCCACCGTCAGCTCAGGCTGGAGACAAAAACAGAGAGAAAGAGGAAATGTGCACGTTATCCCACTGATTTCAGATCAAAGCCAACGGGAAGCGGCTGCAACATAGACAGAAATAAGCTCTCTGGGTACCGACGGTTCAACAACATCCAAGGTAAAACACAAGTTTAGAGAAGGTTTAGTGACGGTTTATATACAAGATCAGCACAGAGCCCAGTTTCTACTGGATAGACTTATCAGTCCTTAATGCATTCTGGTCTTGATAAACATGAGGACAACAGCGCCACCAAAAGGGAGATTCTGTTATTGTTTGGACTTTTTATCCAAAGCGCCCTACAACACAATGAAAGGAGGTTTTTTTAGACCCCTAACCCTGGCTATTACAAACTAATCTGGAGCCTAATTAGTGCAAAACAACATAGTAAAGACTCAAAGGGAGAGCTGAACCTCTCTCGCTGAGCAACATCTGCTTTAAATATCGCTGTTTCCACATCAGTTCATTGTATGCGTTTACTTGAGGAAATGTAAACTAAGACATGACGCATTACTCTGACCTCGGATGTACTGAGGAAATCACGTCCAAACTCTGAATCCACATATGGAGCTGTTATCTGTGACATATATACTGTAAATGATTCCACATCGTTTATTTACGGCTATTTCGTTTCATGGGATTCAAACGAAGAAAGCGATAAAAATCCATCCATCCATCCATTTTCTATACCACTTATCCTCTTAGAGGGTCGCGGGGGGGCTGGAGCCAATCCCAGCTGACATAGGGCGAGAGGCGGGGTACACCCAGGACTGGTCGCCAGTCAATCACAGGGCTGACACAGAGACAGACAAACAGTCACACCTACGGACAATTTAGAATCACCAATTAACCTAACTTGCATGTCTTTGGATGGTGGGAGGAAGCCGGAGTGCCCGCATCAGATGACGTCAGATTTTTAGCATTTCTCAATGCAAACATGACTTTATGACCCAGGAAAACAAAAAAACAAATGAACACATTAGTTTGATTCACCAATGGATGCAGCAGCGCAGTGTTAATGTGTGAGAGTAGATCCTCAGCAGAGGTGGACACAGGCAGCGTGGAGGGATGAGTGTGCGTCCTCCAAGATGGAAACACCAGCACTGCAGGGAGCTCCACTATGTGCTCTGCCGCCCTGCACAGCAAACATGCAACCTCAGAAAATATTCAGGACATTGAAGGTCATGCATGTAGCTAATTTTGAGACTCTTTAATGGTACAGGAATGTCTTTACAAAATATAATCAGTGTCTTTTCAGCACCTTACAGGATTTTAATAATTTTGATCAGCGGCTTAGGCTTCCTGAGTGAATTCTACCCCTCAAAAACAAACTAATTTCACTGTCAATCAATCTCATGCTGCCTTTAAGTGCTGCTGAAAAGCTGCTCTGGGCATAGACAACTGAGAAAATGCACCTTTTCTCCCCTTCATACTTCGTTCACATTGTGTTTTGTTAAATCCAGACACAGACATGCAAGTGAATCGGTGAATTGCAACTTCAAACTCAGAAATAGGAGCTTTGAGAGAAGCACTCAGAGGTGACGGTTGTCAGGCACAACCTTGAAACAGGAATGACAAGACTGAATTTAGAGCTGCTACCATTTCTCTGCCAGCCCATCCGTCAGCAGTCCAGTCAGCACCTCTCCTCTCAGTGACTCTGCTGCTTCAGTAAACAGAGGCACACCTGCAAACACAGAGAGACACCACTAACACATCATCCTGAGGAAAATATACAGAAACAGCAGCCTTATACTTGAAGTGTAGCTTTAGGGACAGCTTTTGTTGTATCCGTTAAAAAGTGAATAAAGTCCGAGCTATTGAGGCATCAGCATCAATTAGAAAATGTCATCATTAGCCAATCATGTGCACCGATACAGCCTCCTACCTGCATGTGTTTGTGTCTTAAAAAGTCCCAGCACTCTGTCAGGCTTATAACCCACGAGCTCAGGCTGAGGCACTTCCTGAAGGAATGACGTCACTTCCTCTTGGGTGGACAGTAGCACAGGAGAAGCTGTGCGGCTCCTGGTAAAAAAACCCAGATAGATAAGCGTGTGTGTAATTCTCCAGACATCTCTGCTGTATACCTAACATTATCATAATTTGGACTTGTATTCTAACACGCAGATAATAAGCTTTTTATTATTAACCACTTATTTTAGGCCTGTACCGTGTGGAAGATTAAAGGATCAGAAATATAGCTCCTCCAAGAGAAAGGCTACAACATTTTGGTCAAGACATGACGAAATGAAACGCATGGATCGAAGCCCCTGTGTGATTACAGGACAAGTTATAGAACACATGACTGTAGAGCTGCAACGATTAGCTGATTAATCGATTGGAAAAAATAAAAAAGAACAGCTCCCTATTTTGATCATCGATTAATCGTTTCAGTCATTTTTCAAGCACAAAATGTCAAACATTTGCTGGTTCCAGCTTCTTAAATGTGAGAGTCTTTGGGTTTTGGACTGTTGGTCGGACAAAGGAAGCAATTTGAAGACATCACTTTGGGCATTTTATAGACTAAATCGTGAAAATAATTGGCAGATTAATCAATAATGAAAATAATCGTCAGCTGCAGCCCTACATGACTGTACATCAATATGAGCAATGACTCCAACATTCCTGCAGACTGAAAATATATTCGTAAAAGCTCCCCAACATGGATTTATATTGTCCTGCTGTGTGTTTCCTGTGTGGGTTTATTTGCAGTGAAGATAAATAATGGATTGTTTTCTTTGCATCATTCTGTAATTGGCTGAATGAGCACTTTAATCCCTAAAATGTAAAATATGTAATTTAAGGGGCACTCCAGCAATTTAGTACAGCACCATAAAGTTGGGGCACTCACAAGAGACAGATAAATGAGATATGCCGACTTTTAGTCCCTAGAATGGGTCAAAAACGCTGGATCCTACATTTCCCATGATGCTACTTGATAGCATCTTTCTAACTCCTGCTTTCAAAATAAGTTCTGTGGATTCGTAGAAAACGTCTCACAACGTGATGAAGCGATGCAGCGCCTCAGTACCCAGCATGCCTCTGTAGCGCTGGGGTGGCTCCTGGGGGCGGAGCAGCAAGACACTGGGGAAGGCCGTGAATGGCTGGAACGGAATCGGGAGGGAGCTGCCTGGCTGAGCGGCACAGAGGTCGGTCCACTCTCCACAGTCGACCGCACTCATCTGGACCTCGGACTCTGAGGGGATTTATTGATCAGGTAATTTCAAAAACATCAAACTGACACACAATCTGCCAACCACGATGTCCCACTGTCTTACATATATGAGGAGCTACTTACATAAATACATAATTACAATGAATTAGAGTTACAAAATCCATTTTGTCTGGGGGGGGGGGGGGCACAGTGTCAGACTTCTCCTGTTTACCTGCAAGTCTCTCTGCAACTTCAATGAAGGAGCTGAGAAAAGCCATTGAAACAGCATCCCCTGGTGGTGAAATCAGAAACTACATTTAATTCCAACCACATTTATTTTAACTCATAATATAATAAGATTAGCTTCCCCGCCCCTGACAGGACAGTAAGAAGAGGGAGTCTTACATTTGAGGTAGAAGAGCGCCACCATCAGGCTGCTTTGAGCTACTGCAGCGTGGAAGCTGTCTGAGGTTAGGTGGGTAACTGAGTCCACGTCCAGCAAGTTGCCTCGGTTTTCGTAGACAGATGCCGCAATTTCATCATCCAACGTGCCATAATGTGAATCCTCCTCCTCCTCGTCCTCCTCCTCGTCCTCCTCCACCCCCTTGTCCTCGTCCTCGTCCTCTTTCTCTTGATTTGTGAAGAGCTCCAGCACCTCATCAAGGTCGTGTAAGGTCAAATACTTCACCTCTGAACTCTTGAAGTACGTACACACACACACACACAAGGGTAAAAACACACATGGGTAAAAATAACAAGTAACCTTATTTTGTATGTGACCATCATACCTTCTCCGGCAGCCTGTAAGCAGCATTATATTCATCGGGAGTTTTCACTGCAGGACTCTGTCTGATAACACACACACACACACACACACACAAGACAGTGATTAAGGTAAATGGGAAAATAAGAGAATATAGTGTGGTTAAAGAAAGATACAACCTAAAAAAGAATAAAAAAGAATACAGGACAATGTGTTTAGGATGAAATACAGATACAGCACATGCAAAACATAATGAAAACGAAAGTTATAACAAGATTAAATTCTATCTGGAATTACAGGAAAAACAATGCCTAAAACCCCATGATGTGTACCTGTGTACAAGCACCAGCAGGGCGAGGCCACGGAGCCTCCAGGCCAGGGTGGTGGCCGTGTCCAGGTCCAGGTGCTCGGTTGGGGGACGGGAGAACAAGAAGACCTGGGGGGTCTGCTGGAAGGGGAACTGGGGGGCCTGGACCGAGGAGGGATCTTCGTAAACTTCAGACTGGCCGTGGAGAGACACATACGAATATGTACAAATTAATACATTATATTAATTTTTTTTCTTACTTGTGCTGAAGTATTAAACGCAAATACCTTAATTTTGGATTTAAGGCGTCTAAGTCTGAAGTAGAGCTGAGATGATCAGTTGATTAATCTAATAATCGATCGTCAGAAAATTATTTTTTCATTTTAACATTCTCTGGCTCCAGCTTTTAAAACGTGAGGATTTGCAGCTTTTCAAGGATTACGTTGGAGCTATCCTACTCACCACTAGCGGAGCCTCCATGAGCTGCAGGAAGGAGTGGAGGCTGAGGGTGGACAGGGGTTTCCTCATGCGGGTCAAAGGGCAGCGCTCGGAGGTCGGAGGGGCCGTGAACCCTCCGGGAAATCTACAGTGGAGGAACCACACTCGAGACGAGTGAGACAACTCATTAACACTGAAAGACAGATGGAGAGGGAGAGACACACGGTAAAGCCTCCTCAGCTTTCAGGGGTCGACCGCCTCAACAGACGACTGTCATCACACGTTTAGTTTCATGACAACAAAGACGACTTTTTCCCTGACTTTTCATGTTGCATCTTAAACATCTTGTACATTTGTTTTCAGCAATTATCGCACAGGACTTGAACCTTTAAAGATGACATGACTGGCGCAGAGCTCAGCAGGGCTTTATCTCTGATTCATCCTGGTTCAACGTTTTCACAACAAGCCCTGCACTAGCATGTGATTCACATCAGAGAAGAGCAAAGGAAAAGAACCTACCCTAAGTGCTTCAAAACTGGGCCCCCAGTTATGAGGATGAACTGGTATTTGGATCCGTACACATACGCCGTCTCCATCATCGATCTGTGCTCTTAATACCATCAGCAGGAACAATAAAATGAATGTGATACACAGAACAAAAAGTCACTTTAACTCTCACTTTCCTCAACATTTGTTGACTCCGTATATCCGTCTTCTCCTTCTTTTCCATACCTTGCGTTCCCAGACTGCGGACGTAACCCAGAACAACATCCTTCTTCCCTCTGGCTGCCTTCTCCATGGCCAGGAGGTCAGCGTCTGTGTGGACGTACTTGACCTCTTCACGCAGAATGGCACTGGAAGAGAATCAAAGAGCTCTGTTTTCATCTCACTGTCAAGCACATCTTAAAAGATAAATCCCATGAGAAGAAAAATGCTCAATATATTGTGTTAAACCATATTAACGCTTTATAAATACAAGTATCAGTGTGCTCACAACACCATTTGGAAATTGATTATGTGTATTTAGATACGAGCACGAACTGAAGGCCGCACACAGCGAGTGTTGCTTACTTACAACAGGACTTCGGAGACTATGGAGTTGACGTCAAACACGGTGTCCAAATCAAAACCCAAGAACTCCTTACCCCCCCTGACAGAATGACATAGAGACAGCCAAAGGTCTGTTAGCTGTTAGTCTAAACAATCCTTAATGCCCCTTGTCAGTGTCATTTCTCTGTGGGTGGCTGTTGTTGTTGTATTTCTTGACTAGCCTTCATGTCCGCACAACCTACCTGAACAGAAAAGCTGTGTGCAGCACCCGGTCTTCTGTGCAGTACGCGTGAACCGGCTCTTTATTGCAGTTGACCTAAACAGAAAGAACGGTCACCTTCAGATCCCAAGTTAATAAGAATCTGAGCTTTAATGTCAGCACACAGCACTGAGGGGACTACAGCTACCTTGCCAACCAGCACCCCATAATCCTGCAGAGCCTCAGCAGACTTCTCCAGCTCCACCAAGAAGAGAGGGATGGCTGGAGAGACTGGAGACGGGGAGAAATAGTGGGTTAAAAGGCTTTAAATGACAACAACCAGAATATTTATGCATTTGAAAACCACCTGAAACAGCGAGCGACCTACCTTGACGCTCGAAATAGATGAACATCAGTTTGCCAGCGTGCAGTTTCTCATAGAAGTCTGCAGCTGTGTATTCAATTAGGTCTGATGTGTTGGCCTTCTCTGTGCACCCTCCTGACCTCACCCACAGCAGCAAGACAGCAAGACACATCCACATCTTGGAGGACGGGCCCTGCTGTGCTGTCTGTGGGCTAAAAGGACAAAAAACATAAAATCAGAAATCACCAGTCGCGGTTACATTTCTACACATGCAACAGCACCGTCCCATCACTTCAACGTGAGCCACGTGGATCCCAAAACAAACCAAAGAAGGGTAATAATATGAACACTGTCATTTCATATGATGACATATATGAAGTTAGGTGTCACCTGAGAAGGTCCAGGTGGGGTCGAGGTCCAGGTGGGGTCGAGGTCCAGGGTTCGGCATATGTCCGCGGGACACGGGCAAAGCAAGTCCACACGGTTATTTTATTTTATTTATTTTAGCCGAGCTACAGAGTGAACTTTGAAAAAGGTTCCTCCAAAGAAGGACGCTCCATCTTCCGCGAAGCACCAAGCTGCGAGAGTTGAAGCAGCACTTCCGGTTGCCGTTATAAAATAAAATCCTCAACTGACCGTTTTGTTGCGATGCTTTCACGCCGCTTAGCACTGTGAACGCGAAAACTACACTGCTGTAATCTGCGGTTGGTGAGAACGCAGCGGCTGTTCTGCTTTTTATTCCCTAAAGGTCGCTGCTGCGCACACGCCGACGTCCTACGCTTTTATTCTGAAGGCCACGCCACTTTTCAGCTGACATCATCGCGAGCCAATGGCGTGAGAGGGCTGCGGGGGCGGGTCTGAAACTGCATCACAGCTGATCTGGAGCCCCCCCCCCTCCCTCAAGTTGTTTTTTTGCAGGGACTCACAGGGGGGGGGCTCGCTCTCTTGATATTATTTTTAACGTAACCTTTTAAAACTAGACCCCGAATTTTCTTCAACTCAATATCGGACTTAACCCCCCCCCCCCCCCCCAGCGCAGTCTCATTATGCCACTTCTTTACAGAATAAACTGCTTTCATCGCGATTTTTTACGCCTTTTTGTCATCTGCGGCGCATCCAGCCCGGGTCTGACCCAGGTTTAGGGGGTTTTGCCCTCACAGCGTCCCATGTGTTAGTGCGAGCCGTCAGTGGATATGTTTTCGGCAGGAGAGGGGGTTAATTCCCACTTGTTTACCCCACTGGAGGAGTCCCACGGAGCTGCCGTCTCCCCGACGCTGGAGCTCAGCCTGACCGCCGTCTACACCGTCCTCTACTCTCTCCTGTTTGTTTTCGTGTACCTGCAGCTCTGGCTCGTTTTGCGCTACGGGCACAAGCGCCTCAGCTACCAGAGTGTGTTTCTGTTCCTGTGTTTGCTGTGGGCAGCGCTGAGGACGACCCTCTTCTCCTTCTACTTTAAAAACGTGGTGCAGGCCAACC
Organism: Macquaria australasica; assembly: GCA_005408345.1. Classification (NCBI taxonomy): domain Eukaryota; kingdom Metazoa; phylum Chordata; class Actinopteri; order Centrarchiformes; family Percichthyidae; genus Macquaria; species Macquaria australasica. The sequence goes on along the minus strand of SEMN01000371.1, from coordinate 329,706 downwards.
GGCTGCAGCCTCTGGCCTACTGGCTGCTGTACTGCTGCCCCGTCTGCCTGCAGTTCTTCACGCTCTGCCTGCTCAACCTCTACTTCACACAGGTAGGACTGCACCTGATTTCACACACAAAAAAAAAAAAAAAAGCTGACATTGCACTTTTTGTGTCCCTTGCATTCATGTGATTTCTCATTCAACACACAGTTTAACTTCCATACAGGCAAATGGTGCTGTTATTCCATCACCCAACACCTGTGTTTACCCAGCTCCAGTTAAAGGGGCAACCGTTTGAATAACGATTCATTATTGTCACACTGAATCTGCAGTAAACAAATGTAAGCCGTTCAGAAACTACAGCTCCCATGAGGCTTTGACCTGAAACAATCAGTTCCTTAATATTAATTAATAATTGATATAATGTTTGTAATTTTTTTTACAGCAAAAAACAACAACAACAACACTGGTTCCAGCTTAAATGTGTGTGTTTGTGTGTGTGTGTGTGTGTTTTTCATAGTCTTCCTTTATAGTAAACTGAACACCTTTTGGTTTTGGACATTTTATAGACCAAACGATTCATTGATTCAATGATTACATATTGGCCGAGCAGATTAATCATCAGTGATAATAATGATTATAATTTCTATATGGGTGGGCATTTAGAATAGGGATCAGGCCTCTGTGTCAAAGCAGTGTGGTTTATCTGGACTTATACTATGGTCTGGGTCAATACTCGATTCTGATTGGCTGCAGGGTCAACACTGAGTCTCGTCGTTGCCAGGAAACCAGCAGAGGCTCCAGGAAGTTGCACCCGGCTAAGAAATAGTACATATAACACATATAACCCCCTGTAAAACGTGTCGTTTTTACAGTTTTACGGTTCAAAATAAATTAAATGCAACATGTTGGTTAGTCAGCGAGCTTTAGAGGTGCTGGTAAGTTGTCAGCTTTAGACAGAGCCAGGCTAGCTGTTTCCCCCTGTTTCCAGTCTTTGTGCTAAGCTAAGCTAACTGTCTCCAGTCAAAATGCAGTATTGTTGGTGGCCAATGTGTAACTGTCAAGATACGTCGGCTTCCCCAGCAAAGTAACTTTAAACTTTTGCTTGTAGGGCTTATGTAACAGCCAACACTTCTTTGGTGGTCACTGTGGTCGTCATCGGCCTGCAGCTTCCAGAGTAGAGTGGTTTGACTGACCTGAAGCAGTGTTTTTAGGTTGCAGTTGGTGTGAAAGCGCTGCAAACTGACACAGTTCATGTCCCGGGGAGAGGGATGTTAAGATTAAGTAAGAGCCTGTGTTGCATTAGCCTCCATTGATGTGTTTTATTCAATAAGTGGACAAGACTCAAGCAAATGTCCCCGTCAGCGGCATGTTATCACAAAGCCGTGTGTGCACGGTGTGTATGAGAGAAAGAGAGGGACGCAGTCGGTCGGTCACAGGTGTTTAACACCTGCCCACGCCAAGTGTCAAAGACCTGTTTGTTTCTGTCTCTCAGAAAACATCTACACACTTTTGGGACTTTCAGTTGGTGACACCACCGCAGTTCAATCACCGCTGCAAAGGAAAACACAGCCGAACGCATCTCAGTCAGAAATAGGGGTGGATGTAGACAGGAAGTTCGTCCAGCTGGCTGAGTTGAGATTAGGCAATGAAGCCAAGGGTTTCATACGACTGCTGAATAAACAGCAAAACTGACTTAGGCATTTTTCTCCTTCCGCCGTTACCAACAAAATGGTGTTCTTCCCTATCTGCTCAACAAGTCATCATAGGTTTAAAATATGTGTCTCTAATCTGTCTGTGTTAGGAAAACCATGTGACTGGCCAGCTCAAGTGCGCAGACCTTTCCTGCTTGTGGTTTCATGTCTAGCCGGGTCAGACCTCAGCAATATATCAGATTTTCTGCCACAGTAGAAACTTTGAGCGTCCTGCTGCAGTGCTGTTGTACCTGACTGTGACCCATCTGCTATGCATTACACAGTGTTGGTGTTGCTTTCTTAATCATGAGTAGAGTAACAAACCGCTTTTACAGTCTTTGTTGTATTAAAAAATCAATCAAGGACGTCCCCTACTGAAAGTCAGAATAAGATTAAAGCAGCTATAATCAATATTTTTATCAGATGACTACATGTGTGTGAGAGCATTTTAGCATCATTGTTTTGGTTTTCGGGTCTGCAACTTTCCTGTTTTGGTTCTCTCTTTAATTGTCTGTAGCTCAACCAATCGATTTATTGACTAATTCTTGCCAAATATGAACAATTACATGATATACATGTGCTCAAAGTGCATCATGACCTACATTTTGTCTCAAGAAACTTAAAACCAAAGCGCTTGCTAGACTGCTTAAACGCAAGCGCAGAAAATCTGTCTTTGAGCAAAGTTACAGCTCAGAATCATCAATAATTTGTTCAACCAATGTCATAACACAGTTCCTGCAGTAGCGCCTTTCTGCTGAACACTGCTGTTCAATGTTGAACCCAGTCAACATTCACCTGACACACAGTCGCCTGACACACACACACACACACACGTGTGGAAATACTTTGTGTTTTCTGATGAGTCAGATCTGAGTCATGACCTGTGATTTACTTCCTCCTTATTACATTCTTTCCTACCAGAGAAATGATAATCAGATAAATCACTGGGAAATCTCACTCTGTGCTGGAAGACCACAGGTTTACACACATACACACACACACACAGGTAGTGTACATACAGCATGTAATCTGGCCGTGTTCTGTTGGCTTCTTGCTTCATTTCTAGGTTACAAATTACCTCCTTCTGGCCTACTTTCCCACACAAAAGGCTGAGTGTGTGTGTGTGTGTGTGTGTGTGTGTGTGTTTAAACGCAATGTTGACAGTGTTGAGCAATTTCCAGCAAAGAGCAAAGACCTCTGTGGTCGGCACATTTCATATAATAATATCGGCATTAATCAGAGTGTGACAGGTAAGAGCCTTTGAGCAGAGATAGTGTTGTGTATGTCTGCATGTTTGTGCCTCTTAGTAACTCAATTATCTACATTTTGGACAACAATTTTCCAAAGGAAGAAAGTCTTTCCAGGAAGTGAGTGAACTAGATCAGGAGGCCCAGCTTTTGTACACTCTGATGTTGTTTAAGGCCGCTGCTGATAACATGTTGGCAGCTGGTAGCTGATATGTTGGACTATTTATTCAATCATTTTCATACCAATGAGGGTTTCGAGCCGAGAGGAAGATGCAGATCCGACGTCTTCAGCACTGTGACATCTTCGTCTTTGGATTTTCTGTGAATGAAGCTTGACTGTGTTCAGGTTTCGCTCTTTTCTCTGTCTGTGCGGCCGAAGTGGCTAAAGCTGCTCATGCTAAATACCTTTAGTTCTTCAATTTAGTGCTGGAACAAGTCGATTAATTGCTCAGTCGACCAACACAGAATTAAGGATTTGCTGCTTTTCTCTCTTTTATATCATTTCAGATGAATTATCTTTGGGTTCTGGACTGCTGGTCAGACAAAACAAGCCGTTTTAAGACGCCACCAAGCAGAAGCTGTTCCTGTTATATCATTCGTGTAATGTAATTTTGAGAGCAGAATACATTACAGATTTTGCTGTACTGATCCTTCCAGTGTAGCTATCACTTAAATGGCTCTGATTGTATTAGAGTATTAGAGCTTCATTATCCCAAAGGAGCCGTTTGGCTTACAGACAGCAAACAGTCAATAATAAGTCGTCACTTGTTTACGTATTTTGATTGCTAATTAGCTAAAACACTGAACATTTTTAAAGAATTACCTGCAAATGTAAAGATCGGTCAGCTTCGAATGTTAAGAGGCATGGCCAGGTTTCTTCAACACCACTGCTTGTCATTGTCTTGTTAACTTAAAGTTAACTTGCATTTGTTTACATTGTCTCCGCCCTTGTTGGTGGTTCAACTGTCAGTCAAACAGCCCGGCCCCTCAAACCTCATATTAACGATAAAACTGTAAATCACTCTGACATTATTTCAACTAAAAACAGACGACTTTTATCACTTTAGTTGGACTTAAATTGGCTTCAGTAGTTAATTGGCCCTCTTGTTTTTCGTGTGTGTGTGTGTGTGTGTGTGTGTGTGTGTGTGTGTGTGTGAGTGTGTGACACACAGGAATCTCCTCAGGCTCTGTTAAATTCACACTCTTCTCCTAAAAGGAACCCTCCCCACTTTGCTCTCCTTCCTTCTGCCTTGTTTTCCTGTGCTTTACCCAACATATTTGTCGTTTTCTCCTGTAGAAACCGATAACATGCCTTCGTAAAATACCATAAATATTTGTCTCCAGATGAGTCAAAATGTGCTGTATGTGTGATTATATCTTTTTATACTTTTCTTTGTTTAGGTGATGTTTAAGGCTAAAGCCAAGTATTCCCCAGAGCTCACCAAATACAAGTAAGTCTGTCCTGTGACTTTGTTGGTTTTTATGTAACCTGCAGGTTTTCCAATGTTTTGCCTCGGTCTATATCTCCATCTGATAACATGCAATATTCTTTTTGTGCTTGTTTGTTAAAAGACAGTAATTCAGAATGTGTTTGTATGATTTTAACAGTAATCTCCACAATTTGAACTAGTTGTTGTTTATGAATGAACTCACCTTTTTTTTTGCTGTCTGTCTTTCTCCGTCCAGGGTTCCTCTGCGTTTGTTCTTCCTGTGTCTCAGTGTATTTTTCCTGGTGGTAAATTTAACATGTGCGTTGTTAGTGCAAGGAGCTCTGGAGCGCTCTGAATCACCAAGGTAAACAAACAAAAAAACACCATTAATATATAATATATAATATAATGTCACATTTAGCTCCCACAGAACAGTTTTTTAATAACCTTTATGTCTCCAGTGATGGGGGTATCAGACATGCAGTCCTGGCCCGGGTCTTGATCAACGACAGTCTGTTTGTCCTGTGTGCTGTCTCTCTGGCCGTCTGCATCTTCAAGATCGCCAAGATGTCCTCTGCCAACGTTTACCTTGAATCCAAGGTAGGAATAAAACAAATTTTAGACCGTGTTTTACTCAAATTCAGGTAGGCTGCCACAATGACACAATAGCTTATTATATATTGACATTTTCAGTATTTAGAAATGAACTTGGTGGAAACCCGTCTATTTGAGAGAGATCATTTTCAAACACTACTGGCAGAAATGGTGACTCATGACGTACAAATTTATGTCTTTCAAAACTTAATTCCTGGCCTATAGTCTGTCGTTTTGGTCCCAGAGAGGCCTCAGTCGTATTGTGGATCACACCTGTGGCCCATATCAATCTGACGTTCAATTACAGGCCAACAGCCGACTGATACTACAGTAACTCTCCCTCCAGGGTACATCGGTGTGCCAAGCAACAGCCATAGGAGCCGTGGTGATTTTGCTGTACACATCCAGGGCCTGTTATAACCTGGTGGTGGTGGCCCTCTCACCAGAGGACAGACCCAGTCCCTTCAACTACGGCTGGTACGGCGTTTCCGATCAGGTAACTGTACCAAGTGGGTTCAGTTATGGATTGAAAATAAGCTTTTATTTGGCTGGAAAGCAATGCTTAGTGGGGTGAAGGGCTTTGTTTGGCTATAAATAACCATGTGTGTCCTGACCTACATCAGGGCTCAAGCCTTGAGACGGACAGCTCATTTTAAAGGGTTTGTGTGTATGTGTTGGACATGCAGCACACCAACAGACACCTACTGTGTGGATGTGTGTGGGCATAATCTGGCTTTGCAAATGATTCTGTGTACCAGCTGTCAGTCCAACTTCTCATATTCTGTCCTCTCCCTGAGCGTGTGTGTCTGAGTGTGTGTACCAAGCCTTTTACTCAGTAAGATATACATTTTTTGTATCATTAAATAGTAATTATTATCATTTTGTGCTGCATTTGATTTTGGGATCACTGGCCAGAATTGTTAGCAGAGTTACAGGAATAGATTGACATTTTAGAAAAATACACTTAGTCGCTTTCTTACAGAGAGTTAGATGAGAGGATCAGTAGCACTCTTTGTGAGGAGAGTGGTGTCAATCTTCTCGTCTAACTCTCAGCAAGAAAGCACTTTATTTCCCGAAATGATGAACATGTGACATTATGAGTGAACAGTGTGTGTGTTTGTGTGTGTTACAGGCCGACATGCAGGAGATCAGCGGTGAAGCCTACGTCGCGTTTGGGATCATTCTGTTCTTCTGGGAGCTGCTGCCTACGAGCTTAGTGGTGGTTTTCTTCAGAGTCCAGAGACCCAACCAAAACCTGGTAAAACAACACGTTAAAAAGTACAAACGCCAGCAATAATCTGTCAGACGGAGCTGTGAACTTTCAGAGCCGTAAACTGTAATTAAAGCTTGATATCTCTCAGGCTCCAGGGGGGATGATCAACAGCCACAGTTTCAGCTCCAGAGCTTATTTCTTTGACAACCCTCGACGGTACGATAGTGATGACGACCTGTCCAGGAGCATTAATAGTAGGGCTGATCGGGCCAGGTGGGCGCACACACACACACACACACACACACACACAAGCACGAATACAGTCTCATCAGCAAATCAGTTGAACTTAATGAATACCCTGACTCTTCTCAATCCTTCCCTCTCTGTCTCCTCTCCAGCACTCCCCAGCTGGGTACGTCTAGTTGGTACGGCTCCATCCAGCGCAACGGGACCCTGACAGCGGGCGTTGCGTCCGCCCAGCAACCGCCATCTTCCACGGCCCCCCTCCTCTTTGCCTACGGAAACATACAGAGTCACAATCACCACCATCACAATTACTACTCCACCCCACAGAACAACAACTACCACCACCATCATCACAATAACTACTATTCCACGCCGCAGAATTATTACTGCGGGTCGCAAACGTACTTCTGCACCCCACAGAATTAAGCAGGGTCCATTGTAAAAGATTGAAAACCAATAACTAACAATTTCCTGCGTTTTTGTCACCATTTGGCTTCCCCAGATGCATCAAAGCAGGTACTTTTGAGTGATATTCTGAGGTGTCGCTCCGGACCAGACAAAATTGGTTCACCAGATTATTCGGGGAGAAATGTGGTGGTGGCATCAGCAACTGGGAAGTTGTTGTGCCATGACTTACTGCTTTTTTTTAGGACATCATCGTCTTTAAAAGGCATGTATGGACCAGAATGAAAGCAGGCTATGGACCAGTTTTAGCACTAATATGGCTAATACACCTAAAACCGCAAAGACCAAACTTTTTGTGTTAAATGTTTTGGCCACATTATCAGGGACCAGATAATCATTGCTCTCGTCATCCTTTCCCCCCTTTTCCTTGTAAATTTCATCCACTTGTGCTTCTATGAAACTTCCATCCTGCTCAGACAGGGGCTTATCAGGCTGACGTGGCTAACGCTGAAGCTGCAACGGTCTGTCAGTCAACAGCTCCGGATGCAGAGACGTTACATTCACTCAGCATTTGTCAAACTATTATTGGGTTGTTGTCAAAAATGGGTTCTGTGGCTGTTTTTAATTGGCACCCATATGATACAATGTTTTAATTAGCATTTAAAAAAAGGGTAATTTAAGCTGGAAAAGGACAGTGATGGATGCCGGTGCATGTCATGGTGTTTCGCACCTTTAGGTTAGGTATGACAGGGATTAGCTGTTGCTAATTTGCCACTGGCTGTTGTAGCAGTGAGAGCTAGCTAATAGCCAACGCTAACACGGTTAGTTAATCACACTTCCATCTATCACAGTCTTGGTAATATTATCTTGCTGGTGGCAAATTAATTAATTCATTTTGGTGCGACAGAAAGTTGTACAAACACTGTTAACAAGCCGAAGACACTAACTAGCTTGTCAACTCACTTCTACTTGTTTAGTTTGACCTGTAAAATAAACTGTAATTTGACGGTAATCAAAATACTGGTCAATTTATCTCAGTGCTCACAGATATCATCCATGTAAACTGCTCACAACCGCAAAATATGTATGTGAAATGTATATGTAGCTGCCATATGGGTGTTATTGTCAATCTGAACAGCTTGATCAATATAGAAATGTGTAAAAAGATGACTTTAATGACGACTCAGGCTTGAACCAAATCTGCTCAGTTACAAGAACAAGCCACTGCTATTGGATTTAAACAAAATATTTAACAGCAGTTTCTTTACCCAAATATATACAATGGAAACCATACACCGTCAAATTGTTGAATGTTTAAAAAAACATAGATTTACTTATCAGTAGCATTTGGACAATATGTAATCTACACTGGAGTTGAAATCAGCCTGAGGATTGTTCATTAACAGGGTGGAAGAATCGTATTTTTGACCAAAAACCTTTCATGTGATCTGCGAGGCAACGATTTTGCACTTAGAAGACGTTCACCTCCAGAGAAAACGGCTCTGGGCCTGAATGTAGGATTTCATCTCCTACTTGTTTTGTGTATCTTCTTCAGTAATCGTCTGTATTCTATATTTTTACCATTTATCCTTTGAGAAAGGAAATATCAATGTGCCATAACGTTTTGTCATATCCATTCCTTAAGGAAAATATTTTTGCACAAGAAAAGGCTGGATGATGTGTGTTTTTCATTGTTAATCGACTTCTAATCCATGTGTTTAAAGTGATATTGAGTGTATGTGTGTGTGATCTTTGTAAGTTTAATATGCTTTTATAAATTTTTTTTTTACATTGATTTTTGTTGTTAAACAGATTTTATATTTTATTTTTCTTCACTTTCCCTTCTCTCCCATCGTTATTCACAATCTCATGGATTTTCTGACTCTCATGACAGACTGCAGCCTGTAAACAATATTTCACTTTGAGGGAACATTTTCACATGTATGGCCCAGTTCTCAGACCAAAATCAGTGTATCTGTGCTAATTAAGTTCGTCAGGAATGAATGAAAAAATGTGGTACTTAAGACTTCAGCTGTCATGAAACTCGGTCTGTAAATGACAATGTACAAGTTCCCCAGTTTCCAGCTGTTCACCTATTTCAGAAAAATGAACATCTACAGTGCATGCTTCTGCATCAAAGTGTCATATTTTCTTTCAAAGGTGATATAATTTGTGTAAAGATGTTATTTGCTCTATCTGCTTTAAAAAAGAAAGCAGTGATAATTGTTTTGTCTGTGGCCATACTGAATGTAACCTGTCGTGCAACAGATCAATAATGATGTATGCAAGAAAAGCACTACCATGTTTAAATAAAAGCCTACTGCACTGTTTTTAAGACAAAAGTGAACCAGAATATTTTCTCGTCATCTATAAAAGTGTTTTATGTGACATTACACAAAAGACATCTTACTGCCCTTTCTACCCTTCTAGTTTTGCACCAAATACAACCAGAATGATGTAAAGCGTGATCAGTACACCACCACCACGCACAGCTGGTCATGTGGCTGAATTTACCGGTTAACAAGTTTATGAGGAACATCCGAATTAAGCCGAGACGTCAGCTGGCCAGCCTCACTGCTAACATGGCCAAGTTTTGTGGCTCTTCTCTGAGACAAACATATTTTAGGGAGCCGTTAGTGAAATCACCGCACCGAAAAATACATTTTTGCCAACGTGAAGACACTTAATTATTTGTGGTGGTTTCATTTTTTCCTCAGTAACGGTGTACGAGAACTGATTGGACTGACAGCTCTGCATTCTCTTGACAATCATGTTCTGCAAAGGAAATCACACAAGCAAAGATATTTCGTTGCTTTTTTCCATGTTGTGTATCCACAAACAGCATTCGACATGATTGATTTATTTTTCCCAGAAAAAAAAAAAAAACATGTACAAGCAACACATTCTCAAAGTCTGATCGATCACTTCATATGTCATCAGAGAACATTTAAATGACAATTTCGAGTGTGGCCACACAATACCGACAAATATACTTAATTATGTTGAATATAGAAAGTGTTTTCCAGCAAATATCCAAGTCCAAAATCTGAAAACAAGATCCTGTTCATACCTGCATCAGGATTTATACTTATTTGTAATATATTCGATTTTTTTTGTCTCCTGTTGTATAAAACCCCGGCTGTTATCTAAAGTTTTAGGTACACACTTTATGGTTTTTCATGTCTGTCCTGCATTAAAAGACAATTAGTTCAAAGACAAAAACAGGTTTTTACTTTTCAAATAATTCCAAGCTGACTTTGTTAAAAATGTCAGCCAGATTAAAAAACACACAAACATAAAAGCTTCCAGTATTTCCAAAGTCCCAACATATTCACAATAAAAATGTTTTAGTCATATTCAGTAAGAAGCTGATTTATAAAACTGTTGTTGACACACTTGGTTTCCCTCTACCAAGAGGTCAAAGGTAGAGAGGACACTCAACACCTCCCTGCTGCTGCTTTGACAAATCAAATACACCTATTTGAAGAAGTTCAAATCAAGAATGTGTTATGTGTTACATCAGAACAAAAAAGAAACATTAAAAATATATTTAAGGCATCTCGGTCATTAGGTCTGTGCACACATGAACTGACTCACACATACAAAACAAATGTATTCTTGCCAATTAAAGTGATTTGATTATATGAAGACTACGTGGAAACATTCAGGACTGAAAAACACTTTTAGGTAATTAAGATTTCATCACGTCAGCATCTTAGATCTTTAGTAATCAGGTAAATCTTATTTGTGCTACGGGTTTTACCTGCCACGAGGAAAAACATGTTGCAAAACACTGAAAAACTTGCAATGACTTTACCAAGAATTCAGCATTCTCCACGTTTCCAGACCATTATTATTCCTGTCTATACTGTGTACAGGACTATTTTTCCATTTATTTTTATTGTATTTTATTATATTTTATTATTGTATTTCTATATATGACACTTTTGCTGGCTGCTGTAACGCTGAAAATTTCCCCGCTGTGGGACAATTAAAGGCTTATCTTATCTTATCTTATCTTACTTTAAATCGTGTATTCTCTTTTTTCTGCAGCCGTTCAGCCTGGGTGATGAACACAGTGTATTTCTGAGCAGAAATCAAGAGTCGTATTTGTTGAAATCATGAAATTATTTGGCTGATTGGAGATCACACCACGTGGGAACACAGCAGTTACTTTAGTTGACAAACTGATGCGTTTTCTTGACGTAGCGATCAGTCCTGGTCCCTCCAGCAACGCCTCGCTCATCACTAGTCATGTTAGTTTAGAGCGATGATGAAAACAGTTTTTAAAAGCTGTGCTTCTCTAAAAATCTTAAGCTGAAATGTTTCTTAAATTTTTCCCTCTGACCCGAAAGAAACCGGGTCACTTTGGACGAAAACTCACCGTTTACAAATAAGAAAAAAAAGAATCATTGTGGTTCCCGAACCGAACGTGTTGTTAGAGTTCATCGTCATCGCTGCTGTCCCACGATGAGAGGTTTGTAGACCTGCGAGGGAGGAGTTTGTGCTTCTGTCAGGATTCCTCTCCCACTTCCTGGTTGATCACGTGGCGGTATCCCCGGCTGCTGACTGGCTTGTTCTGCCACCAAAGAACGCCGAGAAGGAGGCTGATGAGGATGAGGAGCAGGCAGCCGGACAGCACCAGACTGATGATCACTTCTGAAGACGGAGAGACAAAAGAATGGATCAGTGAGGGCACAATCAGTCGTCTCTTTTTTTTATATTTTAGCAGATTTTAGTGAGAAAAAGTTCACCTTTATCTCTGCCTTCTGAAGGCACTTGACACTCTTTGTCCCGGTCTTCTGCAATAGAGAGCTTTGTAATTCTCACAAACTCCTCCAGGGGGCAGTCAAGGGAGCAGCCTGGTAACTGCAGAGGGTAGAGATCCACTGCGCTGTCGTTCCGGTAAAACAAGGACACCGAACATGAGCTGGATGGACACAGAGAAAGAGATTTCAGATTTACAGTCTATGATTGTCTAATGTCTCACAGACAAAATTCTGAGCTTATTCTTTCAGTCAGTATCAAGTGTTATACATCGTATGATTCAGTGGAACCTGCCCTTTCTTTACGCTGCAGTGTAAAGTCACCATCATGCATTACCTTTGTGTGAGCATACCATATTTGACATAAAAAATAGACTTAAAAAAACACCCAGTGGAAAAATGCTTGTGTTTTGTTGAATAACTCCAGAGTCAACCAGTCAATTTGTGTTTTTTTTCAATGTGAAAAGTTGTATTTAGGAAGTGAAGTTTGATGCAAATACACCTTTTCCTCAGTGAGTTACAGCCATTTTCTGGATGTCGTCCTGGGCCTTTTTTCAGCAGACAAAAAGGTGGCAATATAAACATTTTGGTGCTGTCTTTATATTTTGGTCAACATCAACTCTGAGATTAAATATCAAAGTGTTATATATCATTGGAAAATAGACAACCTAATCTGTTGACATGTACCATTCACAGGGCATCGGGAAGCTGAGAATCTCACGGTTCAGACCCATTTTAAAGCTCGTCTCTAAACGGTTCCACAGTTATTTAATGTTTTGTAGAACATGTCTAGCGTAGCATCCATCAGTCCACTATTCTCATGCACATTAAGGAATGGAGTCTGTGTGTCAGTATTATGCTTGAGTGAGTGTCAACAGTATATGTGTGTGTGTTTTACCCGTTGTCGTCCCTGTACATCTCAAATATTTGACAGGAGGCGTACGGCGGCTGTCTTCCGTTGAACACATTCAAGCTGGCCTGCAGAGCGGCTACAGTGGTGTCATGCTGTGGAACACACACACACACAGTCAAACAAATACCTCTACTATATTACTATATTCGCTTTTTTGCCGAGAGTTAGGTGAGAAGATCGATACCACTCTCGTGTCTGTACGCCAAATATGAAGCTTAGTTTAGCTTAGCTTAGCACAAAGACTGGAAACAGGGGGAAACAGCTAGCCTGACTGTTCGAGGTAACAAAACAAAAGCTTATAGTTAGCATTGTTAACTAGCTCACCGCTGACAGCACCATCATCTTCAGTCTCTGTTTGGGGTCTGGGGTGGCCATTTTGGAAAGGTTCTTCACTATTTCACCCAACAGGATACCTGAAAGACAGATGGTCTTATGTCCCCATTGAATCCTGTATTTAAAAGGATAAGATTGTTTTCCTACTTTCAACAAGTCCCACGAAAAGACTGAAACCAACACCAGGTGACATGACACAAATGCTCTTTTTATTTCCTTCTTCCTGTTTCCTAAGAACTGCAGTGAAACCATCTATCTGTGACCTGTTTTTAAAAGATTTACTTCTTCATCTTACACTAAGCTCCACAGTACACACCTGATACCCGAAAACAATACTTTACATAATCAAAACCCAAGGTAACACATGAAACCAGGAAACCTTTTCTGTTTGTCCTGTAATGCTGATCTAGTTCCTCCCGTTATGCTGATCTAGTTCAGCAAGTCCCTGCAGTATTTCCTTGATCTACAAACACATACCTCCCTGCAGCCGACTCTTTTCTTGTTGTTTGTAGACCCCGAATATGACCTGTGTGAAAATTACAATACTTTTAACTCCAAAAAACAGCATTTAGACCTTCACGAGACACCAAAACTGCTGTGTGAAACCATAGATATTGCTACTACTTTTTTATTTACCTGAAATCCAAAGTCTTTGAGCACTCTGAGCTTCTCCATAACGTCAGGAGTCACCCAGTCAGGAGCTGTCATGTTGTGACGGGACTGAATTCACAAACACAGACGCACACACACAAAGCAAAAACAGCGGGAATTATGTGAAAAAGGCTTTAAAAGCTTTAATTAAGCTGTAGCAAGTTGGCAAACTTTGTGAGCCGTCCTCTGTCTGCACCCCTCTCTCACATTGTTGCTTAATTACTCTGCGGCTGCACTCAGCGACCCAGCTGGTCCCTGATGTCATATTTGCCTCATGCTTGAAATCTCACACTATTTTGTCTGAAAATTAGAAAAATGTGAAATTACAGATACGGATGCATGTATGTATTGGCAGCAGCGCTCATGCTGTCCCGCTGAAACGCAGCGCAGGGATGTTTGTGAGCAAAAAACACACAGTCTTACAGAGGTCTGCTCCTCCGACAGCTTGTTTGCCAAAATGTCCACATGCTCCTCAAAAAACTGGTGAGGCCAGTTGAGTCACGAGACGACGTAGTTATTTTTTTTCATCATTTTTCATCATCTTTTCTTAACACTTCGCCCAGCAGAGTCATGACACATACCAAATACAAAACTTCTGCTCTGGACTTCTGGTGTGCGTGTGTGTGTGTGTGTGTGTGTTCTCACCTCGCAGAAGAGTGTGTCGTACACGCTCCAGACTGATTCCACACTGGTCTTATTCAGTCCTGTTTTACTCCTCACCAGCTCTATAATGTCCTGAAATTTTATAATAATTTGAAGATATTTAGACCAGAAAATATCAGAATACGTAATATTAATGTGATTGCAGAATATTTATTCCCTTTGTTGTCACGTAACCCCCCAAAACTCATAGGAATATTGGACATAAACAGTGAGGACATGACCTCAGTGTCTCTGTATACTGTTATCTATATATTGTTTATGATTTAATGGGGAAAAAGAAAAGAAAAAGAAGAAGACGACTGTACCTGGTACGTAGTGGTGACATTAATAAACTCCTCCGTGTGTTCGGTTTCATTCATCAGCTGTTTGTAGCGAGGACAGTCTCCAAGAGGAAAAGAGAGAAGCTAAATTAAAAAGAAACAGACAGAAAGTTCAGACAGAGTGCGGTTAATCCCTCACAGGAAGGGGAAGTGACACATTATATTTATACAAACCCTCTCTTCACTCTGCGGCACGGTGTGAACAGGTATCGGCTGCCACGTCAGGTTCGGTGAGAAGACCTGCTGACCGCTGGGGGGGTAGAGGCCTAGATGACGGCAGGGCGTCCGAATGATACAGAGCGTTAATGTGAGGAAGGAGAAGTACAAGAAAGAGATGAAGAATTACAGGACGGAGGAAGAGCAGAGACCTGCGAGGTTGGCCTCGGCGCTCATCAGGGTGCGATCGTAGTCTGTACTGCGAACTGAGATCTGAGGACAAAAAGGGGGGGGGGGGATCAAATGTATTTACTGTAGCATGCTCATGGCTGCATTGTGCAAATTCTTCTATTCTTCTGTACTATTTATTTATAGGCGGTTTCGGTGAGAGCGTTTTACGATCTGCGAGGTAAAATTAGTGTTTTTGACAATGGGGTTTGGTCTGCTTTGAGCGATATAACGGCTGTTTCTGGTTACTGGAGGTGTGGCCAACGTGCCGATTTGTTTTGGTCTGAGATGCTGATGCTGGTGCGACATCTTGTGTCAGCGAATATCGTATATAGAACCTTTAAATATGTTTAGTCCAAATATACTGACGAATTCGAAGAGAAGAGCTAATAAGAGACTTTGCTGCAAGTTCCAGTGTTGGATAATAAACTGTAAAAGTACTTCGACTACTTCCATCATGCATCATGCTCCAGGAATTGCAGCACAAGTGGGAACCCTGTATAACACCGACATGGCAAGGGGGCCCTTTCTCCTAAACTCTATGTGAATAATCGTCTGTCTGCGAGGGCTCTGGTGAGGCGTCACGTGACCTGAAAGCGGCGGAGACGAGCGCACACACCTACCTCATGTCTGTCGTAGGAGTCCTTAAGGAAGCCTTTGTATCGATTCCTCAGAAACTGGCCCAGCTCAAAGTGCTGCCTCATCCCAATCTAAAAAACAAACGTTGAGAGGAAAGGCACATTTTTTTAAAAGACACAGGATACGGCTTTAAATTATGCAGCTACTGCGATACACACCAGTTAAAACATATTAATTATACCTGCGACAGCTGGCCGAAGCCTTGTGGCCAGTCGCTCTCCTGGTGCGGGTCGGTAGGATAGGCTTTGACTGGTGACCGGTCACCATGTCGAAACAACTGGAGGGGAGACAGAAGAGACGTCAGCTCACACCCAAATAATAATAACACACTCTTTCCTCTTTACTGTGCAACTACAACTAAAAAAACAAATGTGACGCAGTATCTTCCAGTAGCAGAGACTGAAGAAGGATCATATTGTAATTTGGTGATAATAAGATGAGGAGGGTTGGAGGGTCAGCAGAATTACTGTCTATACAAGTTGATATTGAAGTATACCGGCAGCTTGATGAACACTCAACTGAATATATGAAGAGAAATGGCTTAATGGCTTAAAATTGAGATACACTGCATCCACCAATTATTCGGGGGAATTCTTCTGGAAAACTCTGATTAATTTCTTCATTTCTTGACGTCAGAACTATTTTTTTAAAGGTGAGAAAATAAGTTTGTTTCGGGAAGCTGTGTGCAAAGTGCTACAACAAATATAAGGATATAAAGGTCTAATTTCTCTGGAAAAAAAACGCAAAAGAAAGCGACAGACATTTTGGTTAAAACACTTAATAGCAAGTGAAAAAGATTTTACAAGGAACTGGTTAAAAATAAGAATGGCTAGTATTTGCTGAAGAAGCCTTTTTATTCGAAAAAGGAAAAATGGGTTAAAATCAGTAACATTGGAACAGAGCTGCATGTGAATCCAACAACATGGCTGCATATGAGAGGAAAACGTGACTGTATTTACAGATAAAATGTTTTTGGTAGCAAAAGCCACCTGATCAAGCTGATTCATCGACAGTCAGCAAATTTACTTCACTGAGGAACCCTATTTCCCACTGCTTCTGCATTTAATATCACTTCCAAAATGACTTCCTATTACTCCTTTGTCAAGCCCGCCCTGGTTTCACCCGTGTCACTGGCAGTCAGCTGATGGTAGCGGTCTTGCCGAGTGTTTGTCATAATGTCACTCATAACCAGCTAAAGCACGACCGCTGAAGACTCCAAAGACAAAAACTGCAGTTTAAGCATGTCCAGAAACCAAAAAAAGGAAGTCAAGAAAGGTTGTGAACGCCATGAAATAATGTTTATGAACTGGGCCTTTTAATTGAAACTGCTCCTTTGTAGATAAATAGAGAACTAAGACTGGTGTAGGTTGAAAGTAATATCTGTAGCCAGTCATATTAGGCCTTGTTACTGGATGCCATCACATCATCCGTCCGCTCAAGTGGAACGCCATCAGTTTCACCCTTCCAGCCACAAAAGAGAAGTGTGGGTTTGTGGTTTTCTGGCGTGCTGAGCATTCATGACTGATGCATCCAAAACAGCTGGAAAAAGTGTGTGAACTCTTTTTGAAGGGTGTATTATTCCTTATCTTATCTGCAACTGTGTAAACCTTTTCTACGAATAAGAACACGTAACACTGAGCAACAAAAAATAACTTTCATATGAGTAAATCTACGCTGACCCTGTGACCTGACCTCCCGCTCAGCGTCTTATTTTAACACTGTGACATGCAGGACGCCTGATGTCACGGCTTTAACACGGGAAAACACGAGTGTGTCCAACGCTATTTCACTTCTCACGTCCATGTCTGCAGGGTGGGATTCTTTCTTTACATTCAGAATTCAAATCAATCAAATAATCAAAGTGGAGCAAACACTCGATGTTACTGTACCGGTACTGCAACTTTGTCACTACACAGATATCTACCCTGAAGCAGTCACAGTGTTTGCATTCACAGCTTGCCAGCTTGCTGCAACTCTAACATTACATTACTCTCCTGCACGCATCTTTATTAGGGCTGAACGATTTTTGGGGACATTATTTTAACCTTTATCAGCCAGCGACAGTGAAGAGGCAGACAGGAAATGGGGGGGAGAGAGCCGGCTGGCATATATTGCAAAATGAGTCCCGATCTTAGTAGGAATGGTAATATTTTGCATTTCATTTTCACTTAAAAATAAAAAATAAAAATGACGATGATGTGATTTTTGCTGGGTTCTGCAACAAACAAGCATATCCCCTTACGTCTGGCCAGGGCACCACAATGCTTCATTTATAAAAGAGGTATGTTGTGACACATTTTATCTTTATTAAAAGAATTGCAGCTCCTGCGATCTAGGCAACATTGAGATCATATTTCAGTTAATTGTTCAGCACTCACTTAACAGTTAGTTAAGTGCAATAAAAGGAGGACTAACATGTGCATTTAAGGTGGAAGTGATGCTTTAGTGCCATCCACAAACGTACAAATCTATTTATAATGAATTTAGTCTTGCTTTTGTTTGGCCTTACTCTCTGTTGTTATATTGCTTTCTGTGTATCCTGCTTTTGCTTCTGTCAAAGCACTTTTTAAACTCTGTTTTTAAAGGGTGCTATATAAATAAAGTTATTATTATCATTCCTTAATATGTGCCTCTGTGCTTGGAATCAGGGACACATCGGAGGTTTCTGCATGACCCAAAACATTATGAATCTGAAGTGCTGTTTGGTCTTTGTGTTGTTAGTACAGCTGACTGAGGCGCCGGTCTCTGACAATCAAAGATATATGACAATGACTATCGTTTAACTCATTCCAAATATTTTGCCAATCTGTTCAAGCTGACAAGTCAGACAAGTAAGGCTTGTAGAGCAGGGCTGGCTCCGCGTCCGTCGGCAACAACAGGAGACCTCGTAATGATTTATTGAAAGTGTCAGCTGGACACTTGATGACAGAGTTCATGTTGTGTTCTGCTGGAGGGCTGTCTTTCAAAACGGGCCTTATTTCACTATTATTTCAATAACATTTCCACTTTTACCACGGGTTAGCCTGTTTTTTAACGTCGTTAACTTGCTTGCAAGCGGTGTGAACCAAACACAAAATACGCTTCTTTAAAAAGAATAAGTGTCGCTAGGTGGATTGTTAATATGCCGAATTCACTAAAATACCCGAATGATTTGCCTTAGGCTTAATTCGTGTTCAGACAGACACACGTGTTTACGGACAAGCAAAGAAAAAACTAAATCGGCTAAATTTTCAATCCAATTCCGCGAGCGTCTTCGCACACCGAAGAGAAACGACGCGCATCGCGGCAGAGTTCAACAAAAGCCTGCGGATATCACTCACCACAGTCACATAAACCAGTTCTCTTCCTCCTGCAGCTTTTCCGCAGACAGAGCCCGCCGTCAAAAGCAGGAGCACCGCGGCGGGCACCATGTTTCCGTCCGTGTGACCGGAGGGCTAAGAGATATCTGCACAGATAGCCGACTGTCTCCTGCGTCAAGCCGCCCGTGGTAACCCTGGCCCGCGACTAGACCGGAAGTTAAAGCGTAAAATGTAGCGTGTCGCTTTAACGACAAAAGGCGTAGAACTGAAGAAGCCCAAAGCGTTAAAAAAAGGGGTGACCTGTCCGATATATTATTTTTAAATTTCACACCTAATTTTCATCCACACTTGCGCCTTTTTATTCGCGATAAAAGAGACGCGATGTTCGGCGCGCATTTTATTTTGAAAGAAAAATCCTGCTCGAATGGCCGACTCGATGCAGAAAGGACAAACGGAAGTGACGTAACCAGTCCGTGTGCTTGCTTGTCAACAGTACTCCTGTTTTTTTTTATTTCTATTTTTATGCAAATGCATTTTAATATTTAAATTTTTATATATTTGTGTTATTTATATGTGTTTCTATTGTTCACCTTAATGTTTGTATGTTATCCTATTTGTGTTTTGCTTTAGATTTGTACATTATTTAAGCGGTGGCATTATTTGACAAAAAGAAATATTAAAATATAAAATAATGAGAATTATTCTTTTTTTAATCTATCATGCCTAACTGTCCTCACCACTAGGGGTCAGTATCCTCTTAAACAGGACTTGCAGTGATACATCTGTGCAGCCTGTGTTATATGTTATTGATTACAGGTATTAACCTGTGTACCTATGGGTGCAACATGTTGGTGGAGCTATACAGCCTGCAAATCATCATATTTCTACTACTACCATACTGCTATTGTTAACACAGCTACTACTATTACTAATGCCGCCACTTTTCTTACTATGACTCCTTCACCTACTCCCACAACCACTTCTACAACTATACCACTAGTACTACTATTATTACTTGTACTAAAAGGCCTACCAGGACTATTTCTGCTGGCTTTTACTGGTTTTGAGTTCTAAAGAAATGATGTTCTTCCCCACAAAGTTGATATAAATGAAACACTGACAACAGTAAAAGTTAATTCTTGAGTTTAGAAACATTAATTTGACAAAATCATCCTGCAGGAGCAAATAACGTCGGCTGAGGAGGATGCAAGAAAGTCCTCAGGCCCACTCACACTGGGGAAGTGTATAGATAACGTGGCGGCCTTATGGAGTTGAAAATTAACCAGTGGTGGAAAGAATCCCAAAATATCCCACTGAGGTAGAAGAGCTCCTAATTTACTGGTATCTGCGTGGAGTAAAAGTTAGTGACTGAAAAAGATAAATGGCAACAAAAAAGGCAAGAAGATCATAATAATCCTTGTGCTTTTTTGGGGGGGGGGGGTTGTTGTGGCACACTTGGACATTAGCACCAATAAAAGATCCCAGGGTTCAGGCAAAAAAACACCCAGATTAGTGTTGAAATAAACCCTGTGGGAACGTATCAGTACTCCACATCCCACGAACTGCCTGCAAAACACAGCAAAAATAGCAATATTCAGCAAGTTATTGGAACGTCTTTGTCGGTTAAATATCAACACTAATCTCTTTGGTCCTTTGTTTTCGCCTCAGGCTGTTTATATCTGCGCTCAAACGCTACGTGTTACTAAATCCTGGTGGTGTTTATGTTTTTTTGCTCATCATATCACAGTTTATAGGCTATAGGTGACGGCTAATGCTGAAAACACATGCTGTGCCCGAGCTTTGCCCCCGATAAAATTAACTCTTGTGCAAAAACAGAAAAATAGGCGACGGCCAAATGTCATCAACAATAACAATGAGAACAGTAGTGATTAGAGGAGGCATGGGATTACCCTTAATCTGCAGTATCTGTGTTTGTTTGATATGCTCATTAAGAAGGACACCCCACCTTCATCTGTACAATCTAAGGCACACTGACACCCCAGTCACCAAGAGGTGTAATCTGCTTGTTGGGAGATTAAAAAATAAAGCAATCCAAGTGTGTGTTCAGACCTGACTGATGATCCCGGAGATCACACGGAGAATTACTGACATAATTACCGAGATGATCTGGTGAACAGATGTCTGCCAGCTTCCTCCTGTCAACTGACAGGCCCTTCACAGCCTAACGCAGTCACCGAGGACAGATTAGGAGACAATGGGCCCCGGGGCACTGACATGTACAAGGCCCCCCACCCCTACTGTACAGGAGCAAGACCCCCCCGACTGAAAGAGATGCTGTTAGTAGTCGTTTTGCATCTCTTTTTGCTCATTTTGGGTGACTTTGTACTCATTTTCTGTCTTTTAGTTGTTATTTTACATCTTTGTAGTCATTTGACATCTCGTTCTGGCAATTTTACGTCTCTTTATCACCATTTTGCATCTCTTTTTGGTCATTTTGGGAGTCTTTGTGGTGATTCTGTGTGTTTATATGGTTATTTTACATCTCTGTAGTCATTTGGCATCTCTTTCTGGTCATTTTACATCTCTTTGTCATCATTTTGCATCACATTCTGGTCATTTTGGGTGTCTTTGTAGTGATTTTGTGGTTATTTTGCATCGCTTTTTGGTCATTTTGGATGCCTTTGTAGTCAATTTCTGTCTTTTAGTTGTTATTTTACATCTCTGTAGTCATTTGGCTTCTCTTTCTGCTAATGTTGTATCTAATTTTGGCAATTTTGCATCTCTTTCTGGTCATTTTGTGTTTATTTCCATGTACAAGTGAAGCCATGCAGGTGAAGCCCAGGGGCCCCCTGACCCTTGGGCCCGTTCCCAGCAGGCCCACTCAGTAATCCATTCATGGCAGTCACCTCAGATGCTTGTTGTCATGCCTTCTGTTTCAAATAGAATAATAGAATAAACTTTATTGTACAGCCAAGGTAGGAAAATAGTCTCATATAAACACAAGATAAAAGCCTCACATTAACAGAACAAAGACAGTCAGTGGATTCACACACACGGTTTACAGCCTACATCCTCATATTGAAGTTCACTTGTTTGTTGAGCACCTTAATTGCATTTGGGATAAAAAAGAACCCTTGTAGATCTTTTTCTTTGCCGTCGCCCTGAGGGGAGCAGCTAACACTGTTTGTCTCTGACTGTGATCGACACTCAGGAAGAAAGGGTTGTTGTTTTGCAAGAATCACGTGTGAGAAGAGTTGTCTGTGTGAGAGAGAGAGAGAGAGAGAGAGAGCTGAAGGCTGCAGGGAAGCAGAGTGAACCCGAGCAGCCAGATGATGGCAGCATTTCTGCAGCTTGTTATCACACTGAAGCCTCTGACGCATTTGCTTTACTCCCCCCCCCTTTCTGTGAGATGGCTGTTTTTCATTCAGCATGAACATTTTGTAAACATGCAGCAAAGTGCAGCATAAGCATTCAGGAATATCAAAACTAGGCTGCCTGCCTTCAGCTGTTTTTTAAGCCACATTTTAAAGAGATGATGAGCATAAATATTACCAAATGTAGACACTGCTGGAGTGTCAGATGGGAGAATAAATGGTGAGGTAGGCTACTGAAATAGGAAACGCGAGGTTCCAGTTGGAGAGGAATACCCACAGGTTTAAAAATAGGTCCTGATGCGGTAAAACAAGCGGGGGCATCGGGGCTGTTTACGGTGTTACTGCCTGACAAATGAATAGTACCAGTCCAGCACTATGTTGCACATTTCAAATCCTCATTAATCCAAATGGGCTCAATCAGCCTGTCACTCACACTGCAATAAAAAAAGAAAAAGAAGAATAGATTTCCTGCTGCATTAAGACAGATGTATAAAACGTATCTGGGGTGTTTGTCTGTGCACGACACTTTCTTTTTACGTGCAGGGGTTCGTGTTACTCAGTGGGCTTCTGGTAGTTGTTTACTTGAGAGAGCTGCTGGAAAGAAGGGGCGGGCTTTGCCTGGCTTGAATTACTAAATCGGCCAATGGGCAGCGTGAGATCCGGGTGATGGACGGGCACGGCCCCTGCAGGACGCGCCGCCCCCCTATGACTCCGTGTTTTATTCTGTTTTTAGAGCAGCAACGTCACATTTTGTTTTTCTCCGGGATCGGATCAGTCCCTGGTCTGCACCGACTGCACTGTTGCTTCTACCGAGAGGCGGGCACAGATATCGGTGTCTGCTGATTTAAAAACGGGTTACCTTTAATTATTATTTGTGTTATTATTTGAGTTTTACGCATATAAAGGACTGCGCTTATCTGGAACTTGAAGTGGAGAGACATGGCAAGTCCTCCGGCGACGGGGGGGCACCTGTTATTTAACGGGACGAATGGTGTGAAGAAGTTCGGATACCTGAGGAAGCAGAAACACGGACACAGGCGCTTTTTCGTGCTCCGAGAGCCGACCGAGCGCTGCCCTGCCCGGCTGGAGTACTACGAGAGCGAGAAGAAATGGAGAAACAAGTCCGCCGCGAAACGGGTCATAACTTTGGACTCCTGTCTGTGCGTAAACAAACGGGCCGACGCCAAACACAAGCACCTCATCGCCCTCTACACCAAGGACGAGTACTTCGCCGTGGCTGCAGACAGCGAGCAGGAGCAGGAGAGCTGGTACACGGTTCTCACTGATCTAATAGCCGAGGGGAAAGTGTTCGACAGCCCCGCTTCCACCTCCTCTTTAGTGGGCTTTGAGGAAGCCAGCTACGGACTCATTACTCCAGCAGCAGCTGCCTATAAGGAGGTATGGCAGATCAACTTGAAATCCAAAGGCTTGGGTCAGATCAAGAACCTCACCGGGGTGTACAGGCTGTGTTTGTCCAGCCGGACCATCAGTTTTGTCAAACTGAACTCAGAAACAGCTGCTGTCAGTTTACAGCTCATGAACATCCGGAGATGCGGCCACTCAGACAGCTTCTTCTTCATAGAGGTGGGCCGGTCAGCGGTCACCGGGCCCGGGGAGTTCTGGATGCAGGCGGAGGACTCAGTGGTGGCGCAGAACATCCATGAGACCATCCTGGAGGCCATGAAGGCTATGAAGGAGCTGTCAGAGTTCCGGCCGCGGAGCAAAAGTCAGTCTGCCAGCACCAACCCCATCTCTGTGCCCACGCGACGCAACCTCAACAACCTCCCCCCGAGCCAGACGGGCCTGGTGAGGAGATCCAGAACAGACAGCATGGCAGCCACGTCCCCAGGGAGAAAGTTCACATCCTGTCGTGTAAGAACGGCCAGCGAGGGAGACGGAAGCTTGACCCGGCCCGCGTCCATGTCCATATCTGTGAGCGGGAGTCCCACCAGTCCGAACTCTGGAAACCACCTCAACAGGTCCTACACCCTCAGCAGCGGGCGCACCTGCAGAATGCTAGAGTCCTCCTCCAACCTGCATCACAGCCGGTCCATGCCGGTGTCCAACTCCCCTCCGGCCGCCTCCAGCCCCATCAGCATGTCTCCCAGAGGGGGGGCTAGCATCTGCACTCCTGACAAAGCCAGGCGGCCCTTCAGCTGCAGCGCCTCCATCTCCGGCTCCCTCAGCGACACCGGCTTCATGCTGTGCAGTGACTACAGCTCCAGCCCAGGTGAACCCAAGTTCCTCCCCCTGACCCGCAGCGACACCCCCGACTCTTTGTCCAGCACGCCCCCGTCCTGTGACATCAGCGAACCTTGTGGCTACATGATTATGGAGGGCAGCAGGTCCGGATCTGGCGGCGAGGTTCTGGCGTTTGACAAGGCTTACAGGAAGAGGACGCACTCCCTCACCACGCCGCGTCAACAGAGGGTGGTGGCGCCGCTGTCCTCGGCCTCCCTAGATGAGTACACGCTCATGAGGATGGCCCACGGACAAAACTCGTACTCCGCCTCCCCCAAACTGTGCTACCCTGAGGATTATGGAGACATTGAAATCGGTTCATCCAGGAGCTCCAGCAGTAACCTTGGCGACGATGGCTACATGCCAATGACGCCAGGTGTAGCAGCGACCCAGTCTGGCAAGGCGGACAACTACATGCCCATGAGCCCCATGTGCGTCTCAGCACCGAAGCAGATTGTGAACCCCAGGGTGCATCCTCAGGCGGCTACCAGCAGCGGCTACAAGACCGGCTCCCCCTGCAGCAGCTCCCTGGAGGACAGCGGCTACATGAGGATGTGGTGTGGCTCCAAATCCTCTATTGAGAGCCCAGACAGGCATGGCGAATACATGAACATGTCACCTGGAAACCCACCTCCACTCCAGACGCCCCCTGACTGCTACTTGGGGCTGCTGGCTGCTGAGCCTGCATCAGTGAGACCAGCTTACCCGGCCGGCTCCCTCACGCTCCCTGCTAAACTTCAGACCTCCAAGACAGAAGAAAGCAGCCAGTATGTGCTGATGAGCCCTCAGAATTCGAGGCAGCGGGCGGGGGAGTCGGACTACTATTCAGTGAGGCAGCCTAGTGCAGCTCAGACCTCACCGCTGAGCCCCTCAGTGCCCTCCCCAGTCAGACAAGGCCGGGCGGAGAGCCTGCCCTACAGAGGGAGGCTGGGCAGGCCTAACAGGCTCTCCCTGGACACCCTGAGGACCCTGCCCAGCATGAACGAGCACCCCCTGCCTGGAGAGCCCCGGAGCCCTGGGGAGTACATCAACATTGACTTCAGCGGCACCAGATTCTCGCCGCCCTCCATTATATCCACAGAGAGCCAGTCTTCATCACTGGGCTCCAGCGGCAGGGGCCCACGGAGGTCCCCTCTGACAGACTACATAAACCTGGAGCTGGGCTCACACTCACCCAAGGAGGCTGACACCCCCGCCGAGCGCTTGGACACACTCCCAGAGTTATCCATGTGCCCCTGCTCAGAGGAGGGGGGGGTGTACCATCTGGATCGTGAGAAAGGGTCTCAGGGCCTCGGTGAGGAGGTGAAAAATGACTACACTGAGATGACATTCGGGATGACCAGCTCGCCTCCACAGCTTGTTCCTCAGAGCACAGCAAGGTACATGTGTCAACATTATCTACCCAGGCAGAGGCAGAAATAGTGATTCGCTTATTACAAATGTACATTTTTACTCACTGAATAAATGTAAACGTGAAATGGAAAGTGTCTGATAATCTGAATCCAGATATGAACCATTATGCTCAGTTGATTTCCTTTTTAATACATTTATACTGATTACAGAGGAGATGGGTCAGCTTCAGTACAGTTGGGATGTGTGTTGTGTAGTTTATCTTAATATTTTAGCAATTTGATTGTATTTTTAACCTTTTTTGAACATATTAAAGCTACTTGCTGATCTCATGTTTTGAACGTTGTTCTCCTGCAGCCAGAGCAGCAGGGACAGGAGGCTCTCTCCGGAGGACCAGGGAGTCCCAGAAGGCATTGGGGTCTTCATGCTCGGGGCCACCTCATCCTCCATAGTGGACCCCGACTGCTCCGCCAAGGTGATCCGGGCCAATCCGCAGGGACGTCGGCGCCACAGCTCCGAGACCTTTTCCTCTACCGCCACCGTGACGCCGGTCTTCCCCTCCTTCGCCCCCGGCGACGTGGTGAAAAGGCACAGCTCGGTGGAGAACATATCGTCCCGGAGCAGCGAGGGCTCCGACGATGAGTACGGCAGCCCGGTGAACCGGCAGAGCTCGGCCGGCTACCCCAACAGTCTGAACTACATTGCCTTGAACCTGCTGGACAACAGGGATGTGGAGAAATGCGAGGACCTGGCTGGCTTCAAACCCACCAGCAGCTGCAAAGGGGGCATCAATGGATTACACAGCACACCATATGTCTGTTTGGGATTCAAGGAGGCTGCAACCACTGCCAAAGGTGAGTGAGGAGGTGAATGATGATGTGTTGCTGCTCAATAATTTAGAAATAAACAAGTCCTGCAGGTGTTTTAAAGGAGGGAATAAAGGTGTCTTTTTAATCGGAACAAACAAGCAAAGAAGTTTGGTTGAAGGCATTTCCTCTAGATTCAAATTTAAACTGGTTCTGTGGATTTCAAAGTACACAAGTAGGTGGTGCTGGTGTGGCGTTCAGGTGCTCCTCTTGAGCTCCTACTTCTGAGCACTTACAGATCCTGCAACACGAGCAGTGTTTTTGTGGCAACTTTTTGCAGCGTGCCTGTTTCCAAATGAAGAGTAGTTACTTCTGCACTCAGTCACGCTTTTACTTTTTTTCTTTTCAAATCATTAATTTTTTTTTGTATTCCCACTATTTCCCACAACCCACGAACGCAGCACAAGGCTGCTCTGAAACGTGACCAGGCTGAGAGCTCTGAAGTAAACAAGCACCATGACAGAGCAGGACGCTGCCTCCTCCTCCTCCTCCTCTCTGCTACTGTTGTGGGCTGCAGATACTAAAAATACTCAAGTAGATTTCGGGATTCCACCAACGCTTATTATGAATGAAAACAAAAATGAGAGACTAGAGATTCATCATAAACCATCGCACACAAGTATGCAGTAAATATGAAGTCAGAGGTGTTATACGGCTACTTATCAGGTCTATAAAACAGGTTTATTATGGCAGGTTTTTGGCAGCTGATAGGTAAAGCTTCCTGTCACACTGAGCCGCGGGCTCTTCCGCCTGTTGTTTTTCAGTTGGGTAGGCTTTAGGATGTGTTGCACATCAATGTGACCTCTATAGACCCCCTCATTCCCACCATCCTATGATCGATACCGTGTCCCAGAATATCCCAGTGGACAAAATGAAGCCGTGGCGTGGGAGAGCACAGATGGTGTAAACAAAGACCACATCAGGGACAGCAGCGTGTCTGACTTTGTGTCCCCACGACCGCATATTGCGCACACATGTGTTTGCGAGCACATAGATGGGAAGGAGAGGGGGGGGGGTGTTTGTACGCTGACATGTGAGGCAAGAGAGGGGGGAAAACAACAAAGTGGGCGAGTTGCTATGCGGCCATCAGGTAACTGGATGTCACGGTCCACATTCCTGGCAGAGCGGGTTTTGAAAAGATTGCTGTGGGGGTGGGGGTGGGGGGGGCTGTTTTTGTCCTGGCTCCAGGCCATTTGAATAGAAAGTGGCTTTTATTTCACAAGGCCTCCTGTGTGTGTGTGTGTGTGTGTGTGTGTGTGTGTGTGGAGATAGAAGTTACATTATGTTACAGAACAGGAAGAAATGTTATGTAACAGTGTTTGCACAGTCAGTGTCGCTCTGGCAAAGAAAGAAGAATGTACCGACACATTCATTCACAGTTGTGTGACAGTGACACGGTCTTGCTGCATCCTTTCACAAATTTGATTTACCGCTAAATGTCACATGCTCGCATGTTTGTTTTGTTTATATCCGAGCCGTGTTGAATTTGCACGTGTTCTGCGCTCATGTTTTGATGAGAGCACACATATCTTTTTATGGTGCTAATAAAGCTTGATGAATGTAATCGGCGAGGGAGGGAGGCGAGTCGAGCACATACATGTGGACTCTGGCACGTACGCATGCAGAGTGGCGTAGCCTGCATCCGTGAACGCTTGGCAGGGACGTGCAGAAAGAGAGCAAGTCGCCTGTTTTGTTTTCCAGTGCTGCTGCTTGACTGACTGTTTGTGGGAGAGCGAATGAATGCGTGCATAATGTGGCAGGATGGCACGTGCACTCTCCACTGGCCTTCTGCCTCATTAGGCTGTTCACTTAGCAGAAGTAAGACAAGCAGAGAGAGAGTGAGCACAGCCTTGTGTGCTCAGTGGAAAGAGGAGGGGAAGGGCTTGGGCTTTTTAAAGCAACAAACAAACTCATTGGTGAGGCCCCCTTCAACCAAGGTGCGTTCAGGGAGCGCAGGAGCCCAGGATGGCAGACCCGATGGCTTGTTTACTGAACACTGAAGCGGGGTGAAGGAGGTCATAGTGCGCTACGGGGGTTTCTTGACGCCGGGCCCCAACTGGCGCAGGGCTTTGATTTCGTGTTTATCAGGATGTCACGCTGGGCTCCCAGACCATGTGCCGTCCGGACCCAGAAGGTCTGCAGCCAAACACCTCCGCCCCACGACCCAGCTGATTAGTTTACCCCTCTTAGTGAAATGCAGTTTGGCTGGAATGAAAACCTGCTGACTCTCGGGTCAGTAACTCCCGGTTGAATGCCGCCCGCTCTGGAGGAACATGTGGCTGTTTGTCAGGATCAAAAGCACAGCTAAACCAATCAGCCCCTTGGAATTTAGCGTTTGCCCCCCAGACCCATGTGACAGCCCCTTTGGTTAGAAATGTGACTGCGCTGCTTCTCGTCAACAAAAGTCTTTTGACCGCTGGATACTTTTTCTCCTCCTCGAGTCACTTTAGATGTCTTAACGCGAGGCAGAAGGGTCAAGTGTTGGTTTACAGCTTGTTTTCTTGGCCAGCCCATGTGACTCCACCGTGGTGTTTACCTCTGCCCTAACCCAAGCTGCCCGCCTTCCCTCGCGGCCCCTTGGCTAGCCGCAGCTCAGCCAGGTGGATGTTCTGTACCAGACCCAGATTAGCCAAGTCAGCCGTCTCTGTTTCCACCTCCTCGTCTGACTAATACCTTTTATCTGACGGCGACGCCCAACTCCTGCTTCCTCTGTGGCCATTCAAGAAGGCTTGATGTGCACAGTGAGATGATTCTTACTACAGTTATCAGTTTGCTGGTGTATTGATTTGCCATAATCATTTCATCATCAGGCGTCAAAGTAGGCAGAAGACGGGACAGAAGATGATAAGGAGGAGCCCTGCTGTGACGCTCCGAGTCCCTCCTGAGTGCTAGTGGCAGATGGCCACTCTCTGGAGGGCAAGTGTGTGAGTGTGTGTGTGCAATTTGGGGTGGGGTGGGGGGGGTGGAATTGGGGGCTAAACACCTGCCGCTCTGCTATATCTACATGCAAACACTCTCATTACACCGATTTCTCTGCCCGTGCCCACACTTGCATATACATACCGCTATATGTCTCTCTCTAATACACCCCCCCCCCCCCCACCTACTCGCTATCCCTCCGCTAATGACAGCCCACCATCTGCCGCACCCACAGGCTGCAGAGAGCACGACCATCAGCATCTAGTGTGTGTGTGTGTGTGTAATTCATCGGCCAGATTAGAAGCATTCGTGTGTCCATCTCCTCAAATCCCGCTTCCTCTTAACGTCATTCAGTGCGTAATATTGCGGGTGATGTCATGTGGTGGGCAGAGCATGTTACGTATATATGTGTTACTTACTTACATTTCCTGTGATGTGTGTGTGTGTGTGTGTGTTGTGATGTTGGAGGGTGCAGCGAGCGAAAGAGGTCTAGTTGCACAGCCATGCATCCCTAACTCGCTCTGAGCATGCTCAGTAGATGCGGGAAGGAAACTGGAGAAGAGATAACCCATCGACACACTTTTCCTCACTTTCAAATGAGAGTTGAAACGATTAGTCGAGTAATCGATCTGCAACTATTGCCAAATATTCTCTAGTTCCAGCTTGTTATGTCAGTGATATTAATCTCATGAGAGTCATCATGGGATTTAAGAAGGAAAACAACTTCTGTTATCTCCATTTTTTTGTGAAAAACAGGATCATTTGACCTCTTTGGGCCTCGAAAACGTATTCAGATGAGACAGTATGTCACCTGTGATGAGGTGCTGCAAGTAGACACTGCTTTATTTTAGGAGGTAAGAAGCCTAAAGGTCTGGGAAACACGGTCTTATGTGAGAGTAAACTGAAAGTCGTAAGGTTCAGGAGTGCTGGCATTTTATAGACCAAACCATCAGATTAACCGGTAATGAAAATAATCGTTAGTTTTTCCTTTCGGCTGCATTGATAGCACTTTTTCCATTGCTGGAATTTGGGCCAGTGTCATTACTTTGTGCAGCCCACGTCGCTCTATTTTGTCACATCTGGCATTTGTGAAATTACTCGTAAAGGTGATGCCTGATTTTACCCATCAGCCTGATTGTCCAATCCCTTGTCGCTGCACACCGGCTCAAACACACACACAAGCCGTTAAATAGTTTATTTACACCATCAGACCTGCACTGAAGCTGAGATCTTGCAAACAAAACAAAACAGTGCAAATAGCCAAGGCAGGAAATCCAGAAATGTTATTTGATATATAGAGAACAAACATGTAACACCGCAGGCTCTTGTGTCAGAGTTTCCAGGCAGCGTGTGTGCAAATATGTGTGTGTGTGTGTGTGTGTGTCATGGCACGGGGAGGAGGGGGGCTAAAGTAGGCCGGGATGTTCCAGACAGAAGCGCTAGCTGCTAGATAACTGCGTGGCCAGCGTTCCCCACATTTAGCCAGCCACGGCTGCAGATGAGATTACAGCCTCTGCAGGCGAGATTAGATGGTCAGGGGTAGTTCAGTGAGAGCCAGCGGCTACTCCACGGACAGCAGCTGGGTAATACATAACGCAAGGTGTGGGCATTTGTTCGCTTTTAACCTGTCCAGATATGAGTTTGTTAGCGTAATTGAGCACAAATGAAGCTAAAATCAGCAGAAATCTAAATGGAAATTGGCTATAAAATCATATCTGGGGAGCACTGGAGACAAATGTTCCCTCTCACATCGGACAAACAGTAAGATTATCTCAGTCATCATTTGTTGCTCCACTTTGACCCCAGATACTGAGTCAGTATATGCAAGTGAATTCAGGATGCTTTAATAGTAAATTATATAAGATACAGGGACTTATCTTATCGGGGATTAAGTGACTGAATGAAGATCCCTAGTGTCCTCGACTACTCTCCATCCTCCTCTGTTTCTCTTTTTGATGTGGTTCAAGAGGCTGTTTCTTTATGTGTGCTCCAAAAATGGAAGCTTTTCAGGAACTAAGAAAAACAGCCCTGCTTTCAGCCCGACCGCCGTGCATTTTTGAGGTTCTCCGACGGCTTTTTAAAGAGTTTCATCAGCCGTACGCTTGATAGAAGTTTCCCAGCCCAAAGACAGCCATGTAATCCTCGTGTGGTTTCCTGACACATGACTGCAGTGAGGATATTGTCCTCCTGGTCCTCCTTCGGGCCCAAACACACACACACATTTAGTTCTCTCTTCAGCAGCTCTTCCTGGAAGCTTCCAGTTGACCCTCCCACCCCCGACCACCACTCTGACTCTGAGCAAATCCTTCCTTCTCTCTGCTTGCAATGCGCCCAAACCCTCCTCCACGCACACAGACTGGCCTTTAAAACATAATTATCAATACCTGTTGCAATGCACAGTTCCTCTCTCTGCATGTGAATCAGAGATGCATCAGCTACTGTACTGCTGTATGCTGGTCCTCCTCTGCTCAGCGTGTGTCCATAGCAACACGGCAGCGTGACAGGAGACCCCCAACCCCCATCACTCTACATCCCAGATTATGTAATTAAGTCCGTTGCCGACCAGCCTCCCTCTCACAGCCTCCACCCAGAGTCCTGGGCAAAACGAAGAGCACTGGGATGGGTTGGCGTGGAGCAAAGTGAGCTGCAGAGGCTGGCTGTCCTCCCCACACACACATAAACACATCATGGCTCTAATGAACCAAAATGCATGCTAAATATCGTCATTAAAACACAAATACCAATCAAGGTTACGCACCCCAAATCCCTCCTTCTTAACGTGAGTGTGAGCAGCACTCACTGTTCTTGTTATTCAAGCTGTTTTTCCCCCAGTGTTTCCTTGTTGTTGTGGCACAGAAATGCAGCCTAATCTGTGAGTGAGTTCAAACTGTACAGTGTGAGACTCTGTTCTGCTGTCTGAAATGTCTGCACTGTTGGCACCGCTGTTGTTTGTGGGGAAAATAATCAGACTGCAAGCTGGGCTTTAAAACATCCCCTGCACTCACACCTGTTTCTGCTCATATGCAAGAATTGTTTCCACATTAGCTGCATTTTTATTCAAGCAAGTTTTATGTAAGGATTATATATTAAATTAACCCAAAATGCTAATTTAAAAATTCTAAACAACCTGCAGCCTGACAAAAAAAGCTCTGTATTCACTACATTTTGAATAGTGTTTTGTAGGTATGTGTTTAATATTAAAGCTGCACTGTGGAGTATTGACCACTAGGAGCACCGTGGAGCTAAACATGTGTGCTAAACATTCCTATTGCCGATTTCTCACTGTTAACTAACTAATTGACAGTTGGTGGTGCAATGCACAAAGAAACGTAGCGATGTGCCAACAGAGACTTGAGTGTTATCAAATTAAAATATTCAAATAATCGGCTTTGCTAATGTTTTTAAGAGGAAGGAAATGCATTGGCACATTTGTTAGATTCACCCAATGAGTTTTGGCGAGAAACACTGAATATCAACGTAACTTTCTTCATGTATATTCCATCTTTTTTGACAAAAGATTTGAGTACAATTTGCTTGACAGTTGGATTCAAATGGATACAAATGCTCGTCCTACTGTAGTTAATAGTATGTGATTGTTAGAGAATATAAGATTATGCATCCTAGTCAAATGGCTGTTGTATATATTTCCTCTAACTCCTTCTTTTTCCTCTCTTGTCGTCTCTTTCAGACTGAAGGACTCCTCTCTCCTCGGACTTGGCGTCTTCAACGACCTGCTGCTCGATAAAATAAAAATTAAAAAAAGCCTCTGTGGCCCTAAAAGACTGTCTGGACCCTCGGCAGCAAGACATGCACACACTTAGGAAACAAGCAGGTCACCATATATGCATGTCGTGAATTTGCTGAAGGCAGGACAGGTGTGTGTGTGTGTGTGTGTGTGTGCGCAGGTGGATGTGTGTGTCGTGTATTGTTCCCTGCGCTTTCAGAGGCAATTCTTCCTCTGACCTAAATTTTGGCGCAAGCACAGAAGCAAAGATAGTCAGACAATAACAAAACTCTTAACGGTACCCAGATACTATTTATTTACCTGAGGGTAGTTTTCATGACTGCCTGTGTGCACGCGAATGTGTGTTTTGTGAGACAAAGTACGACGAACCGATGTGTCAGTGATCAATGAAACCTACTATAGAAATGGCCAAGAGAGCGAGGATACACTGATGATATAACCATATTTAGATTAGATATGTTATTTATTTTTGGAAGATGAATGTCTGATAAGACCTACCCCGATGCCTTAATGTCTGTACTGTCCTTACGTTTTCTATGAAATAAGAGATAAATATTCTATTACGGTGTGTCTGTTTGGACCTACATCTCTATATTGTTATTCTGTTGTGGCTTACCATTAAAAAAAAAAATTATTTCTGAAATGTACAGTACAGTGGGGCTGCTTGAGATCTGATTTATCGTATTGATATTAAAGTATTTTCTTAATTACCAATTTCTTATTTATTCTAACCTAGTTTATTTTTTTGTCCAATCAAAGCGGTGGACTTAAAGAAATATATTTCTAAATGTCTTTAAGAGTTATGCATGTCTTTATCACTCAGCTCAGACCCCTCAACACCAGGCATCTGAATGCACTGTACCTCCCACAGTTCCTCAGTCACCTGAGCCTGAACACCTCACACACTCCTACCTTCAAATCTACGGCCTGCTGCTAAGCTGCACGCAGGCCGCCCTGCTGCGATATCATTTAACGGTACACCTGGTCTAGTTGAGGCGACGATGGAGGGGAGGAGGGCTCTGCAGCACAGACAGTAGAAGAAGAGAGGCCGGCAGCCACATCTGGCGCCATCATGGAGGTTCACTGGAGAACCAGCTGTCTGGAAGATGTGACTGTGGCAGAAAGTTTGATCTGGATGAAGAGAATTATGTGACGTTAAGTTAAAGACTTTAGCTATGGAACTGTGTCATCAAGTCTATTGTACAGTACAACATTTAGTATCTAATGTGTGCTAACATCAGCCACCAGTAGCTACTGGCCGGCTTCAGCCACCAGTAGCTACTGGCCGGCTTCAGCCACCAGTAGCTACTGGCCGGCTTCAGCCACCAGTAGCTGGACAGGAGCCACTGTGGTCACACGTCGTAATTTCAGGACAATCCTAAAAGCTAGCGTGTAGTGTAACCGTACAGATACAGATATCCATCTAAAGTTTGCTAATGTTAGCTCACATCCTGCTGCTCCCCGAGAGCTTCGAACCTCCAAGATGGCCGCCAGTGAGCCTGCGTGGCCTTTGCGTCGCCGACTGCGCGGGAGTCGGAAGCCGACCCGCTGGCTCCCGACCCCTTTAGTGTGTAAGGCAAGCCAAAGGGATCAAATGTCGTCAGGTCGGCACACGTCCCTGGTACATAAAACGGCGTAAAAAGCGGTGTCCTGACGGTTTTCACGCCGCTTTTTACGCGCGTTAAAACCCGTCCAAGACGCACGTTATTTACGCCGTTTTCTTGTGCGGTAATGAGCCCTTCCTCCTGTTTTACACAGCCAGTAAATCCAGAAGAGTAAAGCCGGACCAAAGCAGTGCATCCATGAAAGATTACCACACAAGAAAACGGCGTAAATAACGCGCGTCTTGGACGGGTTTTAACGCGCATAAAAAGCTGCGTTTAATGTACCTCACTGGAGCGCCGTAAAAAGCGATGTTCTGTGTGGTTTTTACGGGCATAAAAAGCGGCGTTTTAAAATGTAACGGCGTAAAAAGCGGCGTTGTAAATAAAAACGGCGTAAAAACCGCCAGGACGCCGTATTTTACGCCGTTTCATGTAACAGGGACGTGTGCCGACCTGACAACATTTGATCCCTTTGGCTCGCCATATCAGTGTACAGTAGACCACGTCTGAATGTATTGCTGAGCTGGTGGGAAAACGGCTGAATAATACAGGAGCTGTACCTCGCTAACGTGGTATCTATTTATCTTCAGAGTCTTGAATGTGTATATTATGTACATAGAAAGAGTTTAACTAAAAGAAAACCTATTGAAAATATATAGAGCACTTAGATTTTATGTTGCAGTGATATTCCTGTGTAAAGACTTTGGCTACCGGTTTTTAAAAAGGGGACAGGGGTTGTACAGTGTATTGTATGCTTTTGTCCCTCATAGTCTCTGTGACTATATGAATTTTTTTTTTAATTATAATTCTCTTTGCCTTGTCAACACACTTTACCTAATGACATATGCAATAGTGACATGAATACAATCTAGTTTACAACCGTGGAACCAAATGTAACGTTGCATTAATGATTATTTTCTCTTTGTGACGAGCTGAAGCTGTTTTGCTCCTCGTACGTTTCCTGATTTTGGATTGAAATGAGTCCGAATGTGTCGTTGTCTTCCACTGTACATACTTCGATATACTGTTTATTGTGATGCTCACAAGAGATGATTATGACGATTTATAAATTCTGGTAGTCGAGTATCGCTTTTGTCTGTATTGATTATGGATAGCAACCTACAGAAATAAATGAATTTATTTAAAGAGGTACAACTTTGTCTTCACTTTTTTATTTCCACAAGTAAAATCTCATGCAGTACAATACAATAATATTACAAAGTTATTATAATAATAATAAATTAATTAAAATATGATATTCTAATGGAAATACCTTTAGCTAGCAGTATGATAAAGATAAATATTAATGTATAGTTTTTCATACATACAGTATATCACTTATACTTTAGCAATGCATTAAAGGGAGACTATAACTTTTAGTAATATTTACGGGATAATGGCAAATATTATCACAAGTTACATAGTGTCACTTTAATTAGTTTTTCTCCTGAAGACTTAATAGCATCGGTTTGATATGACCCAGCTATGATGTTAACAAACTGATTTTAAATGAGTTTATCCTCCTCTAAACCACTAATTATAAACCTCACGAGACTCCAGCTCCCATCCTGCCCCTCTTCTTCTTCCTCTCCCACTGGAATATTTGGCACGAAGTCTAATAGCTTCCTGACTGTGTGTAAAGAGAGGAGGATGTCCTACCTCCATCCCGAGCTCCCGGGGCCAGCACTTTCTCTGTTAGTGTTTTTATTTCAGATGGAGGCCGAGGCAGGAAGCTCATACTGAGCCAATTACTTCCTTCCGAGCCACGCGTCTCGAGAGTCGGGAGGTCGGCGGGTTCAAAACAGGAAGTAAACAACACGTTTCACCTGTTTCTGCCTCCCAAACACTCACACACACGAACCTTGTGTTGCTTTACCATGCAGTTATCTTATTACACAAGGTTTTGGTACTTTTGCTATCAATGCTGAATGGTGTGTTTGTGGTATTTAAAGGAATATTTCATTGATACCAGATGCAAGATTGATACCACTATCATCATGTCTATGCGTTACGCAGGCTATGCAGCTGGAGCTATAGGGTGATTAATGACCAAATACCTGCAAAACTAAATGACATTCCTATCAGCTCCAGGTGCACTTTAAAAACAGGTTTAAACCCAAACGCGCAACTCTGAGACCAGGCCAGTAAAATAAAAAGTTGAAAGCTGGCAAAAGTCAAAACTCAGGCAGACAGAGATAACGCAGAAGCACAAGAGACAATCTTGTGGAGAATGAATGCTACTGGGTTGATGGGGTTACTGCAGGGCAGGAGAGTTAGTACATGTCAGGGGGAAATAACAGGCAAGGAAACTGTGAGGCTAGGAATTGGCTGACATTGCGACAGCCTTGTTTGCAGATGAAGCAGAAAGTGAGCAGTATTTCTGACTGCTACCACTACTACTCTCGCTCTGCTTATATCAAGTTAATTAGTCGCCCTGGGTCTCACCAAGAGGAACACTGAACCCTCTGATGATTATGAAGAATATCCCACACTCACAATGTGATTATAAAGCAACTGTGAGGCTTTAATATTCTTTATGGCCATCACTCGCAAAATGAACACACACACAAGCAGCCACTGAGGGCTCACCCCTAGCTGGTGTGTATTAATTAGCAGTATGACACCGTCAGTGGGGCTCTGCTCTGCTGCCAGGCAGAAACCAGCCTTACATAAGAGCCCACCGCCAAGCCACCAGGAGGGACACAATGTTCCTCACCCCTCTCTGCACCGACTGTCGGTCTAAAACAAACAAAAAAAACATCCTTCCCTTTTTCTTTAACGAAACCTGTATGGGTACATCTCTGCTCCGGAGGCAAACTGCAGGAGAAGGACGCGAAAAACAGACGTTTTTGTTGCACGATGCTTTTGTTGTCGCTGCTCGTCTTCCTCAGCAGAAAGCTTTAGCAGCTTGCTAAATAAAGTGGGTCAAACAGTAAAGGGTTCCTAAAATACAGTTTACAGGATGCTCCTTTGAAGTGATTGTGTCTGAGTGTGTGTGTGTGTGTGTGTGTCTACCTGGTCTATTCCTGGATGCCCTCAATTATTCCCAAATTTAGAATCACATTCACATGCTTGTACACACACACACACACACACACACACACACACACACACACACACACACACACACACACACACACGCAGACAAGCAGGAAAATAATTCATCATGGCTACTGGATAATGGAGCCACGAAATCTGAGTGTCATCATCACACGACCTGGAGGTTTGATTTCAGTCGGACTTTCTTGACATTTCTTGTGCCTGGAAGTTTTTGAATGATCAGGAAATTTCCAATTTCGAGTGACATGAAGTGGCACGCCTTACTTTCCAAAGGCAATCATGTAAAGACAGTTAGAAACATGTTAACTAAATAAGCAGCCTTAAGTGGATTTGTTAATTTGATTACACACAGGCACGTGCAAATATACTGCAAGCAAACTATGGAGTCACAGGAGTGCCAGAAAAAGAGAATAAATCTGTAAAAGAATAAGAAAATAAACGTGGGAATATAAAGAGAAATAACAAAATATAAAATAATAATAATAAGTATTTTCATTTATTTTCACATTTATTTGTTCATTTATTTCTGTATATATTTTATTTAAAAATATATTTATTATTTTTCAAAATTTTCTATATATATATATATATATATATATATATATTTCATATGTCATTTATTTATTTTTATCCCATTATTTTCTTTTCCATATTGTTTTTGCTATTCCTTGAAGGGCCAAGCTGTCAATCAACTGGCTTTGGACGGACCTTCCTGCCCAGGTAGTCAAATCCTGCACACATGAATCCTGTTTTAGGCGGGAGCTTTTTAGCGTGAACAACAGGAAGTAGACGCAATGTGACATGTGAACGTGGTAGCGGTTTGAATCTGGTCCTTATCGGCCATTATCTTGTCATCTGCATGGAGCGTCTGTTTCAAAGTTGCTGAGGGAAACTGCTGGATGAAGTTCACAAAGATTACCTGAAGATGAACTCAGCTAAAATCTGGTCACTTAAAAACGTAGTGTAACATGTAGCCTTCGTGATGCCTCATGAAACTGGAAAAAGAAAAGCTGCACTGGGAATTAAACCCGTGACACCAGGCCTGATTTGTTAGCGCCAAACTGGAAATAATCACGTGAAATTGAACTTTAAACAGCAATTCCCCTTATGTTCTGCATGTACAGTACATTAGAACAGCATGTGAGGCATGTCTGTAGATTAGGGTCTTATAGAGCGAATAGCTGGTTCTTTTGGCGACCTCGTCCACCCCGCGCTCCGCTGGGCGTCCCTGCCAGCTTGCTGCCGTGCTGTGCTGCGGCTCTTGAGGGGATTGGGAGTCGCTGGCCCCATTATTTCTCCCTGAATCAGCCTAAGGAGGGTTTCAGCCAGGCTCACTGAACTTCGCCGCGCAGCAGTGGGGCGGAGCTGTGACCCACTTACAGTAGCCAGCTCTGGCTCTCTCCACAGAAGAGACGACTACAGAGGCACCCGGCACTCGTGATCCCACAGGAAAACATAACATACTGACATATATCAGTTTTACCTACATCAAAGGGTCTGGTTGAGAAAATGCTGAACTTAAAATATGCTGTACGCTATATTTGCATGTAGGAGATAAAGACTGTATGTCGTCACTGCTAACTGTACAGAATACATACTTGCTCATTAATATAAACGGCACATGCTAAAGGCTATTTTGCATGTGTAAGCAGTGATATACTGTAGGGCCATTAGCTTAACATTAACATTAATGTTAATGTTAATTAACATTAGCTAATTAGCACTAAACTCAAAGTATTAGTCATTAGTTCTGCAGGTATTTGTTCATAGAACCATTGGACAAATTTAAATTTCGTCCTGATGATGGCGCTAGAAGAAGGTTAAAGGATCACCAAAGTTGTCACGGTTCATCCTGTGGGGAACATGAATGTGTGAACCAAATTTCATGGCAATCCACCCACTAGCTGTTGAGACGTTTCATTCAAAAGCACAGATGTAAACCTCATGGTGGCGCTGGAGGAAACATCAGGGGAATACCAGAGTCAGCAGAATTCATCCTCAGGGAGCCATGGATGTCTGTACAAAATATCATGACAATCCATTCAGTAGTTGTTGAGAAAATGACATAGTTGGTCCCGCTGCAGCCTTTTCAGTGACATACTGTATATCAGGAATGTTTGTTTGTTTCTATGAAGGAAGGGAGCTGCAGGAAGTGAGAGGTCATCTTTATCAGTGTTTAGTAACAGCCTGCTCTCTCGTCAGGTCTTTCTCCTGGAGATTAAGCAGCACTCTTAAGTTACATGAAGGTCAACAGATCGATCAGCCCTGACATGTTTGGCTTTTCTCGGCCACCGCTTCTAACAGAAAAGTGCCACGAGGCAAACGTCTGGACGCTCGGCTCAGTATGTGAAGAGTTTTCATTTTGAGTCTTTTTCGTTCATGCTGCGATGCCAGTGAAAGTGTCTGGGCTGAGTTTTCCGCTATTTTAAAATGCCTTGAGAGCCTCACGGACCATGTGTGGCAACACTGGTATTGTCTTGGGCTTGTGTCTGCCCAGTTTGGCTTAATCCAGCGTGGTTTAAGTTGGTGCAGAGTGCGTTTAATTATCGCTGATGCTCTGTTAGCATCACTTGATACTCATTTTTCTGCTGCTTTCAATGAAGAGGTTTGAGAGAGAATCTGTACATGCATGTGAGTTTGTGTGTGTGTGTGTGTGTGTCAATGGAAAGCTCGAGTGTCTGCAGCTCTGTCTCTCTTGGCATTCAGACTCCACGTGTTTGGACAGCATGTGGAGACCAGGTCCCGCCCACCGCTCGCAAACACTCCTGCTGCTGTTTACCACACTGGCAGTGGAGTGGAAGACTCCAGCCTGCCGGTCCACATGCCGTCTTATCAGCCGACGCTCGCTCACGGCTCGTAAACATGTTTTCACAAAGGAAACTCTCAGGGAAAGCTCTGCTGTAAAAGAGCCAAACATGAGCCGGCTCATATTTTTGTGTCTCTGATGAGCTGGAGTGATTTCTCGTGGGCTGAAAGCGAGTCATGTATGCAGCATTGTTATATCACTTTACTATTCTGGAGTCAGCTGAAGAGATCAGGTCTGTGTGACCTACTGCAACTGTAACATACTGCACTACTAGCCCTTATGTTATGTTATGAGACAATGGGCCCCTGGGCACTGACATGTAAAAGGCCCCTGTACTATACTATATAGGAGCAAGACCGCCAGACTGAAAGAGATGCTGTTAGTAGTCTTTTTGGGTCTCTTTGTCGTCATTATGTGTCACTTTTCGGTCATTTTTGGATGTCTTTGTTGTCATTTTACATCTGTGTAGTCATTTTGCATCCCTTTTTGGTAATTTTGCATCTCTATTTGGTAATTTTGCATCTCTTTTGGGTCATTTTTGGGTGTCTTTGTTGTCATTCTGTGTCTTTTTGTTGTTATTTTACATCTCTGTAGTCATTGTTTGTCTCTGTTTGGTCATGTTACGTCTCTCTGGAGTTCTTCTGTGTTTATTTCAGGGACATTGTGCAGGTGAATCCCTTGGGCCCATTCAGTAATCCATTCATGCACAGATCCACATGACTTGCCAGCCCAAGACTGGATTACAGACCCCGATGCAGTACCTCCACTCACATACCTGGACATTGCAAAGTATCTCGTTTGTGAGTTTAAAAGTTACAAATCCCTAGAAGCTCAGATCTGCTCATTCACAAGCCGACAAACTTTCAAAAACATTCAGCTATGTGCTCATTTTATTGAGTCATGGGCTGTGTGTTTGATCAGTGGCATTATTAATAAAAAAGTTGGCACATATGTTCAGTATTTGGTT
This sequence comes from Macquaria australasica, assembly GCA_005408345.1. Taxonomy (NCBI): domain Eukaryota; kingdom Metazoa; phylum Chordata; class Actinopteri; order Centrarchiformes; family Percichthyidae; genus Macquaria; species Macquaria australasica. Next base: position 288,034 of record SEMN01000371.1, on the reverse strand, counting down.
ATTATGTCGAGTAGAAATGATGGAGACTGCCTCCAGCTCACCAACAGAAAGGCAGCGAAATGATGATGTCAGTTACCCAAAATCCAACACGCCGTGACGTCAACTTCAATTTCCCTATTGTGGCGCCATGGATGTCTACTGCTGCTATAGATCATAGATCCCTTTTGATATTTCTATGTGTTTGTGTCTGAATGGACTACAGCCATCCTCTGGGGACCGTGAATGTGTGAACCAGATTTCACAGCAATCCATCCAATATTTGTCGTGACATTTATTGTCAATAAAAGCCAAAAATGTTAACCTGCTGGTGGCGCTAGAGGAAAAGTAAGGTGCTCACCAAAGTCAGAGGGATTCGTCCTCCTGAGACCATGAATATCTGTACAAACTTTCATGGCAATCCATCAAACAGTTGATGAGATATTAGACTGTCAGACCAGCCGACATTTCTATCCCTAGAGCCGCTAGCGTGGCTAAAAGGCTAAAAGGGTCGAGCACCACATCAGTTTTCACGACGTTTAATCCATTATTTATCATGAAAAGCAGACCTCTTGTTATGTTTCCTGTAATTATATAAATCTCTTTAAACTGATGGAAAAGCAGCATAAAAATGCAAAAATCCACCGCACACTGTTTGCCCTCTGACACTTAATCCACACGTGTCAGGAAATGCAGCCTCTGCATCACATCTGAGCTCGAAGCACGACATTCTCAGTCGCAATCAAAAACCCAAAACACGCGAGGCCAGATTAGGAGATATGCTGACTCTGATGCACACATACAGTCATGCTCATAAACCCCATCAGCTTATCCGTGTTTCCATCTGTGTGTGTGTGTGTGTGTGTGTTTGACCTTTACTGCCTGAGATCAAACAAGAAGACACACACAGAGCTGTGAGGAGCGTTTTCTCAGATAATTACCAAAGATGCTTCACTGTGCGTGATCAGTATTGAATGAATGAAACGTTCACACTAAAGCCTGGATTCCACACACATGGGGGCAATTTCTGGCAAAACTCGGGGCGATTTCCCTCCACGAACTGTTGCACATTTGATTGTGTTTATATCGTTTTAGAGATGAATTGTACAGATGCGACACAGCGTTGGAGGCGGGGCCCCGTTCATTGCTGTTAAAAGTTGGCACATGAAGCCAGAAAAGTTCGACTTCTGGGTACAAAATTACCCGGCTCTATAACTCTGGATTCAGCTATTAGTGAAGTTTACAACTTTTGGACATAACGATTTAAATAAGGAATATTTAAGTGTTCGTACTGGGAAGTTGGTGTAAATGATCTCTTTCACAATGTAGGTCTATGGGAAAAAGTATTTTTGGGGCCCGTCTGTATCATGTGACAGACCCAGAACTTATGAGCAATTCATGTCTTTTAAAAGCTTGATTTTCATGGTGGTTGTGAAATGACATCAGAGTATTTGAATTTGATGAGACGGGAGCATGCTGTACCCCAGATGTTGTTTCCCCTCTATAGGTTCCTCTAATCTCATCTCTGTAACTGTATTAGTGAAGCTCCTGCGTCTGGGACGGGGACCTGTGAAACCGGCACCGGGGCTGCCGCTGAGCCTCTTCTCAGTATTTAGTTAAACTGCTACAAAAAGTGATTTGCGTCAGCGTGTGTTAAAGCCTTAACACTTCAATGTGGACGTCTGCATGAGGACCATCTGTGTATTTAATCAGCTTGTTGTCTTGTAATGTAACCTGCCTGTTGGTTTTAACTGTCCGAGTCAAGTTTCCCCCTCAGGTACACACACACACACACACACACACACACACACACACACACACACACACACACACACACACACACACAAAAGAAATCTTTATCTTATCTTATCTTTCCATTAGCGCGAGTGTGTCGCCTGAAAATAGACGAGGAGAAGGATTGTTTCATGCTCACTGCTGTTAGACTGCAGGCTTTAATCTTTCAAATTCCTTTTTTCATATTTGCTCTAAACTTTTTAATAAGTGTATTTCCCGAAATGTTTAAACTCTTTCTTTAGTTTGACCAGCGGTGGAAAAAGTGTGAGGAGAAGTTTTCAGAACCTTTCTTTAAGTAGAAGTAGAGATACCATAAATGTAATAAATAAATACTCTTTTATAAGTAAAGATCCTACATTCAAAATCGTACTTACGTCAGAGTAAGGTGAGTATTAAAAGCTAACTGTACTTTGCAAGTTAATGAAGCTAATTTTACCTCCTTTATAAACTGTTGCAGTTTATTCTGTACATAATTATATAAGCGGCAACAACTAGAGATGTAAAATAAATGTAGTGGAGTAAAAAGTACAATAGTTCTCTCTGAAATGTGGATTAGAAGTATAAAGTAACACAAAAAGGAAGTACTGGAAGTACTCAGTTACTTTCCACCACTGAATCTGACTGAATCCTTGAAAACTTTATGTCTAAATTCATCGCAGGTGTCTGCAGATCAATTTGTTTTAGTGTAGGAGGAGTGGATATTAAAGGGTTAAACCTACCACAGAAGCACAAAAACAATATTCTTTAATCAGGCTGCACAATAATGACAAAAAGAGGTTTTTTTTGTTTTTTTTAACAGGCTACTGTTTGCAGGATGTTAACCGTCACAGAAGAAGATTTTGAACGATTTGCAGGTCATGGATTCTGCACAACACATGAGCGAATACAAGACGATTTCTAACATGTGCAGCAGCTCCAACGTTTCCTCTTTTTTTTTTTTTACAATAAAACCGCTTGAGGCTTGTTGGCCTGTTCGCTGCGTCTTCCAAACGTCCTTCCAGCATTCCTCGACCTCCAGTGGAGGCGCTCACTCTACTACAGCGGCAATAAGCTGACTACGCAAATGGATGCTTGCAGTTGTTGTTGATTACGGAGCTTTCGGAGCACTCCTGATTTTAATGATAGCTTGAGTGTGTGTGCATGCGGGTCACTGAGGCTCAGAGCTGCTGAGCCGGTGCCGCGCTGCTTTTGACCTTAGTCCCGGTGCCTGTTTACCTGCTGAGTGAAATGTGGAGTTATGTAAGGCTTAATCTATCAGAAAGTACATGTCCCTGTGTTACCTGGGCCACAGGGCCACACACACACACACACACACACACACACACACACACAGATGTCCTCACACGCAGACAAACAGCTTAATGATATGGCTTTTTCTGGTGTCACACACAGGAGGTCTATATCCAAACTGTGCTCAAATAAAGAAACATAACCTTGTGTACACACTGCTAAGCTTACACACACACACACACACACACACACACACACACGAGTGAGTGTTAAGGTCTTCCACCCCGTCTGAGCTCACTGTGTCCTGACGCGTGCACCTTTATGACCAATAACCAGGCTTTTACGGTCACACAACAAAGATAAAGGCCCACTCAGCTTACGCATGCACACACACACACACACACACACACACACACACACACACACACACACACACATAGAGTGGAAACACACACACCTCAGGCGTTGTTAACCAGCCCGAGTGTGTTGCCATTATAGAGTCGGCTCCATCTGTGGAAATTTCCCCTCATGTTTGCTGAAAACGCGCCGCTGACGTGTTTCCCGTTATATATATATATATGTGTGTGTGTGTGTGTGTGTTATTGACGAGCAGACGAGGTCAATATTTCTTTCCGAAGGTTTCTGTTCATGGAGCCCATCCGGTTCGAATTATGTGCCGCCCCCGTGCGGCCTCACACTGCTCACCACATCGGGTATCACTGGGCCGTGGGGCTCGCAGGGTTTCCACATGAACATATCAGCGTACTGAAAGTAAAAATAGACGCACAGAAAGCACACGTGTGACAAATATACATGTACATAACGGCTGATTGAATTGCAACCAGTTTGCTCTGTGTGCAGTTTATTACATAACCTTATATCTGAGTAAGATAATCACCTGGAGTTCATTCTTATGTTGGAGCTGGGTTCAGTTCAAAGATTACTGTTCTGATTGGAAAGTTTACAGTCAAACATATGAGGGTTTTTATGTGACAGCAACACTATATAAGTTCTGTCCATTTAGTCAAGCAAGGACGTGCATCACCTGCCTCCTGTGAACTGGTGTGAGCCAAACTTTCTGCACAGGACTGTTCCTCCACGGGGCTTCACATATAAATGAACTTTTCACCAGCAGCTGTCTGCAGGAGTTTGAAGTTGCTCCCAATCCTACTAGCGGTACTGGGTTAGTGCCTATAGGAATCTTAGTCAGCAGCACAACAACACCCACCGAGCCGAGGTCACACAGGGGGCATGTTTGCATGCGCAGCGGCTAAGTAAATCATCCGTCAAACATGCCAAAGCTAAAGCTTACAGAGCAGGACGGGGTCGGAGACACACATTCAGAGGGGCTTAATGCGGAGCGGTGGCACGCAAAGAGGCTGCACCCAAAACCTCACGACCAAATCACCCGCATATACTCTGTGCTGTCAGATGAAGCCAAGAACAAAAGACCCAGACGGCCCCCGAAGTCAACAGCAGGTGCAGAACACTTGAAAGTTGGACGACTGGCTGCGGAGCCGAGGAACTGCTCCTCTGGATGGCGGCGATAGGCTGCACCAAGGTGTCCGAGCAAACAAAATAAACATGAGTATGAGTGTGCTGTAAACAGAGCGTGACCTTGTATTTCATGCCCCAAAAATAAGACTGCGTGTGTTGTGAGTAGCGCTGTTAGGTGGCTGTTTTGCAGTCAACTTCCAAAGTTCTCCTTTTTTTATTTTGTTTTTCTTTCCAACAAAACACCGACTTGATACTTGTTTTTGTCCCGCTGAGGAGAAAGCCAGAGCTGGGAGGTGAGCAGGGTTACAGACGGCTTATTGTGATGAAAACAGCTAACCGTGGCCTCGGTCCAACGAGCGACCTGCTTTCTGATACAGAGGAATTCATTATGTTCATATTTGACATCGGAAGAAACCTGTCGCTGCAGATAACTTTATTTTAAGGTTTTTATTTATTAATTTATCAAGTTGTTACCAATGCCTCTGGACCAAAATAATTGTATTGGATTGTTGTAAGAATATTGCATTAACACATGAGCCTTTATTAGTTTTCTGTTGATATTTGAAACTTTGTCACATGGTGCAAGGATAATTACCTGAAACTAAATGTGACAAAGGAACTGGTTGTGGACCTGAGGAAGAAAAAGACTCCGGTGACCCCCGTTTCCATCCAAGGGGTCAGTGTGGACATTGTGGAGGCCTACAAGTACCTGGGAGTGCACATTGACAATAAACTGGACTGGTCTACAAACACTGAAGCCCTGTACAAGAAGGGACAAAGCCGCCTCTATTTTCTGAGAAGGCTGAGGTCCTTCAACATCTGCAGGACGATGCTGATGATGTTTTATGAGTCTGTGGTGACTAGCGCTCTCCTGTTTGCTGTCGTTTGCTGGGGCAGCAGGCTGAGAGTGGCGGATTCCAACAGACTCAACAAACTGATCAGAAAGGCCAGTGATGTTGTTGGGGTGGAGCTGGACTCTCTGACAGCGGTGTCAGAGAGGAGGATGCAGTCTAAAATACGTAGCATCCTGGACAACACCTCCCACCCACTCCACAACGTGCTGGTCAAACTCAGGAGCACTTTCAGTGACAGACTGATTCCACCAAGATGCACCACAGAGCGCCACAGGAAGTCATTCCTGCCTGTGGCGCTCAAACTTTATAACTCCAGACACCTGAGCAGAACTCATTTACGGACTCATGATGTGCAATAACGTATTCATTACAATGTGCAATAACCTTCTCTTTACTATAGCATTTTTTTTCTCTTATTTGTACTTATTGTATTTTACACTTATATTTTATGTCTATGTATATTTCATTTATTTATTTCCTTTCTACTAGTACTAGTGCTCTATACATGTGAGCGACTGTAACCGCCTAATTTCCCTGAGGGGATCAATAAAGTATTCTGATTCTGATTCTGATACGCCGGTCAAGCTTTTTATTCCAGCATCAGTTTTGCTGGGATCCATAACAAACTAACGTTGCTTTTTAAATAATGTGCTCAGCGCTCAGACACGCTAACAGTTGGCTTACATTAGAGCAGATGAACACGCTGTTAAATACAACTCTGTAACAGACCTGCTGTTCCTGCTGTGGTCACGGTTGTGGGGTTTAGCGAACGAAACAGCAGCAAACCTGGCAACCCAGAAGTTGCTTATTAATGGTTATAAGCCCTTTATAAAGACGGACGTATCAGAATCAGAATCCAGTGTCACAGTCTTGCACAGAGAGGCTGCCTGTGACTAAATGTTTGTTTACAAGTGACCAGATTGCAGTTGCTCCAGTTGCTCGTTGGATTTGGGATTTTGGAGTTGCCATGTGTCTCAGATTGGCACCAGATTTATTTTATTTTATTTTATTTTTTGCAGTGAGGAGCCAAAGTCCCGGCCTGAAGAAAAAAACAAAAACATGGCGATAACTCGGAGAAATGAAGAACATGCAGTAAAACGCTTTGTTAAAGAAACTGTTAAAGGAGTGTAAATGATCTGAAGTGATCAAAGTTTGACCCACGTGTCCAGCAAGATGTCGCACTCCCTCACAACATTGCACTGCCATCGATTTGAACGTTATGTAATGAGTTGTTTCTGAGCAGAGCCCCTTATAAGATGCACAAGATGCATCAGAGCTGTGCTGATACTGTTTAGCTTAGCTTCTGATGGGACGCGATAACAGCGAGCGGAGGCGACTCGTCATGTTTAGGCTGAAGGTCAGGACGGGAGCAGTCATCGCCCAGAGCGCTCTATCAGTCACCGGGTCCAAAGACGACTCCTGGATAATGAGACTGCGGCAGATAACAGCTGGAGCAGCCACAACGTTCAAAACACAGTGTGATCGATCACCGAACGAACGCCTGAGGCTCCACGTCCCGGAGCAGAAGAAGAAATACAGTCTCCATCAGTAAGAGGAGACCCAACGAGATGTAGCCCAAGGCTGGAGTCAAAAGCAGCACTTAAATTTAACGCCAGCAAAATGGGCAACTGCCAGTCTAGAAAGGCTTAGGTGTCGGCGTAAAGAAGCGTGGGTGGGAGTGTTTGGCGTCACCTCCCTTCACACACACACAGGAACCCACTGTGCTGATAATGGACCCAACAGCATTTTGTTTATGATATTCGACGGCTTAATTAGCCCCAATGACACCTGGGCCTTTCTACTGTGGAGCTAATTGAATGAGCGACATCTGCACACGTGGAGTATTTCCCTTTTTATGGGCATGAAAACAAACACAAGCAGCGTCCTGATGATTTCTCTCTCCAGTAAATACGTTCAGAAATAAAATGTCAACTCACTTTCATGTAGCTCAGCAAAGAATAACAATAACTTCAGTTATATATCAGTAAACTCATTGGTTCAACCCAAGGATGGAGTAGGAGACAATGGGCCCCGGGGCCCTGACATGTAAAAGGCTCCCACCCCTACTATACAGGAGCAAGACCCCCAGACTGAATAAAATGCTGTTAGAAGTTATTTTGTGTCTCTTTGTCATCATTTTGTGTCTCTTTGTCGTCATTTTGCATCTCATCATTTTGCATCTCTTTGTAGTCGTTTTGTGTTTATTTCAGTGACATTTTGCAGGTGAAGCCCAGGGGCCCCCTGACCCTTTGGGCCCCTGGACCTGTGCCCCACAGGCACATTCAGTAATCCATTTATGGTTCAACCTGCCTGCTGTTTTTATTAGACGATCATAATCTAACCCCGGTCTTCTTTGTGAGTCCATCTGCTTCTCTTATTTACCTCATGCTTTAACCCAAACCGAGGCCGGGTCGGGGTCACTGAAGGGCTGCTATGGCGACCTCTCCGCCCCTCTGCTATTATGCCACATGATGTAACCGAGCCAGACCTCTGCACAGGTCAGCTGGCTGTCCAGTCAGCCTGATGAAAACAGGGATTTCAGTTTGATAACAGCAGGGAGGGCGAGCTGTTATGACACAGCGTGTTATGACAGAGTGCTGGGGAGACAGACAGCTATTAAGCAGGTAAAAAACGAGGGCAGATCTCAGTGTGGAGTGGCAGTGATGTGTGAAGCTGTGCTAATTTTAGTGGAAGGTCACTGGGAACAGTCTGGCTCGCCCAGCACAATATTCTGCGCTGTGCAGTTTTAGGTGAACAGGATCTCCCTGTTCTCATCTCTCCTGACATTTGTGTTGTGATATTATGTGGTGAGGAGCTCAATCGAGCCTGGAGGCGGCGGTGCATCAAATGCGGCTTTGGCAAGTGCGCCAAGGCTCTGTTTATAAAACAACTGCTGGGAATATATTGTTACACCGTACGAATGGGAACACACTGAGCTGAAAACACACTCTGATACGCACGGCGTTTGTCAGTAATGTATGTCAGCTTTCGCCTTCAGGCCGCCATCTGCAGCTCGTACGCCTGCCTGATACCTAATATGCACGCCACACCTCATTTTACAGTATTCCACGCTGGATTTAGCAAATAAGACAAGATAAGGTGAGCCTTCCGCAGAGGAGGAAAATCAGGTGTTGCAGCAGCTAAAATCAGAGAAGCGAGTACAGATAAAAAGAGAAACTAATGTATGAAGTTCAAGTCAAATTTATACGTGTAGTGTTGCACTTTATACTAACAGTGCAGCGATAAGTAACAGGAAAGTCAGCAAAGTATAGTATAATAGTGTAGTATGGTAGAAGAGCAGATATGAGATATTATATGTTATATTAGACGTATAGTAATGAAATATTGTATTGATATTTAAGTGCACATCTACTACAACAGTGTGCACTATAATATAACGTAATAATATAATCAGGACATGGTATTGATCTGCAGCCCACGGCTCAATCGTGTGAAAGCTTCGGGTCAAGATCCGAAAACACCAGATTTTTACATTTCCCACGATGCAACCCAGTAGTGTTTTTTTTTTTCTTCATTACACCCTCACTGCCTGAATTAAGCATCTTTTTTTAAAACGTCCCAAGTTTGTAACACACTTTCTGTTGAGCCCATAACCCTGGTGACATCACAGTGACATCATCAGGGTTATTTCCTCAGACTTTTGAAAAGCTAAAGTGTGAAATTAGTCCTTCTCGACTTGTTTCCGTCCCCTCCTGCGCTGCCCTGATAACACCGTCTTTCACCCGGATTCGGCACATTAGTGTCCCTCATGAGGAGCTGTACAGTCGGTGTAAATAATCAATGGGAAGCCTTTTGGCAAACGTCTTTCTCAATGTGTCACCAGCCAGCAGGAGGACAGGAAGTGTTTACGAGTGTCTCTGTCAGGCTGAGGCACCACTTAATCATCGGCCATGTCAAGTAAGGTTGGGGGGGGGGGGGGGTTTAGCTCCATTACTCTGCCCAATTCTCTCTCTTTCTCTCTGAGCCTCCATGCCAAAATCTCACTCAGTCCTACAGTAACACACCATAAACACCCTCCTCCTCCTCCTCCTTCCTCCTCCTCCTCCTCCTGTTCCCTCTCGCGAGCTGATGCATGCCACGAAAGCAGTGACGTCAGTTGTTTACTGTCTTGTAGGTCGCAGCACATCCAGCAGGGCTTATGTAACTCCACTGCCAGCTGCATGACAGCATGACAGGCTGTTTACTGCAGAGCGTGTGTGTGTGTGTGTGTGTGTGTGTGTGTGTGCTTCACCACATAGGCACCTGTGCATGCACATACAGTAAGCAGACATACAGTATAAACAGCCAGTCAGCCAGCTTTCCTCTCCGCTGCACTGCATTGTGAAAACACAGCGGGTTCACTGCTGGAGCACATAATAGCTCCAAATGGACCCCCTCCCTCCCCACACATATCCCAGCATCCTTCACTGCAGCAGCAGGCAGGTAAACAACTCTGGCTTGAGTCCTGCACAGACACACGTCGCCCCCTGTTGGCAGCAGGAAGTAATAAACAGCACCACGTTCAGGTTTAAAGATGAAGTGAGGAGCCAGAGTCTGTTTTATTTTCGATCAATGTTAGGTCCTTCTGTTCTTACAAAGGCATCACGCTGGCTCACTAATCTTATATCTATGTTTAAATTAGAACAAAAAAAAAATTCACTATTCCAGATCATATGATCATGTGATTTCACTTTTTAAAAGAAAGAGTTGGTATCTTCATATCACGTCAGGGTTTCAGGAGTAGACACAAGAGATGCTGAAGCAAATAAAAGATAAGTTAAATAAATAAAATTACTATTATTGTGGGCAAAGACAATGTTCCTTGTGATAAGCCCGCTGTTGACGACTGTTTGTCCCATTGGTAACACTCAACTTTAATTCTCCCTATATTTAGCATTTATAAGCAGTACACAAACATGTAATAAATTGTTTATAACACACTATAATTGTTGCACACAGGTATAAGGACATTTTAAGGTGCTTATTAATGTGCAGTACCTAACCCTAACCCTAACTTTTACTAAATTGTTCATTCATTATCTGTTTATACAGCAGCCTCCACTTATGAGGAGTTGTAGTTGTTGACAGATACATTAATAAACACTTATATCTGCATTATAGTGCGTTGTAAACCGTTTATTACATGTTTATATACTGCTTTAAATGCTAAATAGGACGACTTCTCATTAGTTTCCCATGTGTATAAAGTAGAATACATTCATTTCCATACTGTTAGCTGTACTGATTGCTACCTGTGATGAATCATTATCTTATTTATTTATTATTTTGAGACATAAGTTGGTATAAAAATACTTTTTTGAGAAACATATCGTCTCTGGTAGCTCACATCATGCGATGACGTGATGTTAGTTTTTGTTTTGTAACTGTGAGATGTTTGCTCATCTTTAAAGATGCTTTTCTGTTGCTCATTTATGATCTCGTTTTTAAAAGTACATATTTTAGTAGGAAAAACACATAATATATAAATGTGACCTGATTCCTGCATAAATAAAAATACATAAAAACCCCCAAATGTTCCTGTTTCATAGGCCGTTTGATTTTAAAAACATCCCGTGCACAAGCTGTTATTTTTTGTATCTTTTTGTGTGCTGTGTCCATTACAGCGCTCACATAAATAACCAGTGAGATGCTTTATTGATCCCTCACACACACACACACACACACACACACACACACACACACACACACACACACACACACAGATAGGTCAAAGGTTAGGGTCACTGACTGAGCAGAGATTCACAGTCTTGCTCAGAGTCTCTGAAGCTGCCATCCAAATAAATGATTAAACGGCACAAAAATCACTCAGCTAGTCAAGTAAATGTGATGGCTGACGGATCCTCCGGAGTCCCTTCTCACTTTTATGAAAAAACAAGGATCAGTGTTCGAGGAATCCAGGTCGGTTCAGGCCTCAGATACTCAGAAGACGGCGTCACTGGAATGATGTCGCATTACTTTACAAGTAACGGCGTGTACTTGGAATCACAGCAGCTACCTCGTGATGGTGTCAGCATAAAAAACAAGTTTGTAATGCAAACAAAGCACAAGGTTAACAGTCGTGAAGCTGTCATTTAAACATGAGCAGGCGACAAACATGTTTTATGCACAGGAATGAGAGTAGAACAACTATTATGCTCAGGTCACACATGTCAGTATTTGTAAATCATACTAATGAGCTTTTGTTAATACCCGTTCAAGTGTTATTAAGGGCATTAAGGTGTCCAGACCTGTTTGGTTTTTTTACTGGCAGCTAAAAGTAAGACAAGATGTCCTACATGTTCTCCTCTGTCCCCTGACACGCCTTTCTTTTTCATTTCTGCTGATTTTTTTGAGCTGATTTTGGTTTGTGTGTGAAGACAGGGAACCCAGGAGACACAAAACCAGGGCTATGCACTCCCTAAAATAAGAAGAGAGAACATACTTGGTTTTATCGTACAGTGTTTGTCTGTCATAGATACACAAAAAGTCCCCAGGCCCATCATCACCATCATAATTATTGTCAGTGTTACTGAGGATTTAGGTCTTAATAATAAAGCTGCTACCAGAGGACTCTGACCCAAACATGTCTGTTTAATCACTGTAGTGAGGAGAAGCGCCTTCTTGTGGTCAACAGGCACGCATTCCTGTCTTTTTACTACCACCTGAGCACAGGTGCGCCTCCTCAGCCCTGCAGCCGCTCAGTGGCGCCCCCTGCTGGCGGATGGAAGCGCAACGACATTGTGTCTAAAGGGAATTTTACACGTTATTCAAAAATCATGTTTTAATCTGACACCAAATCACAAAAAGCTCATTTTTATTTATTTTTATTATTATTTTTTTGCTAAATTAAAAACACTAAAAACGCAGCACAAAGGGGGGGGGGGGGGGGTTTGAAACATCACGTATTTACGACAGAGCAGAATGTTTAAACATTATATTATTATTAAATGTAAAAATACAAAAAGTTGCGCCTTTAAAGTGTGAGTTTTGAGTTTAGTTACTGGTTATTGAAGGTGAGGGGAACAAAAAGCTGCGCTCTTGTTTGCGGGGGAACGTCTTCCTTGGCTCACCGGGAGAGGTCTGGCGTTCACCACCTTTTCCTCGGAGGATAAAAACAGCAAAGTAACACTCAGATCTTTTATATATATTTAACTCTTTTTATAATCGTGTTAAATCGTGTCGTTTCTGTTCCTTGAATCTGGCTGTTTGGAAGAACTCTTCCCACTTCGGCGGTTTTCAAAATGAAAGCGCGACGAACATTAAAGCCTCAATTCAGTCACTTTTTGTTTCGCCTGAACAGAATATATAATATATAATAATAATAAATGTCGGTAACTTGTCCGGACAGACGTGATCTGTACGGCACAAGACGCCATTGTGACAGCTGATGCTTTTATTTTGAAAATTAGCGAGCCGCAGGTGTGGTTTTCTGTTTGACAGCAGAAAATTTTTATGTAAATTTTACATTTAAACGTGCGATCAGTCGCTAATAATCAGCACAAGATGCTTCTCCCCCTATGAATGTTTAACGTAGTATTAAATCAAATACTTAACATCGTGTTTAGACAGTTTGTGTGAATCTTTCTAGTCAGAATAAAACAAAAACTTGCCAGAACATGTTGAAGTTTGACCTCTGAGGACCAATAATCTGCAACTCAGACGTCAGTGGAATAGCAAGCATATTATATTTGGGTAACTAGATTTACTTCTTAGTCTTTGATTTCAGTTTTGCATTGAGTTGATGTATTTTGCAGCTAAGTGGACAAACCACTGAGTGCATGTATGTCCTACGTGGGGCGAAAAACAGAAAAGAACAATTATTTTCATTATCAAAAAGGCAGTTTTTATTGTTGAAATAAAAAACTGCCTTATACAATATATTGCGAGGGCTAATATTATATAATAACAATGATATTTTCACACTGAAGCTGCCGATCGAAAGATTTGAATATGCATTTGGACCATGATGGGACAAAACCAATAATAATAAGAGTCAAAATAATTAGAGCTGCAACTAACGATTATGTTTCATTATCAATTCGGCTGCTGATTATTTTCTTGATTAACAGATTAATCATTTGGTCTATAAAATATCAGAAAATAGTGAAAACGTCCATCACAATTTGTTAAGAGACTAACCGTTTCAGCTCTGTGTTATTCATTAATTTACTGGAAAGAATGAACAATTTCCAAACTGCAAAAAGCATCTTTGATCTGCCGCTGCTGGGCTGATTTTTTTAAATTTTTTTATCTTGTCATGTATTTCAGATTTCACCATGGAGGGAACTTCCAAAAGCGACGCTGCCGGTCAGCCCTCTGTTGCTGCTCAGGTCCCTTTCCTTCACCTGTGTACCACATTGGAGAAAATCCAGAAATCTAAACTCCGTCCAGATAAGTCCAAGATCCTTGGGGATTTCATTGAGTCATGGAGGAAGTTTCATTCTGCCCTCCACAAAGACAACCCCAAAACAACAGACTCTTTCTACCCAGCTATTCGTCTTATAGTCCCCCCCTTCGAACGAGAGCGTATGGCCTATGGCATCAAAGAGAACATGTTAGCTAAGCTCTACATCGATGTATTAGGCCTCCCAAAGAACGGCCCAGAAGCCAATAAACTGTTGAACTACCGTGCTCCGACTACATCCCAAGGAGAAGCTGGAGACTTTGCCGGCATGGCGTACTTTGTGCTGAAGAAACGGTGCACGAGCCAAGGAGCCCTCAGCATCAAAGAAGTCAACGACTTTCTGGACTCGGTGGCCATCAACAACGCCAGCAATCAGAAGGATCTTGTGAGAAAGAGTCTGCTGCACCTCATCACCCAGAGCTCGGCTCTCGAGCAAAAGTGGCTCATCAGAATGATTCTGAAGGACATGAAGCTCGGGATCAGCAAAGAAACAGTTCTCCAAGTCTTCCACCCGGATGCTGCTGAGCTCTACAATGTCAACACGGACTTAAACAAGGTGTGCCAGCAGCTCCACAATCCCTCCGTGTCTTTAAGCGAAGTCTCTATCGGACTGTTCTCTGCTTTCAAGCCCATGTTGGCAGCGGTGGCGAACATCCGCAATGTGGAGAAACAGATGGGAAACAGCCCATTTTACATTCAGACCAAGCTGGATGGGGAGCGAATACAACTGCACAAAGACGGGGACGTGTACAAGTACTTTAGCCGAAATGCCTTTGAATACACCCAGCAGTTTGGAGGATCCCCACTGCAGGGCTCACTGACACCATACATCCACAACATCTTTAAAAGCCACATTGTAAACTGTATCCTCGACGGTGAGATGATGGCGTACAACCAGACCACTGAGACCTTCATGCAGAAAGGGAGCAAATTCGACATCAAGAGGCTCATGGAGGACTCCGAGTTACAGACGTGCTTCTGCGTGTTTGACGTGTTGTTAGTCAACGACCAGAAGTTTGGCAAGGAAACACTGAAGAAGCGCTACGAGATCCTTCAGACAGTTTTCACCCCGGTCAAGGGAAGGATACACCTGGTGCCAAAGACCGATGCCAGAACCATGCAGGAGGTGGTGAATGCCCTCAACGACGCCATTGACAGCAGAGAAGAGGGGATCATGGTGAAGGATCCTTTATCCATCTACAAACCTGACAAGCGTGGGGAGGGATGGCTGAAAATAAAGCCAGAATATATGGATGGCTTGATGGATGAGCTTGACCTGCTGATTGTTGGTGGTTACTGGGGGAAAGGGAGGCGCGGTGGCATGATGTCCCATTTCTTATGTGCTGTTGCCGAGGCTCCAAAGCCTGGCGAGAAACCTTCAGTTTTCCACACTTTCTGCCGCATCGGCTCTGGCTACACCATGAAGGAGTTGTATGACCTCGGTTTAAAGCTAGCCAAGCACTGGAAAGTCTACCGGAAAAATGATCCGCCCCCATCCATCCTGTGTGGAACAGAGAAACCAGAAGTTTACATCGAACCTTGCAACTCCGTCATCATCCAGGTCAAGGCGGCTGAAATAGTCGGAAGCGACATGTATAAAACCAGCTGCACCCTGCGCTTCCCCAGGATCGAGAAGATCCGCGACGACAAGGAGTGGCACCAGTGCATGACTCTGGCAGAGCTGGATCAGTTCCGCAGCAAGGCGTCTGGGAAGCTCGCCTCGCGGCACCTTCGCATCGATGACGCCGAACCACAAAAGAAGAAGCGCAAGCTGCCAGTCAAACCCAAGAAGGTGATCGGGATCGTCGACCACTTTAAGCCCCAGGACCTCTCCGGGGTTACCAAGGAGACAGATATGTTTGAGGATGTGGAGTTCTGCATCCTGAATGGCACAGAGGATCACCCCAAGGCTGAGCTGGAGAAGGGCGTGGCCAGGTAACATAGTCACATAGTCACACTTTTTAAAGTATCCTGTCACGTATAACTGATCACTGGTGTCATCTTCTCATTAGGTGTGGAGGTGTCGTGGTTCAAAACCCAGGACGGGACACCTACTGCGTGATCGCTGGCGTGGAGAACATGCGCGTGAAGAACCTGATTTCGTCCGACCAGCATGATGTGGTGTGGGCCGCCTGGCTGCTGGAGTGCCTGGACCAGAAGGAAGTGGTCCCGTGGCAGCCACGTCACATGATCCACATGTCGCCCTCCACCAGGGAGCACTTTGCCAAGGAGTATGACAGCTATGGCGACAGCTACTTTGTGGAGACGGATGAGCAGCAGCTGCGAGAGGTGTTCGGCCGGATCAGCAGCGCGGACGCGGCTGCAGCCGTGAACGTCGGCCAGGTGGAGCAGCGTTACGGCTGGGAGGACCTCCCCACCAGCATGTTCAGACCCTTCAAGATTTACGTGGACAGCTATGCTGACATAGGAGACCCTAAAACCGCCATACCTGCCACCTGTTTGGACATCAAGGCGCTGGAGTTTCGCTACCATGGAGGGACGGTGGTGCAGAAGTTAGAGGAAGGAGTCTCTCATGTCGTCGTCGCAGAGGAAACAAGACTTCTGGATTTGAGGACTCTGCGGCGCTGCTACAGGAGGAAGTTTAAGATTGTAAGAGATTCGTGGGTGACGGATTCAATCAAAGCAGGCTATCTGATGAATGACACCGACTACCTAGTTTGAAGAGTCCTCAGGTTTTAAGTTGACACAAGACAAATCATCTTATAGCTATCATTTTAATAAATTCTTAATAAGATTAGTAATAATTAACTATCTAATGAAAGTGAAAAAATAAAAATACAGGGACGATACTTCTCAGGGGTTTCATGCAAACTTTGAGTTTTATTTTTGGTGTTCTTAATGAGTGATTAAGGCTGCTTGTTATTAGTTTTAAATTGATACTCTGTAAAAGTTAGGAAGGCAATGACTGGGTTTTTCAATTTTAGAAGTTAGAATTGCATTATGAAGTATTCAAATACAAATACAGACACGACCGCCGCCTTAAACTTTTAGCCGAGCAGTTATAGGCTAACACATTTTATGGAAAGAAAAAGAGGCTTTCAGTTTGACCAAATCTGAGGGATTTTATTCTAAAAACAATGTATAATTTCTGGTAATGTAAAGGTACAGTTTCTGCTGCTTTCATCCTCTTAGCTGTCTTTAGATATGAACTCATCACATAATCTACAGTGGTCTGGTATAAGTTAATAAACATTGAGGAATGTGTGACAGGTGCACCATAATAATCTAAAATTGGCACATCTTTATTTTTTTTAATTTTAAAGGGGCCAATCTCCAAAATTGGGGGACTTGAATGGTCAAAATCGAAGCAGCAGATATCCTGACTTTTGGTCCCTAGTATGCTCCAAAAACACTGGATCCCACATTTCCCATAATGCCTCCTAAATGCCTACCTCTAGTTTGTAATGCAAGCTTTCTGTTAAACTATTATTATCACTATTACTAGTACTTTTTGTGATGAATTAACCGAACTTCACGTGTAGAACTGGTGGATTATTGTGCTGTCTTTTTGTGATCTGTGCCTTCGTGCTTTTAAGTACAACTCTAATAAATATCTTGAATTGGTTTAAAACGCAGCGATGACTGCTGTGTTTACTTAAATCATGATGGCCTTTGCTTCAGATCTTCAGCGTGTGCTCACCTGGCAGAGGGAGACCGAGGGACACCACGGGGGTACGTTAAAACTGGTTCAGCTCAAGGCCCTCAAAAGATGTCGCCATGTTTTCCTGTCTTCAAAAATGTCACCAGTGTATCGCGGGACTCTCTGATATGTTATAACCTTCATTACCATCGCCTCCAGGGTGCAGGTAGCTGCCCTCGGTGTGCTGGGCATTGTGCGTAAATGCCGCATGAATACATTGTCAAAGTCACCGTGATGAGGTACCTGTTCCTAATCATACACTGTGAACAATGGCTCTTGCCGACATGTTGTAGTGTTCCCTGTAGGGTTTGTTGTATTTTCACACCACTGTCAGACAAATTAATTAAAGTCCTCTCTTCTTGGCCGTTTAGGTAGTGTCTTAGCTCGTGTAAGAGTTACACCACTTTTGTCCAAAACAACACAAAATAGTTGAGAGCAAAATAATCTTCCTTACTGGTAAAAAAAACCAAATAATTATTGTGTCTCAGTAAGCGCTCTGTGACCCCTCGCCCACTCTGGACTATTTCCAGGTGAGGCAGAGTGAGTGTTTGACTGACAGGCTTTAATTAGAGGTACTCAACTGGTGCTTATTGCAGCGTGGCTGTGTGTGCGTGTGATGTATTGTGTCGCTGCAGCACAACTGTTGGTCTTGAAAAGTCCAACAGATTATCAGTCCTGAGGATCTGGAGGTGAAAACAGCCGCTGAAAGCTAGCAATGCAGAAATGCCATGTCCTAATGGGATAAATGCTCTAATTAGGCTGGCCCAAGCTCGCTGGACTCGAGCGGAAACAAATGGTTTGGAAGCAGCCTCTAGACAACCAGCGGCTGCACGCACTCAGCTGAAATAAATGAGCTCCTGTAGAGACCAAACAGAGGGCTTGTGGCTGCAGGGAAGGTTTGACTGCAGCAATTAGCACGGCCCATCCTCAATGAAGAAATTCAATAGAAAAACAACAGAGAATCAAGCTCCGTTTTGTGCCTCATACATAAGTGGTCAGGAAGTTCATAAATATTTATATACAGTTGACCCAACATCCAGCTCTGGTAAACTGGTCGTCTCTGGCTTCTCTAGCTCTGAATAATGGTGTCTAACACGTTTTCAAAAGCTTTCCAAAACTCTTTTCCATGTTGGAGGACAGGTGCCGCTTGTGATAGCCGACTGGAAGGCGTACAAGCAAGTACTGTTCGGATTAAACCAATCAGATGTAACGTGCTAATTAGGGAGATTCAGAGGTAGAGCCACGCTAGCTGTTTCCCCCTGCTTCCAGTCTTTATGCTAAGCTAAGCTAGTCATCTCCTGGCTCTTGCTTCACATTTAGCGTCTCATCTGACTCTCGGCAAGAAAACAAACGAGTGTATTTCCGCAAATGTCAAAGTATTCCTTTAAAAAAGAAGTGATTTCAAATTAATCGCACAAATTTCACCTCAAATTTATCTTGTGACCCCTCGTTGGGGTCCCGATCCCTATGTTGGGAACCACTCGTTCAATTTAATGTAGACCTTCAATCAATAGCTCACAGGCTATTGATTAAAAAAAAAAACGCTTTGCCTTCGCTGTAAAGTAGCAGATGCGTGTTTTAGCCTCTTTATCAAGGATGGAGTAGGAGACAATGGGCCCCGGGGCCCTGACATGTACAAGGCCCCCCAGCCCTACTATACAGGAGCAAGACCCCCAGACTGAAAGAGATGCTGTTAGAAGTTATTTTGCATCTCTTTTTGGTCGTTTTGTGTTTATTTCAGTGACATTTTGCAGGTGAAGCCCAGGGGCCCCCTGACCCCTTGGGCCCCTGGGCCTGTGCCCGGCAGGCCCATTCAGTAGTCATCTACTCACATCACATATACTGTACTTACAGTAGCCTGCTGTAATGTGTTGGACTTCTGGGCCGATTTTCAAGCGTCTCGCTGCTGTTTTAATGTTTTCTTGCTCGAATTAGTCAATCCATCACAATAAACAGCATCGTGTCCGCTTCAGTTGTTGTCAAAGTTGTCTCTGAGTGAGCGGTAATGGAGTTGAAAGCGCTCATTGATTTAAGCATCTGCACCGCGTTAACGTGCATCAAGTGACACAACTGTCTGGCGAAAACAAAAGCTGCGATGGATTACCTTTCTCAAGCAAGTGTAAGTCTGCATGGAGACATGAGCGAGAAGGAGATGTGGTCGTCAGGAGCAGCAGGTGCTTTTGAAAACTTTATTATAAAGCACACTTGATTTTAAAGGAGAATAAAATATGCAAAAGCGCTGATATTGTCCTTTAAAGGGTAAACAGGCTCCTTTCTTTTGGTGGGAGCATCTTGCCTGAGGCTGAAACCAGGTGAGTACCAACCTGTCTGACTGGCCCAGTGTCAAGCCAGCTACAGTACAGGCTGCTAGGGGAAACTTTCAAAATAAAACAGTCTCATTATCCAGTCAGCGCGTTTTATCTCCTCCTCAGCTGCACGTTCTTACTTTCAGTGGTCGTTTTTTCTGTATTTGTTGCGCTGTGGATCTAAATAGTCGACATGTTGTTTGTTTTTTGGAGTCTGGCATCACGGACTTTCATTCTGAAGTCGAAATCACAACATTTCTGGGGACATTTGGACTGACTGTCTGACTTGACGCATCTTGGTACCGAAAGGATGCGGGGACTGCGGTGCGCGCGCATAACGTCAGAGGCGGAGAGGTTTTGTCACGCAAGCAAGATTAGGTGGCACGGTAGCGGATGTTGGGCGATACGACCTTCAAAATAAAATACAACACGTATCTCAACATAACGCGATTATTTGTGCAAATGTTACATGAAATGTAATTTTGCTGAGGTTAAAAACGCAGCTAACATGATTATTTTTCCTGCTTTATTGAGCCGAATAATGCACATTTGTAAATGCACCAGTGGGGTATTAGCCAACCTGCTATTTTTTATCTAAAAACTTTAAAATGACAATAAAACAATTTAAATGCATTTTAAACTAATTAAGACCCTGGTATAGCCTAGATCAGCGGTTCCTCGAGACCATTCAAAGGGGTCTCCAGATAAAATCTGAGGGTTCATGAGAGGGTTAAAAGGATGAGAAAGGAAAAATAATATATGTTTAAATTATGTTTATTGTCTCTGCTTTGTCTAACTTAAACTGCTCATAAACTGTGACGAGGGGTCACAAACAGACACTATTTCATTTTTAGGGTAGAGCAAAGGTGGGGAACAATTTGTCTAGATACCAGGACACGGGGTGGGGGGGGGGCACATTTCCAAATCCCCCACAGCAACACGAGACCTTTATTTTGAATGCTACGACCGGAAAGGCTGCTGGTTACTGCCGCTGACTTGCCGCAGCTCCCTGCAAACACACACACCGTCTCTTGGCGAACATGGCGGCAACTTGACAACGGCAGCGAGATGAAGACGGCGAGGGCTTGAAAAAGAAAAAGAGGTCCGTTACAGGCTGTAGGCCCATCCGCCGACACGAAGGCAGACAGCTTCGCCATGTTGGAAGAGGACAGCGCCCTTGTCCCTGCACGACCGAGGCCGGGGAAAACGTAAACGCGTCGGCGAGTGTTTCTGAAAACGGAGTCGAGGCTACGCAGAGGAGCG
This sequence comes from Macquaria australasica, assembly GCA_005408345.1. Taxonomy (NCBI): domain Eukaryota; kingdom Metazoa; phylum Chordata; class Actinopteri; order Centrarchiformes; family Percichthyidae; genus Macquaria; species Macquaria australasica. The sequence continues at coordinate 267,049 of SEMN01000371.1, read as the reverse complement.
GAGCGGCGCGGCGCGGCGCTCAGGGCGGACGGGAGGACAGCGACTTCACCGGTCAGCCATGGAGGATGCGGCCCGTGGTCGCCAGCGTCTGATTTGCCATCCGGCCCACGCTCATTTTAATGGGAATTGCCGCTGATCGCAAAGGCAAGCCGGGACAACCCACCACCTGACACCTGAGGGAGGAAAACGCGAAGCGGACCCCACGTCAATGACTGTTGCGGCAGAGGAGCCCCCACGGTGGAGTCGGCCGGTTCCCAAAATATGACCAGGGGTGCTGGGACGTGTTGGCAGCAAGAAGATGACGACGGCTTCCAAATCTGGCTAGAGCCCCCCCGCGACAACCAAAAGCCATTCACCGACTCAGAGAGGGCGCAGAGATGGCGACTGTCCTTGGCATCCCTCTTGTTCTTAACCATCCTCCTCTCTGATCACCTGTGGTTCTGCGCCGAGGCCAAACTGGCCCGGACCCGGGTCAAGTTCGCATCCTCCCACCGCCTCTCACGCCAGACCCACTCAGCACACAGCAGCCTCAGAGGAAACCCAGATGCTATTTTTATAGGAAACTCTACCAAACATTTGTGGCGGCTCGAAACTTGCCACCAGGATAGTTTATGTAAAGACTGCTTCACTTTCGCAGATGCAGACGATTTGTGCAAGGGCCTTTCCGACCAAGAGGGCACGCGGGCTGTAAATATGAGCGATTTGTACCTTTCCTTTTGTAACTCCTACTCTCTGCTGGATTTGTTTTACGGGTCGACGAGTCCGGACAAACTGAACTGCAGCCTCGACGTGCTCGGCGATGGCGACACCACCAGGTGCAGCCTGTGCGTCCAGGCGTACCAGCGCTACGACCAGCACGCCCAGGAGAAATACGAGGACTTTGAGCTCCTGACTCAGAAATATGAGCCGGGGGCATATTCAGTGAGGACGTGCATGGAGCAGTGCAAGGTAGGCTGCGAAAGGGAAGGGGGCGGGTGGTGTTGGAGTGGGGGGGTGGTGTGGTGGCCATCTGTTGATTTGGGCCCGGATAGATGCCAGTTTTGGTCCTCCTCCTCCTCCTCCTCCTGTCGCCATGGAGACGGATGACAGATTCAAGGAGACTCCCGGCTCCGGGCCTCATGTTCATTCATCTCCTCATTGTGTTTAGGCCCCATGCTAATGTGCAGATGGAGGCCCTTCTAGTGTTTTTTTTCCAGCATCCAGAGCCATTTCTCTACCTCTTTTAGTTCCCGCTCTGTTCTTTGACATTGAACGCCGCCTCGCGCTTCTTCAGCTCATAATCCGCCTGATTAGCCATCGATAACCTAGATAGGGTTGTTGGAGCTTTTACGACATCTTTTATGAGCAGGAAGGAGGCTGCAGGCATATGCAAACAACTCCGGGGGCCTGTGTGTGTTGTCGCAGTCCGCCAGGTGTTCATCATGGCCGCACACTCCACATCGAGAGCGTTTCATTAAAGTCAAGAGGTGGTTTCCCTGCCTAATGTGGCGGAAGGCGCGTTTCGCTTCGGCTTGTGTTTGCTCATTACTAGGCCCGCACGCAGGCCTCGTCTCGGCTAGGCCCGGGCTCGCTGTTTGATTGCCATGCAGTGTTTACCAGCTTATAACAGACGGAGGTGGGTCAAAGTGGGCTGTAGTGGGTGTCCGGGAAACGCGGAGCGGAGGGGCCCCGCTGCTGTGACCGCGCCGAGCCGTGGAAGCTGCCTTCAGCAGCGCGGAGCTGTCCGCGGTGCTGAATGGCGCTACCCGGCTCCATTCACAGAAGCCCTGGCCAATCCCAGATGGCCTCCATTCACCCAAACCAGTGGCGGAGACGCACGCACAGGCGTCAGGAACGCGAATCTAACAAGGCCGTCTGCCTGCTTATACAAACCCAGAGCATTTCTAGAGAGACCCACATGCATGTGAGCTGGGCCTAGTTTGCAAGGCTAAGCTCAAATCTGGAGGAAGAAGAACACAAAAAAGACAATCGGAATCCCTTTTGTGTATGTGTGTGTGTGTGTGTTCATCAAACAGTGATTCACTTCCTTTTATATTGTCCTTGCTGCTGGATGTCTTAATCCTGGCAGAGACAACACAGCCTTGCCAGGAGAGATATGGTTGTAGACCTCACGTTCTGACTCTTTGTGTTCACAAAGCAGCTGGAGACACGGCCAATCTGCCAAGTTGTTCTAGCTATCCTGAAATTGTTCTCCTGTTCTGGATGGAGCTGAAACGATCGCTCGATTAATCGATTGTCAGAGCTACAACAGGCAACTGTTTGGATCGTCGATCAGTCGTTTATCAAGCAAAAATAGTGGAAATAAATGCATTATAAATACATTCTCTGCTTCCAGCCTCTCTAATGAGATATCATTGTAGACTGATTATCTTTATCTTATCTGTATTATTAAGACATTAGATGACATCACCTTGGGCACCTTTTCACAATTTCTTGACATTTCACAGGCTAAACGATTAATAGAGAAAGTCATCTGTAGATTAATCTGTAATGTAGATGTAATAATAATTGTTAGCAGCAGCCCTAGTTTGGATATTTCTCCTAAATCATCATTTCTGGAAGCTTAATGTCCCATCTCTGATAGCTCCCTCTGCACACTGACGTCTTTACTCATGCTGAGTTGGTAAAGCCTGACCTAAGCTACTTCAGGGATGTTCGTTGCCAGCTTTAGAGTATGTAATCGTGCCACACAGGAAAAGAAAGGTGATGGCAATGGCACCCGGCCTTTCCATCCAGCGTCATCCACTGGTGTCACCTGAAGATGCCTCGGCTGGGTGCTGCGCATGATTTCGTGCTTTATCCTCCGCCAGCGTCAGGTCGTCGTTCCCCCGTCCTCCGAGCTCACCTCTTGCCACTTGGAGAGAAAACAGTCATTTAGGCAAGCTGCTAATTTCTTTAACAATGACCTTTCTCTATCACCTTCTTAATTATAGGTTTGTTCAAGTGCTGTATGTGTGCTCGGCAGCGACTCGGAGAGAGCAGAGTGACTCAAAGGATAATGTGGAGCTGCTGAGTTAATGGCTACCTGCCTTAGCAGTGCAAGTTGTGTGCTGGCTCAGCCGGATGTATACGTGTAAATATGGCAAGATTATAGCGTACACTGAGCCGGCAAGTGTGAAAACAGTCACCACATGGATCCCTGCCTCATTGTCTGTGGAGGCAGCTACAGCGAGTGTTTGGTTAGCCACAGCCAGAGGAAGATCTCTGACACTGAAGGGAGGATATTTTGACATGGAGAGCGGCGTTTGTTGTGCAGGAGGGGCTCCTGTGGTCCGCAGGTGGTGCTTTGATTCCTGTAGCCTGAGGTGAAACATCACACGGTGTTCTTCACAATGAGATTCTCCATCATCTGACACTGTGAAAACCCACCATTCATCTTGACAGCGGGCGCCGGGCTCGAAACATTTAAACCTGGGTCGACGCACTAATGCTGACTTGAAAGCAGCATTTTTTTTTTGTCTTTTTTAAATCCCGAGCGTGAACCAAAATGTCAGAGTTGCAAAGAAGCCTTAATCAAGCTTTTTGATTAAGCTGCCAATTATTTCCCTGATGTCCAAAATGTCAGAAAATAGTGAAACATGTCCATCAAAACAGTCCAAAACCAAAAGATGTTACATTTCCTGTAATAAAATCTGAATAAAACAAGCAAATATTCACATTTAAAGGCCCTGAAAACGTATTTTCTCAACCTGCGTCTTAGTGTGAGCGACGCTGTCCAACATGAACAAAAACATTTCTGCCAGACTTTGAACAGTTTTGTTTTTTTTAGGTGGAAGTTTTCTGCATTTCAGTCTTGTTTTTCTCACTGGTTCCAAGTGGGCGTCGTTAAGTGGGACAAGGTCCCAGTCCTGATGGAGCAGATTACTTAAGTTTTTGAGTGTTTAACGTCTGCTAAATAATACCTAAAGATGTTTTATTAACTTGTTTAATCATGAACGTTTAATAATAATTAATTTATTGACTTGGACCCAAGTTTCCAGGGCCTTAAAGAAACCGGAAGCAGTGACTTTTAGGCATTGTTGCTTAAAAAATGACTTAAATGATGAATTGATTGTCACAGTTATTGCTGATTAATTGCTGCCATGTTGCCTTTTGTGACGATTACCAATCAGGAAAAGTGGGCAATAATAATAATACATTTTACTGTATGTACCAGTAAATTAGAATATAAACTGAATTAATTGAGGGTTTAAGGTGACACCTGGATTATTACCTAATTTTGGGGTCCCATGTTGTATAGGGGCCTCAAAGTAAAATGTAGTTTTAAAGCCTTTATCTTGTACTTGGCCCCATTAATCTGGCACCGAACATGTAGTTTTGTCGGGGTTTCCCACCAGAAACGGTGAGTTCGAGGGCTCTTCATTTTGGATCCCAGTTCCCACCTGACATGAGACGAAAACATCTACAATCTTCCACAAATCTGACTCGTCTGTGAGTTTGAAAGACGGACCTCTGAGCACCTGGCCATGTAATCACAGAGTCTTTGACCCTCCACGACCTCTGCTCCCAGTACTTCTTTTTCTGCTTTTACTACCGCTACTGTCATGTGAAATCATTTCAAAACAAGTCTGTGCACAAATCCCATCACCCCCACCCCCACCGCCCCCACCCTCCAGGTCCAATTGAATGTCTAATCTTAGCCGGTGTTGTGTGCAAGTGGAAAGGAGGACAGCGTCCACAGCGTGCTCCGTCTTTAGATCCTTGTCAACCGCACACATCTGCATTGATCTGAGCTCTTTTCTGAGCCGGAGGGACGGGTGGCAGCAATACCAAGAGGTTGATCCCTATTGATTTGCACCGAGCCCTCCGCCTTCACTCGTCCTTCATGTGATAGTGGGCAGATCCTCCGACCGAAATAGGGCAGCGTCTGAGCTCAGTGAAGACATCACGTTACTACCTGAACCTGTCTGATTGTGCCGTAAGACCTGGGAGTGTGTGTGTGTGTGTTAGATTTACACTTCACCTACAATATGGGCAGTTCTGCAGTAAATGACGTGTAACAACAAGGAGATCAGTTCTCAGATGGGGGGCCCCCGAAACTAAATGTAATCACAGATGGAGCCTCGTGAAGAAATGCGTCTTCCTGTCAGGGTTTGGGAGAAGGCTTGAGCTCCACATTTGGAAGAACAAATTCAACAAAATCTCACCAAGATGTGCACAAGCTCAATCACTTTCAAAACCAGCGTGTAAACCAGTTTGGGCTGCAACTGAGGATTATTTTCACTTTTGATTCATCTGTCATTTTTAGCTAGCAGCTCACTAGAGAAGGTGGGAATGCTGGATGTTTAAAAGCGGCTGATTGTATAATACAAACAATGTCTGAAAGATGTGGAGGATTCTAAGGTTTGTTGAGAAGCTGACGCTGGCTTTAATTTGTCTGAACAATCAACTTAAGTTGGTATTACTTCCTGCAATCTTCCAGCAGCAGACAGGCAAAGTTAGCGACTGGCTGGAGAAGATAGCCTAGCGTTTAGCAGCTAAAGATGCAGATATTTCCCTCAGGAGTTGGTGGAGAGCTAAAAAGCAGAGTAATTATTGGACTTATATCCGCCAAGTGGCCAGAAACACGACTCCAGATGAATAATCATGTTGCTCTGTAACTGCTGGATGTGTAAATAAGAAACTGGATGCTGCCCCCGAGTGGCCAAAAAAATCAGTTAATGCAGCTTTAAATATCTCTGCTTTTATTTATCATTCCTGTCTGGTTATTTCTATCGATTAACAGTCTCTCAGTAGATTCTCCAGACACTTAACTGAAGTGAAAATCATGAATACTGGTGAGAAACCTGGTCAGTAAAATCAATTTAGGGCTCTATGTGTCAGCCCTGTGATTGACTGGCGACCAGTCCTGGGTGTACCCCGCCTCTCGCCCAATGTCAGCTGGGATTGGCTCCAGCCCCCCCGCGACCCTCCTAAGAGGATAAGCGGTATAGAAAATGGATGGATGGATAGACAGTCCATATATCTCAGTGCAATCAATCAAACACATGGATGATATCAGAGGGACGGTGCCTGATCTCCTTCCATCAGGGTCGTGTCAGATTGTCCTCTTTGTATTCCACCGTTTTGAATCAAACCAGCAGTGATTATGACAACAAGACACAGTCTTCATGCGGTTTATCTCACCTGCATGAACATCCTGTCATCGCCCATGCTTTTTTTTTTTTAAATTGCAGCCTTAATTGTTGGCCTTGTATTTATTATTATTAGCCGACACTGTGTGTGTGTGTGTGTGTGTGTGTGTGTGAGTGAGAGAGAGTGTGAGTGAGAGCCTCGCGTGCATCAATGAATGACAGACTGTAGCAGTGCATTGCATTGCTTCACCCGTCTTGGTTGCACACAGAAGCGCTGCACACGTGATTTCCGCCGTTGTGCCTTCCTGCGGCGGGTTGTGAATGCTGACCTTGGAGAGGGTTTGTCCCTCCGAGGTGCCTGGCCCCGCTCCACGGCAGCCCTTTTATGAATGGGCAGGTCCCTGAGCAGCATGCTAATGAGGCAGGAAGGGAGAGAGGGGGAGGCTAGCTGCTGCAGTGTGCACGGCAGCGCTCCCATATTGTTTTAACTGTGAAGGGGAGCAGATCACGTGAGGTAACAGCGTGGAGGGCTGGAGGTTAAAGTGGGTTACCCAATTAATGGGCCTCATTTAACCTCTGCTAGCATGGCTGCAGACTCTTTAGTCTTGTTGTAACAAAGCAGACCAGCAGTTTTTATGTCACTTTGTCTTCCATACATTAACTTAATTTATATATTTGGAAAAGTGCATTTATGTCTTCTTTCAACACTTGAGTAAATCTTCCCACCACTGACGAGTTTACAGCTGATCAGTGTGGGTTTCATGTTTTAATACCCTAAACATTTTGCAAAGAATCATGGCCCTGATTCTGAGCCTACATGTCCCATAATGCAACTGTTACATACTAAGCAGCCCCTTTTTTGTGTGTTTATTGTGTGAAATTTTAAAAAAGTGTATGTTGCCCCAAAGTAAACAGACTTTCTTAAAAAAAACAAAAAAGAAAAGAAGTCTTCCTTGGAGACGAATGGCATTTAGCTGCCAAGCTGTTTTGTTTAGTGCAATAATGCAACACCCGGAATGTAATTATAGTAAAAACATTCGTTACTTTGGCTTCATGATTCTGAGAAAATGAAGATGTTGCAAGCAGGATGCTTTTTTTTTTTTCTGTGAAACACCTAAGGGTCAGATGTAATACCTCCATTAATTTATGGGCATGGCATCAATTAGTCTAACAGTCCTATTGTCTGCATCTGGATTATTCCTACAGGGACAGATGTAAGCCTGAATGCATGTGTGCTATATTGACTTTAATTAATGCAGTAAATGCAGGAGCAGGGTGGAGGCTTTGTGCCCTTCAGGGGGCGACTCAGGTGTCAGATATATGTCAAATATCCTGCGTGCTGCCACTTGGCACTAATGGGATTATTTGGCTTCCCCTTATTCCCCAGTCAGGTACCACTCTCTTCATGTGCCCTTTTATAAAGCTTTTTTCCAGACCAGCCCTGCATGTATACAGTGGACTGGGTAAAAGGTTACGTTTGGATCTCTGTTAAGCTCCGTGTGGAGCCATTTGGATGATTGAGGATGATGTTAGATGAATTGTCAGTCACTGGACATGAGTTTTGTTTATGAGACTCAGTGCGACGGTTTGTCTAACAGCTATATCTTCTTAAAAAAAGTTGATCTACACACTGCTGTCTAATGCAATACGTCGATGTACAGTATGACAGTCTACTGCACTGCCAACCTAAGATTTAAAGCACTGTAGAAGGTTTTTAGTGTATTAAAATGCGCTGCCTCAGGATACTGTGAAACCAAATGAACCTATGTTTAATATCTGCATCATCTTCCTCCTCTGCTCCGACGTGTTTCCTGCAGAGAAGAGTGAGAAGAGACGGGAAACAGGAGAGAAAAGTCAACAAACTACAGTCTCTCAACTGAAGTTGGCGCGACTTCCGCTTACTCCTTTCACTGAACCGTTAGCCGTGTGCTACAGGTGTCTTCCCTTTTCATGTAAATAATGTGGGGTAACCTTAAACAGTATAATGTGAACAAACTCTTGAGGCCCTGAAAACCTCATTTCATTTCATTTGTACATCAATCAACATTCAAACAAATGTAAATGCACCTGAGTTAGCTGAAGGGCTAGTTTTCATCTCCTAGAATAAAAATAATACAATAATACCATACGTACAATAGTTAAAAACATACTACATTGTGATACAAAGCATATACAATACAGTTAAACAACATAAACTGACCAAATCCATTATCCTACATGAACACAAATATGTTTTTGGTCATTTCTCATGAGAGAGGTGTTTTGCGGCTGAGTAGACCTGCTCAGGTTGGAGTCACCATGTACTAACTTTTAGACTTTCACGCAACAATACTGACAGGAAAGTCAAGAAAAATTATAGTTTTTTTTATCTATTTTCTTGTTGCAGATGGTAATAACTTGTGCTCACAAATTGATGATCTTGGGACTTCTGGGCCTCCATAATTTAACACTCTGAAAGTGGCCAGTTTGAGTACTTTTACTTTTGATATTTAAGTACATTTTGCCGGTGATACTCGGGTCGTTTTTACTTGTAACAGAGTATTTTTACAGTGTGGTGTTGCTACTTTTACTTAAGTGAAGTATCTGAACATTGCTGCCACCACTGAACCTCATGAGACTACTTTAAATTTGGGTTTATGTCAGTGTAATCTGGTGATAAACTCAAACAAGTAGCTCACACACAAATAGTGCCGAGGTGAGGATGAGTGCGTGCTGATAATAGAAATAACTGTGTGGCATGAACAGTACAGCCGAGCTCAGTCCAGTTTGTTTTGGTTCTTGTGTGTCAAAGCCCCCACTCAGCATTTATCCGGCTGTGTTTATCGTGGAGCGACATCTCAAAGGGGGGCGGTGAGTCAATATGTCCCGGGCTTAGGTCGAGCCTCCTGCAGTCAGCCGGCTCTGCGTCGATAGAGAAAGCACAGCCGCCCTGACCTGTTCAGCAGCCTCCCAGAGCTCTGATCCAGCTGAAAATGAATTCTTTAAACCTTCGGAGAACAGAGCTGCAGAGCTGGAACCGAGCCAACGGGGATCCTGCGACCAGAGCCCGGCTTATCTGCTAGAACCTGGGGTTGTTTCCCACAGCAGATAGTGGGAAGCCAATTCTTACATCTACCTGTTTTGCAATCTAACCGATCCATCGCTGCACCTGCATGCTAAACCAGGATGAATTCAAATCCTGCCATACACATTCATGAGCATGTTTTCTCAGAACTCATCTACAAAACCTGCTTCAGGGAAACGGACGCCGTCCTTGTCTTCATGTCCCAGTAGGCGGATCCAATCCTGCATGTCCACGTCAATCAGACCTCACGCTCCGACGTCCCATAATGCTTTGTGCTCTGCTGGGCATTTCCAGTTAAAAGGTTCAGGGTTTCTGGAAGCCCGTCAATACTATTGATGGATCATTAAGCAACGTCTCAGGATAAGAATGTGCATCTTCATGTTGTGTGTGGATCTGGGGCCAGTTTGGGTTTTGTAATGTTTTAAGGACAAACCAAAGCTTCATGACTGAAGCTGTATAATAAGTACTTCATGTCCTCCGCTAACAGAGCTAATGATCAGCTGTGTGAAAGAACGATATTGCATATTAATATTACAGCCTTTAGGCCTGTTTGGAGCCTGTGTAACGTCAGCTGTGGCCACGAGCTCAAACATAGTGTAAGAGCAGCTCAAGCTCTGGAAGTCGTCAATACGATTGATTAATCAAGGCCTCTGTTTACTCTTTTCACCTTTAAACGTTGTCCTTTCAGACGTGTTTGCTTCTGAGGAATTGATGCGGCTCTCTTTGTGTTTTGTTTTTGTGTTTCTGTCTGCAGTAAAGAGCTGCAACAATCAGCTCATCTATAACTGATAATCGATTAAATGTGATGGTTTGCTGCTTTTCTTTGTCATGTTCGACAGTGAATGAAGAGTTTTTGGGTTTTGGGCTGTCGGTCGGACAAAAGAAGAAATTTGAAGATGTCAATTCAATTCAATTCAGTTTTATTTATATAGCGCCATATCATAACAAAGTTATCTCAGGGCACTTTTTCGAATAGAGCAGGTCTAGACCGACTCTTTGTATTTACAGAGACCCAACAGTTCCCACCATGAGCAGCACTATGCGACAGTGGCAAGGAAAAACTCCCTTTTAACAGGTAGAAACCTCGAGCAGAACCAGGCTCAAGGTGGGCGGTCATCTGCCTCGACCGGTTGGGTTGAAGGGAGGGGGGGAGCGGGAGAGAGAGAGCAGGAGGAAAGAGAACATACAGCAGCACAATACAGTATAGATATGGTAATGGCATTGATGTTAACACCAACAGAAACAACACTAAGAGCAACATTATAATAGCAATACTAATAACAAGAGCAACAACAGCAATAGCAGCAGCGGGTGCAGAGCAGGAGCACGGGGGCAGCAGGCGGCAGCAACCACAGACCCAGACTCCACAGCTCCAGAGGCAGAAATACCTGCAGAAAGCAACAGAAGGGGGGGAGAGAGAGAGAGAGTGGAGAGAAAGCACACAACTACGGGAAGAAGTTGAATTAATAACAAGCATTGATGGGATATGGGGGCGTACAGATGGAGAGGAGAGAGGAGCTCAGTGCATCATAGGAAGTCCCCCGGCCGTCTAGGCCTATAGCAGCATAACTAAGGGGTGGCTCAGGGGTCACCTGAGTCAGCCCTACTATAAGCTTTATCAAAGAGGAAAGTCTTAAGCCTACTCTTAAATGTGAGGAGGTTGTCCGCCTCCCGTACACAAACTGGGATCTGGTTCTACAGGAGAGGAGCTTGATAGCTGAAGGCTCTGGCTCCCATTCTACTTTTAGAGACTCTAGGAACCACAAGGAACCCTGCATTCTGGGAGCGCAGTGCTCTAGTGGGGTAATAGGGTACTATGAGTTCTTTGAGATATGATGGTGCCTGAACATTTAGGGCTTTGAATGTGAGGAGAAGGATTTTAAATTCTATTCTGGATTTTACAGGGAGCCAGTGTAGAGAAGCTAATATTGGAGAAATATGTTCTCTTTTTCTGGTTCTTGTCAGTAAACGTGCCGCAGCATTCTGAATCAGCTGGAGAGTCTTAAGGGATTTATTGGGGCAGCCTGATAATAGAGAGTTGCAATGGTCCAGCCTAGACGTAACAAATGCATGGACTAGTTTTTCTGCATCTTTTTGAGATAGGATGTGCCTGATTTTTGCAATGTTACGTAAATGAAAAAAGGCAGTTCTTGAAGTTTGTTTTATGTGGGAGTTAAAGGACATATCCTGATCAAAGATAACTCCAAGATTCCTTATGGTTTCGCTGGAGGCCAGGGCAATGCCATCTAGAGAAACTATATCTTTAGATAATGTGTTTTGAAGGTGTTCGGGGCCAAGTACAATAACTTCGGTTTTGTCTGAGTTTAACATCAGAAAATTGCAGGTCATCAGGCCTTTATGTCCTTAAAGAGCATGCCTGAAGTTTAGCTAATTGATTGGTTTCATCTGGCCAGTCGATAAATATAGTAAGGTATCATCTGCATAACAATGAAAATTTATGGAGTGCTTCCTAATAATATTGCCTAAAGGAAGCATATACAAAGGTAAATAAATTGGTCCAAGCACAGAACCTTGTGGAACTCGTGACTAACTTTTGGCGTGCATAGGATTCATCGTGCGCGTGTACAAACTGATGTCGATCTGTCATGGGATTTAAACCAGCTTAGTGCAGTACCTTTAATGCCAATAAAATGTTCTAGTCTCTGTAATAGAATGTGATGGTCAATGGTATCGAATGCAGCACTAAGATCTAGTAAGACAAATTACAGAGACAAGTCCTTTGTCGGATGCAATTAGAAGGTCATTTTGTAGCTTTTCACCAGTGCTGTCTCTGTGCTATGATGCACTCTAAATCCTGACTGAAAATCCTCAAACAGCTTGTTGTTGTGTAGAAAGTCACACAACTGATTGGCGACTTCTTTCTCAAGGACCTTAGAGAGAAAAGGAGGGTTAGATATAGGTCTATAATTTGACAAAATCCCTGGATCAAGAGTGGGCTTTTAAGAAGAGGCTTAATTACAGCTACTTTAAAGGACTGTGGCACATAGCCTTTTAATAAGGACAGATTGATCATATCTAGTAAATAAGTGCTAACTAAAGGTAAAATTTCTTTAAGCAGCCTAGTTGGGACGGGGTCTAAGAGACACGTTGATGGCTTAGATGAAGAAATCATGGAAGTTAGTTGATTAAGGTTGATGGGAGAAAAGCAGTCTAAATGTACAGGTTTTACAGTTGTTTCTAAGGTTCCTGTGTTTGAAGATAAGTCGGTACCAACTGAGGGCAGGAGGTGCTGAATTTTGTCTCTAATAGTTAGAATTTTATCATTAAAGAAGCTCATAAAGTCATTACTACTGAGGTCTATAGGAATACATGGCTCAACAGAGCTGTGACTCTCTGTCAGCCTGGCTACAGTGCTGAACAGAAACCTGGGGTTGTTCTTATTTTCCTCTATTAATGATGAGTAGTAGGCTGCTCTGGCATTACGGAGGGCCTTCCTATAAATTTTAAGACTAACTTGCCAGGCTAAACGAGATTCTTCCAGATTGGTGGAACGCCATTTCCTTTCAAGTTTTCGCGATGTTTGTTTTAATTTGCGGGTTTGCGGGTTATACCATGGAGCTAACCTCATCTGTTTTATTATCTTCTTTTTTAGAGGGGCGATAGAGTCGAGTGTTATTCGTAGTGAGCCTGCAGCACTATCAACAAGATGATCAATTTGGGAGGGACTAAAGTTAGCATAGGAGTCATCTGTTACATTGAGACATGGAACTGAATTAAATGCCGATGGAATCACTTCCTTAAATTTAGCTACAGCACTATCAGATAGACATCTAGTGTAGGAATGTTTGCCTGATGGCGTGTAGTCCAGTAATAGGAATTCAAAAGTTATTAAATAATGGTCTGATAAAAAAGGATTCTGTGGAAAGACTATTAGATGTTCAATTTCAATCCCATAAACAAGAACAAGGTCGAGGGTGTGGTTAAAACAGTGAGTGGGTTTATGTACACTCTGACAGAAGCCAATCGAATCTAGTAATGAGATAAACGCAGCACTAAGGCTATCATTTTCTACATCCACATGAATATATACCTACAATAATTATTTTATCTGTTTTAAGGACTAAACCTGATAAGAACTCTGAGAATTCAGTTAAAAATTCGGTCCAGGAGCTCGGTGCACTATAACAAATAGAATTGGCTGTACTGTTTTCCAGGTTGGGTGTGAAAGGCTAAGAACAAGGCTTTTGAACGAGTTATAATTTAATTTAGGTTTAGGTTTGATTAATAGGCTTGAGTCGAAGATGGCTGCAACTCCACCTCCTCGGCCTGAGCCTCGAGGAATGTGAGTATTAATGTGACTGGGGGGGGTGGATTCATTTAGGCTAACATATTCATCCTGACACAGCCAGGTTTCAGTAAGACAAAATAAATCAATATTATGATCTGATATTAGATCGTTTACTAGAACAGCTTTAGATGAGAGAGATCTGATGTTTAAGAGTCCACATTTAATTCTCCTATTTTGTTGTACTGTTGCAGTGGAGGTTTTACTTTTTATTAGGTTTTTATGTGTAACTCCTCTTCTGTTTACTTTTGATTTAAATAATTTAAGTGGTCGGGGGGCAGACAACCTCTCTGTGGAGTTTAGGGTGGGTAACTGCTCTAATGGAAGCGCAGAGAAGCGTGTAGGACTGCAGCTCTGCCTCCTGGTCTGGACCACAGACTGTATTAAGTCTATGGTCTGAACTCTGAGCTGTCATGGCTTTGGACCACTAATAAATTCGGCCAGATTTCTAGATATGAGAGCGGCTCCATCCAAAGTGGGATGAATGCCATCTCTCCTAATCAGACCAGGTCTTCTCCAGAAAGTCTGCCAATTATCTACAAAGCCCACATCATTACCTGGATGATGTTGTGAATGTCAAAATTTTTTTTTTTTTTACATTTTATAGACTAAACGATTAATCGTGAAAATAATGTGCAGATTGATTGATAACGAAAATAATCGTCAGTTGCAGCCCTGATGCAGTATGATATCTTTTATTTGTAGTAACTTGCACAAATAAAGGAGTCCTGTTTCATTTTGGACAATGCAATTGAACTAAAATTATTGAACAACTTGCTTAGATCAATCTCTGATAACATTGAACCTTTAAATAAATATGTGAATTGGCAATCTTTAGGCAAATTCATAGCCAGCGTCCATGTAGAAATCGCAGCGTTTAAACAGGAACATTAGCCGGAACAAGTCAGAGTAAAGGCAAAAAGAAAAAGACATTAATTATCTTTTTTTTCTGTATGATCTTAAAGCAATTTAGCACCGCACTTCCATAAATTTAGGGCGCTTACAAGAGACAGATTTTTTTTTTTTAAATCAAAGCAGCAGCTCAGTCCGCCTGCCTGTGTCAGAGGTGTCATTCATCTTAACAAGAACCAGAGAGAGAGCTCGGACTGAGTTCCCCTTCCAGTTTCCAACCCTCAGGCCATTGTCAGAAAAGAAACTTGACACAAGAAACCATTTTTTAAGCTCAGTCAAATTTGTACATCTTCCAGAAGCACACATGCAGCATCTGGACACGTTACATCACCAGGGACATGGGATGTAATGAGTGCGGACATCAATGCAGGAAGACAGACGCCTGTATACACTACCCCCCACCCCCCCGTCCTGCTGGATTATCCCAGGGTTGCGTCAGCGACCCGAGGCGGCCGCTGAGATTTGAGTTGTGAGTGCATCAAAGTCCTGTCAACAACATTTGGTCAGGATTGATGGTTTCTTTTACGTTGTGTGTTATGTTATGAAAATGCTGGTCTCGAGCAGGTGACCCCATCTTGACGTCCACCTGAAAAAAAGTCCTAATTTGGGGGGGGGGGGGTTAGCGTCAGGAATTAGGTTTTAATATTTTGCACACTCAGAAGTAAAAAAAACGTCTGAAAATAGCCCAGGTTGTGTGTGTGTGTGCGAGCTGCTTCCTGTTCCACCGCAGACGTGATTTGTGCGAGTGGTAATGATCTGTGTCATTCAGCTTCTAACTGGGATCTCACTCTGCGGCTGACTCATATGCTTTTTATAGCCGCCTCTGTCATTCCACTTGATAGCTGCTCTCTCTGTGTGTGTGTGTGTGTGTGTGTGTGTGTGTGTGTGAGTGCCACAACATCGTCCTGCTGGGAAGAAAGAGAGTGTTAAAGGTTTTTACATACCCGGGAGCTTAAACCAACGCGAGTACAGTTAGCTTGGTGCTTCATTTGGGAGGTACAGTTCAGCTCAGGGAAATACATGCAAACCTGTATATGAACTTAAAAATAGTTTACCTCCATTACTTCTGTGATTTCCATGTTGTTTCAAAACTGTCAATGTCTCTAATTCTTTCTGTTTATCTCTACTTTTTGCCTCCAATTTCTTATAATTACTTTTAAAGCAATTATTCTCAGCCTCAGTGAAATGGACAAATTTCCAATTATTCTACAAAACAACAAACAAACACTTGGCTGCAGTTTTTCAAATGACAGCAGGCGACTGAAGTTATTTCGTACAGCAGATGAAAATGAAATTTAGAAAAGTTCATGCTGTTGTTAAATGATTTTATGCTGCAGCTGCTGCTTAGGAGCGATTTTAGTTCTTCTTCGTCCAGGTCGTGCTGTCAACAACGCTAAACCTGTGTTAAAAGGAACATTTGGCTTGACATTTCCTTCTGCAGACAGGTTCTCCCACAGTCCTCTCTGTGTGTCATGTGACCGGATCATGAATGGGAGTGGCGACGGGGGGGGGAGCCCTGAGCCGGGACGAGCTGAGCCGTGGATCCCCGAGAAATTCTTTGTAGTTTTAAACACATTACATCATGAATCACGCATTTCCCTCTCTGTGGCTGCTAATTTACATCATAGCTCAGTAACTCTGTAGTTATGAAGTAGACACACACTCCCCGGTGAGACTCGGCCTCTCCACGATTCCATTTGAAAATGTTCAGACTGATTGATGCACACAGGCAGAACCCCCTGCTTAAAATCCTTAATTTTAACCGTCATGTTCTCAAGGTTAGGAATACACTTGAATTAGAATAAACATATTTGCAGTATCGCTATAGTTTATATTTCCTTGCACGAAAAGTTTGGTGAAATCATTGTATTTAAGACCACCTGACGTGTCTGCTCTAGTTCAGGTTGGTTTGTTGACGTGTTTCTGGGCTAAAACATATCAAGGTCTGAAGTTAATTATCAAAATATGAAAGAGAAGTAACATATTCTGCAAACCACGAGTAGTGTTCCTTTTAAATAAAGCTCTGGACAGTATGTTCTGGCTGGTGTAGCAGCTGGTCTCGGAGCAGGAGGACCAAGAAGCAGTCCATGACTTGTTCTAGTCTGCTTCTTATATAATAGTGATCACTGTGCTGACACTTTTCTGCCAAAGCGTCAGCAGCGTTTGAATCTTAATTTTTTTTAATGTTAATTTGAGGCTTCAAGTGATTTGCATGCGAGCACGGGCAGAAAACGTCTTATTGGTGTATTTTACAGATCCAGAACATCAGGACCACCTCCTCCTTGATTTCATCTTTGAAGTTTTAATTTGGAGTGCTGGCCGATGAAACGCTGTGTGTGCAAGTGGCCAGGCTGGCGCTGAAAGCATGAAGCCGAGGTGGAAACAGTTGGCGGCTCGGTGTCTTTCCTGCCCGAGTCTCCGGGCTTCAGTGCGTCGTTTGAAGCAGACTAAGCTTGGCGACAGAGGCTCCTTGAGTGCCAGGTTCCCATTCACACTGATCACACATTAGACTGATCGAATCAGACTCCAGGCCTGCTTCCTGACTAACTCAATTTGCTCTCATACGCTTCCCTTTTCACGCTGAGCACACACACACACACACACACACACACACACACACACACACACACAGACAGAAAACCAGCAGAGACTGGGGCAGTACCCATTGAGCGCTAATGAAAAGCAGAAAAAGCCGTTACCGTGGCAACTGCCAGCACACATCTTCAGGAGGACCCAGATTTCCTGTCTGACTGCGATCGTATTGTTTTGGTTCTCTTTTGATAGCTGCAGCATCCCTAGACAGATTATCTCACCGCTGGCAAGAATTTATGCTAAATCACGGCGAGTGGAACCGCAGACGGGAAGCCGCCACGCGTGAAAACCCCGCATTCAACAGGGTACCCCAAACTCCCTGAAACACGAACGTGACCACAGATCTGAGTGATTTTATCTCGGCCTTTATCCAGCTCCTCTCCTCCACGCATTCAGCCGTTCAGCCCCTCCACGGCTGCCAAAAGCAGAGGATCATGGGAATTAAACTGTCAGCGTGATTTATCCAAATTGCCCTCTCACATACAAAGAGGTGTAGTCGCCGCGGTTTGAATGAACATGGTCATTATGACAGACTATGCACAGAAACACATTTCTTACCCTGCACAGCCTGGGTTAAAATGGAGACGGTGTGTTTCCTGGAATTTAACCCCTACAGGACAGCATACTGGAGTATATTAGACGTCACGCAGCACACGCTTCTCATTATCCTTCTCATCACCATAATCAGATTTTTATAATTATTATAATTGCCCGTGTGCTTGTATGTCGGCCTGAACGGGACTGCTGCACGTGCAGGGGAGGGCTGGAGGAGAGGAGGGGGCACAAGATTTACCTTTTCAGCCTCGTGGAGGTCCGGGTGTGATTTAACCAAGCATCCGTGACATTTAACTCTCCCGCCTCCAGGCCTTAGACGTTCCTAATGTGTGTGTGTGTGTGTGTGTGTGTGTGTGTGTGTGTGTGTGTGTGTGTGTGTGTGTTCTCCTTGCACGTGCTAAATGCTAAACTTTAGCAACAAACAGGAAAATATAAAACCAGTAATTTACCAGGAAAAGTTGACTCTGAAAGTTTAATTTCTCATTATTATTATTATTATTATTAAAGGCCATAAAATCCTACATGTACACGACTTTATTCTGACAAAGTTTGAACAGCGCTGGTCGTTTATTTCTTTATTTTGTGTTTTTGTCGCTTCTTCTCTTAGCTGGGAAAAAGGTGATGTCACCTGCAAACCAGATGAGTTTTTGAGTTTTAAATGTTATTTTTTTGTTGCTTATGTCAGTCGGGGATATTTAATTTATAAAGAAATTGCTCCTTAAGGCTCCTTTTAAAAAGAGATCATGTTTCTTGGAAAATATTGTAGGTTTTTTTTTGTGTAAAACTCATTATTCTCCTTCTTGGTAATTACCTGATTGCTGCTAATGGTTTGTTTTGTCTGTGATTCATGACTTGGAGACGGCTGTCGTACTTGTGTTGCCTGAATGTGTCAGGTAGTCAAATGACTCTCTTAACACCCTTCATCACTTAATAGCGGCACATTTCTTCTGTTATTTAATGGGGAGACGTTTGCCCTGCATGTCTCTGACTTCTGCACGAACAATAAGTGACAAACTGTGTTGCCTTCCGGTTGCAGGAGACACAGTCGAGCTGCTGATGACGTGGACAATAGAGTAACCTTGTGCTGGGTTTCACACGTCGAGGCGCTGCTTTGCTGTGCACGTGACTTGCTGCTCAGGTGTGCTACATCTCGATTGCTCACCTGGCCCAGCAGTGAAGAGTTTAAAAGCTTGTGACTTTGCTTTTTGGCAGCCTTGATTTAGTGTCTTTATGTTAATAAACGCGATGGCTTTGGTTGTTTTACATGCACCATTCAACAGATGATGATATCCAAACCCAAAGAGTTTTAAGAGTCTGACTGATGCCTTGTTATCATCTGCATATACAGCATGTCGACCAGGTAACCACAAACCTCAGCACGAAAATGCAGAGGTGTGTTTGAATTTAATCTGCTGACATAAACTTTCTGCAGCTTGCATCACAATAGAAGATGGATTAAGCGTACGCACGAAGCGTAGAATTTCCAGAACAATAATTTTAAAAATCAAATAAGAGATGATCTCATATAAAGGAGATAAAATGCCATAAAAAAGAACAAACTGTTGAATTTAAACAGATACAAGTGCAAAATATATGGAAGTACATATAAAAATACTATAATGATGATGCTGAAACAAGCACAGTTAAAATATGATGACGTTTAACTATCAAAAATCAACGTAATATTCATAACGCAGGCAGTATTATATAGTTTATATATAGTTTAGTCTCATTTTTCTTATATCAACTTAATATATTATTGTTGTATTGCTGTTTATTGTTGCCATTTGATTTTTTAAACTGTGAAATGTCCAAACCAGCCCATGTAGCAGAGTTCTGGTGACCTTTCAGAGATTTTGTAGAGATTTTGGCGGCGGGGGGGTTGCTAAACAAATCCGATTACAGTTGCTGTACGATGGATTGTCTGCTCTCTCTGTTGTAATTTCCCTTCTCTGGTGTTAATCCCAGTAAAAAAGCACATGAAGAAATAGCTGTAAGTGAGGATGAATCCAGACTGAGGTTTGCCCTTGGTTCATTTTGTTTTGCTAAGCTTTCCAAGCCCGAGGCTTTGGCTATTACATGTCACCATCTGCCTCCTTATGCACATACGTCTGTGCATTCTGTATTAAATTCTGCCTCACAGTGAACCACAGCAAATTTAACTTGGAAGAGGACAGAAACTTCCGTTTTAAGGTGCTATTTGATATGATCAATCCGTAGCTGTGTGGTAGAGCTGATGATTAATCAGCAACAATTTTAAGAATCGGTTAAGTCATTTTTCAAGGAAAATTGCAAAAGAAAAGTCTAGTTTGAGCCTTTTATATGTGAGGATTTGGTGCTTTTCTTTGTCTTACATGATCGTAAATTAAATATCGTTTGGTTTTGAACTGTTGACATTTGAAGACATCACCCTGGCCTCTGGGAAATGGTGAAGACCAAACATTAATTGATTAATTGATAATGAAAATAACTGCTAGCTGCAGCCGTAGTGTGGCATTAAAGCACCTTTAACCTTTATTATTGTAAAAGTACCTCTCATGATTCATATCCCATAAATAAGCAAATGATTACTCTGTATTTGGCTTGCTTTACTTTCTGTTAGCCTGGGCTGATATAAGTGCTAATTGTATCTGATGTTCAGCAGTTTAAATATACAGGTAATTACTTCACAGGTGTTAGGATGACAAATCTACTATCAGAGGGAGGCCGAAGACCCAGTAGAGCCAAACAACTTTCACCAAATCCTCAAATCAGCATCTATTAATGTCATTTCTTCTTCTTCCTCTTCCTCCTCCTCCTCCTCAGACGGCCTACAAGCCCTGGCTGTGCGCTCAGTATTTCCCCACCACCCAGCGGTCCTGTCAGAAGAGGGTACCGTGCCACCAGTACTGCCTGGAGGTCCAGCAGAGCTGTCCGTTCATCCTGCCCGATAACGACGACCTGATCCACGGCGGCAGCCCCAGCTTTATCTGCACAGGTGAACACACGCACACACACACACACACACACACACACACACACACACACACACACACACACACACGCGCGCGCTACTTCCTGTTTACAGCAGCAGCAGATAAGTTTGCATGTGTGGGTGTCTGCGTGGCCTTGCATTCTCTACTGCCTCAGAGGAAACCCTCTCATTTAATTTATGTTAATGAATAGCGTTTTATAAAAGCATGCTCAGTGTGTGTCTGGATGTTGGCTGGATGGTTCTCCTCCAGGAGAACAGCCCGGTGCTTCTGAAGGCCTCTGACGACATCTAGTGGTGTGTTTGAGCACGGCCGAGCTCAGGCAAGGGCATTTTAACAATGCATTGATAAATTGAATTTGGCCCGTCTCTCAATATTTACTGCAGTTTATGCAGTAGTACTCGCCAAGGACTCGGCCTCTGAGGAGCAGACGCTGGCTGGACGCCAACAAACAAGTTACGTGGAAGAGCTGAGCTCCACAACAGACAGACACACTGTGTTTTCACTTATTCTGGCTGATGAGGACCTGTGCTAGGAAATTACTAGTGGAGGAAGGATAGTCAGAAAAGGGGGAGGGTAGTGTATTTTTTCATTTTGCTGAAGGGAGGGTGGTCGAGCTTTTTTGGGAGAGCTTTTAATTTTTACTCTTGTATAAATTTCAGCCTTAAAGAGGATCAAAGAGTCACAAATGATAGTATGTCACGTAGTGGGTCATAAAGGGTGCACTTCATCACACACAGAGAACAACAACCCTGTCACTCAACATCGTCAACTACCTAATAGCATGAATGGATTACTGAATGGGCCTGCCGGGCACGGGCCCAGGAGCCCAAGGGGTCAGGGCTTCATCTGCAAAATGTACACTGAAATAAACATAAAACGACTAAAAAAAAGACACAAAATGACCAAAAAGAGGTTGCAAAATAACTACAGAGATGTAAAATAACAAGAAAAAGACACAAAACGACTACAAAGAGATGCAAAATGACTGCAGAGACACCCAAAAAGACCAGAAGGAGATGGAAAATGACCATAATGAGATGGCAAATGACTACAGAGAAGTAAAATAACAACAAAAAGACACGAAACAACCACTAAGACACCCAGAATGACCAAAAAGTGACACAAAACGAATACTAACAGCATCTCTTTCAGTCTGGGGGTCTTGCTCCTGTACAGTCGGGGTGGGGGGCCTTTTACATGTTAGTGCCTAATAGGACCAATATGTCAGTTATGAGAAACACCTAATATGGATATTAGTGATTAAATGTTAATGCTGTTTTCCTTCTTCAACACAGCAAAAAGTCTTTAACAAGTTAAATGTGTCATATAAAGCTGGCCAATATTATAATTCAAGTTTAACCTTTTGTTGGAAATTTGACTTTTAATGCGCGTATCAGTGGCTATTGTGAAAATGATTATTCCACTAATAGATTAAGGTTTAAATGACACACCCACCTGTCCATGCTTTGTTTAGCCATGCTACCATTGCGGCAACCTTTAATGTCCTTAAATAAAGAGTTTCTGTCATTTTTTTCTTACTTCCTGGTCGTTTTTCGGTGGCAGCCCCTTCTTCATCAGCTGGCGCAGCGATGCGTCGTGGGCTTTAATTTAAGTTCAGCAGAGGGTCACCGTGTCTGGGTCCTCTGCGTCGTGATCAGAGCCACAAACTGAGGTCTAGTGGGCTCGATCCGTCTGCAGAGCTGAAGGATGTCCCAAAGGACGCTGAGTGTCGATTGGGATAACCACCACCGTGCTGCAATTAAACTATTCAGTGCAATTCAGTTTTATTTATATAGCGCCATATCATAACAAAGTAATCTCAGGGCACTGAGATAACTAATGCAAATTAGATTGTTGTTATGAACAGATGTTGTTTTTAACTTCATTCAGATGCCCTACTTCCAGTTCACCCTCACATTTCTCCTGAAGACGGCCGTATCAGATTATACAGTTATACATTATCAGTTTGGTGATTTATCAGGCTAATATCGGCCTTTTGCTGGACCTCAATTAAATTCATATATGATACACACATATCATGAGACGATGAATAACTATACTGTTATGTTATGTTATATGCATGTTCGTATGGCTTTAAGACAGACAGGAAAAATTGTTTAAAGGGCCTTTAAAGAAAAGAACTGTGAGACGATAAAAAAAGGCGACTTCATGACCAATGAAATACACTCACAGGCTTCGCAGATACAGCCTTGCTTGGTCTTGTATGACCAGTAGCTAACCTCTACTTGTACTACTGTTATACTAAAGTTATGCTGTAACTGTCACTTGTGGCCACAGTGGTTGCTGTTTAGCAAAAGTTACATGATCTAAAATCTGACTCGGATGCTTCTCTGCTCTACAGAAAGCTGCACTTGCAGATTATTAAAGCTGCAGAATACGAGCATCCTTTTTTGGGGGTTATTGGCAACTTCATTCAGAAATCATTTTTAGCATTTTTTTTCTCCTGTGTCATCTCTTTCTCAGGGCTCTTGGGGGATCATCTATCAGACAGTGAGGCGGAGTGCTGCGACGTCCGATGGGACTCCAAAATGGACAACCCTTCAGGCGGGACACTAAAAAGGACTGCTTCTTCCTGCCAGCCCGAGGGGGCCTCGGTCACCTCCGCTGCCACCACGAGACTGTGCAGCGGGCGACTGAAGATCTGCCTGCTGGCCCTTGTCCTCCTACACACTGTCATCATCATTTCAGCCTCCCATAATTCCACATTGGTGGGCGTGGCTGCCATTTTCTCGCCAGAGGAGAGTGCTTCTAATGAGGAGTGAACCTTGGGGTTGAATCTGGTGCTTGTGAAGAGTGATGTCGCTCGAGAGGATTATGGCTTTTACAATGTCATGGCTGCCAGGGACACGTCTGGCGAAACATGCTGGGGATGCCTCTACAATCTGCCGCCGATGAACCATCAACCACAGGAAGTGGGAGGGTTTTAACTGGAGCTAAGGGAGCTGGGATTGGACATCGACTGAACCGAGATGTTTGTGAACCGCCCCCTTAAAAAACTGACCTCTTGCCACTTGAAACCTGCTCATTGTTTCTATTCCATCCAAATGTTTTCTAGCACATTGTCCCTCCTCTCCCTCTCTTCCTCCCTCCCCTCCTCCCCCTCCCTTCCTGACGTTTTCGGGTGTGTGTAAGGATGGCACGTCAGAGGAAAAACGGACATCGATGAAGTGCGCGCGCTCACTCATCATTACGTTTAGATTTTTTGCTGCATTTCTTTCAGGTGCCAAAATGTTTTCACATATCAGCTGTGTTCCACTTCCTCCTCTCCCTCAACCCTTCGGGGCCTCTTCTCACTACCCTGTGTGTGATGTTGCTCGAGGGGCCTGCCAGGACCAGCTCATCCATCATTCATGTGGGTCTTGAAAACAAAATGTATGTGATTCTTCTATATTCTAATGTTCAGCTTGTATTTTGTCCCACTTAGACCTTCTCTCGACCCCCTTACGACGGTACATGCCTACACGTTTTAGGACCTTAAGTGCTCTGAGACTGGCTCGCTTTCTCTCCTGACTTGTTGGGCCATTGAGCAAGTTAGGAGGGATGAAGTGGCAGAGGTAGTGACGGTTCAGCTGATGGTTACAGGGTGTTGCGGGAGTCGATGCAGTGCTCCTGGACAGGAAGTGGTGTTCTCTGGTTTCTATAGTGTTCAGTTTACCTCATACAGTAGTGTCTGTGTTGCAGACGGGCTGTGGCTCGTCTCAACGCCACAGAGAGGATTTAGGGGCAACCCAGGGACACTAGAGAACAGTTGCATGATGCCAAAACACCAGGGGCCTCATTTATCAACCGTGCGTACACTCGTTTCTACGCACAGATCAATTTCTTTCTTCCAACAAAACCGACTCCTAAACTACAAATGCAAACCACCTCTACTGTCAACCCGAAGGCTGTGCTTTTCTCTTTTTATCTGGAAACAAATGGTTCCTATCGGAGTGAAACTGTGCCATTAAAGTCACAGTGAAACAGAAGTTAGAGCGTCTTTAGCTTCAGCTTTAGCTCAGTTATGAGAGGGATTTAAATTCAAAAGTGGGCGTAGCTTAGTGAATACAGCGCAACACGGAGCGTCGGAGCTACTGGGCTGTTAGCCTCCACCTGCACAAATTAGATCTCAACCACATTCTTTGGAAATGTAAAAGTTTTAAGTGCAAACACACACCTCCTACTAAGATAACGGTCAGGAGCCATGGTCTATGATGGACGGGGAGGAAAAGATTTATTTAGCAAGAATTAAATTAATAATTTTCTACTACTGCACCACTGAGCACCTGTGATTTTAATTGATTCAATTAAGACAGGTATATTTCTTTACACGTAGTCACGCCCTCTAACTTTCTCTGTGATCACTCATTTTAAATGCAAACATAGCCAATCTCACAGCACGGCTGCTGCCATTAACCTGTATTTTTCTTCATTTTGTCACACAATGTAAGTGATCATAGATTTGATCTGCAGCGCAGCAGCTTGGTAATGGTAGTATTTGTGAGCCGTGATCAAATTTCAGACATCTGACAACAGAAACGGAAGTCAGTAACAAATGAAATGCATAATTAAGAAGTAATTACAGGCATTTATTTAGATTCACAAGTGAATTTCACGCTTCAGAGATGGCAAAAATAGTCCGGGCACGTGACGATGGCGGAGTCACATGCCAGTCCGCCATAAACCTCTCCTGTAGATGCACAGTATGGATCAGATTTTAAAGTTTATTTTCTGTAACATTTCAGTTCCTTATTATCAGCAGGGGGAAACAAAACACAACACATTATGTTACTTACTTATACTCGTAACAAGTCAATTTCAAGGGATGTGGTTGACCTTATATGGCTTTCTAGGGCGTCTGTGCGTAAACAAGCAGATGCATGAGGAGGTTGTGAGTGCACGTCAGATAAAGACCTATTTTCTTGATGGTATAGACAGTTCCTACGCACACATTTAGAACTTGTGCTATGCTGGGTTTGATAAATGAGGCCCCAGATCTTTGAGTGCCTCTCTGCTGCGTACGCCCAGTGAGGCAGATACTGGCAATGGAGCCATACAGAAAAAGACCCAACAAAAAACAGCCAGCGTTGGTGTCCTGCTTTTCTGTATGGTAGAGTTGGCGCAAGTGACCAGTCAGTCAGTCAATCAATCAGTCAAACAATCAATCCGTCGACTCTTAAATGCCCTTAGACAAGCTGATCAACCGCTATCTTTCAGGCTAGCAAAGGGCTGTGTTAGTGTCAGCGTGTGAGGAGTTTTCAAGGGCTGATCCATCCCATTTTGTTCTGTTTTTGTTCTTTTTCTTTGTGTTTGTTTTGCATGGCTGCTGCTAGTAAAGTGCACACCGACTCGAGGACGACTCCCCTTTTTGTTAGCTAGGAATTCACTGAGATTTGGCAGAAAAAAAAGAGATTCATCCAGTGTAAAAGAAAATCTGACACCAGGAGCAACTGATTATTAAAGCTAAGGAAGCGAAGTCTCTTTAATGAGGCAGCTGTTTTGTCCTCTAATGATCAGTTAAAGACAGATTGGAGTCCAAACGGTTCTTGGCTCCTCCTTCCCCATTACCCCATTATCAGCTTGACCTTGTCACATCACCTAACGGCCATCAGTTTGCTCTCCACACACATCAGAGTGGGATGTCACATGGAAAAGTCAACTCTACACTTGCCTCTGGATGCAGCGGATGTAATAGGCCCACACTAGCTGTTCATGATCTGAGTCCTGTGGATCTATGCAGATGAACCCCACCACAAACAGACCCCACCTGCCCTCCCCGACCACCACCGCCGCCACCGCCACCCTTGTCCTTTCTGTTGTAAATATGTCCTGAGGATGTGGGAACCCAAAATGGACGCCCCCTCGCCTCCCAGACCTCCCCCTTACCCAGACCTCCTCCTCCCCACCCCCCACTGTTGGACTGTCACTGTGTTTTCTGTTCGCCTCCTTGGTTTTCGTCTGTTTTTTGAGATTTTTGCCGCATTTTTCTGTTGTCTAAAGCAGTGGTGCGAGTTGATGAGTAGGACTAAGTTGGATGTTAAAAAGATGAGATTAAGGGGTCTTAAGAAAAATATACAAAAAAAAGTTGAAGCTTGAATTGAGAAAAGGGTTCAAATATAGAGAAAAAATTATGATAAAGTTGTCATATTGTCATACTAGAGATGCTTTAGTTTGCTAATTTACTTTCTTTTTTTTCTACAAAAGACTTGGATGAAATTATTTATAAAATGCGTCCCACGAGTCATGATCTTTTTTGGACGTAAAACAAATACATTTATTAACATTTTGTTCAAAAGAAAAATAAATATAAATTATGTTAAAACATTACTGGTGTTTGTGTTTTTTTTCACTGTGTGTCTTTGACCCCAGAGTGTTCAATATTAAATAAATAAAAAAAGACATGAAATAATCACATTAATAAATTGTGGGAAATATATAAATGATTCAACAATTAGTGAAATAATTAAAGACTATTAACTCATTATTATGAATTATTTTTAAATTAAATTATTTTTATAATAGCATAATGATCTTTATTTCATTATTGACTTTTATATTTCAAAAGTCTGCTTTTATTTCACCCTCTCACTTGGCTGAATCAACCAGCTAGAGGCTGCTGCTGTAAATAAACACAGCCGCAGTAACTAAACCTGTTTAGCTTTTAAGAATTGGCTTAACAAGACTGATTGGCTGAAACGCGTGACAACATCACTGACGGGAAAAAGGGAAAATGCCATTATGAAATAAAACACAGGCAAAAATAAAAAAACAGGCTTTTAAAAATCTGCATTTTGAAATGAAAATGTCTATTAAGAAATGAAAATTAAGTCATTATGAAACTCTTTTTAGTTTATGCTATTTATTAATGTGATTATTATATTATTATTATTGAACACTGGGGCTCTATAGATAATAAAGAATCTGCAGGCATATACAGTACAATCCAGTGTCTCATGTTGACCAGCAGAGGTCGGTATAGCATCATATTCCCGTATTCAGCCCACAATGAATAGCCGGTAGGCTTTTTAAAATGTAATGTTTATGATCAATAATGTGAGTATGATCCATAGCGTCTGGTCTTTAACTGTGACTCAAATTTCTCCTAACATTTTAGCAATATTACAAAGTCAGCCATCTGTCAACTGAGGAGCATTGCCAAGATTTGATCATTTCTTTCATTCAGTACATACATACGTCATTACCTCCAGTCATTTAGACTACTGTAACTCCTTATTTGCCAGAGTGCACCAGAAATAAATTAACTGCCTCCAGCTTGTACACAATACAGCTGCTAGGGGTCTCACAGGATCTAGATCCAGCACCTGTCCCACATTTTGGTCTCCCTGCACCGGTAACATGTGGTGTTCACAGTTGATTTTTAAGTTTTGCATGTCTTTAAGGCCCATCCTGCACTGTCGACCTTCTTACTCCACACACCCCTGCTCGTAGTCTGAAGTCTGCTCACCGGCTGTTGTTGGTCCCCCGGGCAAGCCGGGAGACAGAGGCTAGTGGAGCATTAGCTGGAATAGCCTTCCACTGGGAACCAGGCAAGCAATATCAGTGCAATATAAATGAAGGATATTACTGTTATCATTATAACTAATGAGGGATCTCTCATAAGTGCACTGCCGTCCTTCCAGATGGAGACTAACCAATGCCTTGATCCAGTCACAAGGTGGCACCATAGGACCAGTTTAGATCCGAGTGCACACTTATTATGCAGGCTGCAAGGATTTTCCCCTCTTTAGAGCCAAATACACATGGGGGGAAAGTTTAAACAAATAGTTTGATGATAATATTCTGAATAAGAAGAGTTTAAATGTATAGATGGCCTTTAGAAGGAAGTATGGCTCGCAGCATTTAAGAGGTTGAAAAAAGGTGTAAGAAAATAATTAAAAATGTGAAAAATATGTGTAAAAATGACCACATACGTGGTACGCAAAGATCCCGAAGGGGAATGTGAGAATGTAAAAACAAGCAATACCTGAAAATAACAGGATATATTTTCAGTATAATGTGCTTGTATTCACATTAAAATGTCTACAGAGGGCAGACTGTGTCTCCATGATGTATCTACTACAACAACAAATACTCCATAGAGAAGGTACAGGCCAATAAATCCACTAAATTATTATTGTAGGCAGCATTATGTCTCCATTCTCAACGTGTGATGTAACAATTTGACGAGCATCAGGGGAAATGTGGACGGTTGGTTCATCTTTAGTCAAATGACTCCAGTAGCAGCAGGTCTGGCTGTTAAAGTGGTTTGACTGCAGTTTCCTCTCTGTGCCAGAGCTCACACGTCTCCCACTCATTTTTCCCTTCTTCTTCTTCTTTTTTTTCTCTCTGAACCACATGTCAACTGACCTGACATTTCCCCATCTCATGGGCTCTTTTTATTTTACTGTGCAGGGCTGTCAGACATTTGTACAGGAGCTGGGAAAGAGGAGAGACTTCTTGAAGTCTGAGGTCTTGTTAAACCAAGAACTTCCTAAATGTGTCTTCAGTGTGAAAGAGCACTTTATTCATGAGGCTTTCTGGGTGTTAATGTACATGTCCATTGATGCCATTTGGACATGACAGAAATCCACCCTAATATACTGTTAAAAACACATGATTGGAGAGGACTCTTTGCAGCTGCAATGTTTCACCTATTTCCACTAATATCCAGCAATAATTCGGGGCAAAATCCCACATAGAGGAGGCATAGAGACCGTTTTCTCCATGCAATGCAGCCATAAGATATGCTGAGATTTAATACAGGGTTGTAACATGTTCCTAAACTCCTAAACGCTGCAGCTGTGTAGACCCACTAGATTCTTAAGAGTTCAGATGAAGAGCTGAAGGAAAACCCTGGTCATAAAATGGATTTAAACCAGCACCTGTCACTTAGATCTTAATGCATCTAAGCTTTATTCAGGCCGAGTAAACACAACACACAAACACACACAGTGATTGTACCGTCTGAGGCTGAAATACAGAAAAGCAAACAAGCTACACACATACAAAGAACCTATGTGTGTACATACAGTGCTTGTGTTTAAATGAAACAGCCCACCACCAACCAACACCAAAAACCTCATTCTGTGTTCTTGCTGTCACACGCTCTAAATGAATCGGAGATGCCAGCATCCCTCCCACATCTCGTCCTCTTGCTGCCCACTCTCCTCTCCAGTCGGAGTTTATTTATTGAACAAACTGGCATGCAACTCGCCCCGAAACGCTTCAGTGACTTGACACCTCAGCTAGCATCGCCAAACACACCATCCACCCGACGCCTGGGCTCGTCTGCGTCTGAGGCTGCAGCAGCAAGTTGGACGGGTGACAAAAGACTCTGCTGCCCGAGGGAGAGCGCGGGGTTACTACTGCAGGCTACATGCATGAGTTAGTTTGACATGAGAGGGAAGGAGAATGATGTGTTTACATGCTCCTTTTTTAGTCTGAGGGAAGTGCAGAAGCAAGGTGCTACATAAACTAGTACACACACACACACACACACACACACACACAAAACACTACTGAGGTCCAGTGACTGTGCAGTCTTATGCCCTCTGGACACACATGCATCATCTGTCTTGTGCAGTTTGTTGAACAAACTCCTGGAGCCGTTGTGTTTTCGATCTAGAACCAGAGAAACACATAAAATTTTAATGCTACAATATGAGTTTGTGCATGTGTGCCGTTGCATTTGAAAACATGTTTTTTGATGTATTTTCTTGCAGGCAGAATAATTAGTTATCAGCACCTGATTTAACCTGAAATTTAACCACTAATGTTGAAATTTAAAAACTGAATTTATGTGGTTTCAATTCTCAATGTGGGGCAGTACTTGAGCCACATGCTAAAACGCTCACAATGACAATGCTAACATACTGATGTTAAAGGTATAATGTTTACCATCTTTGTTTAGTGTGTTAGCATGCTAACATTTGCTAATTAGCACTAAAGACAAAGTACAGCTGAGGCTGACGGGATTAGTTTTGCTGGTATTTGGTCAAAGTATTGGACAAATTCATTGTTGGACCTGATGATGGCGCTAGAGGAAAAGTGATCACAAAAGTTATTACAATTCCTCCTGAGGGAAACATGAATGTATTTAAAGGTAGATATTTAACAGAGGATAATTAAAGTCGCCTCCATCCCCTTTAGCTGCTTGTATGATGGCTCTTATTTGATTATAATGCTTTCAGTTGCTCCAGAAAAGTAAATACAAAGTTATCACATGTGTTGACATGCTGTTCACATCCCTTATGTACATGTGCTGCATTAGCTGTCCCTGTTTGTTGTTATGTACTTACTGATAGTCTTGCAGCAGGTAGAGGTCATGTTGTTAAGAAACACACTGAAGGGTCACGGTCGCTTCACAGGTGTCTCATTTTTGCAGCTGCAGGTTTTCCTTAATGTCATGCATCGCAGCACACGGCCTAATATTTCAAACCTATTATGTACTTAAAGTAATTAAAATGGTTGTCAGTCTTGTGAGTGTTGCAGTACTAAGGCAGGAAACTGAGGCTGCATTTTATTTGTAAAGCCATCTCTCATTGATGAGGGAGATAACAAAGTTAACCCCATTTTTTTTCTAGAAGACAAAGGTTTAAAACAAGAATCAGGCTGGGATTAATTCCAGTCAGTATCAATTGTCTGGGTGTTTTTCATTTCATAGCAGCTAAAGAAGAAGACGGATGTATACACACTGCATGAAATGACTTTAATAAAATCTGGCAAGCTGTAGATATTCTCTTTTGGATTGTTGGCACTGGCTGCTGAGGCTCCATGCAGTAAACTGACTCTATCTGAGGTGAGTAATGCAGGGAGGACATAAAGTCATCTCTCTGTTTTTTTTTTTCTGTGTCCAAGAATCTGTAAAAAGTCACAATTGCCAGATGGCTTGTGAGACGCTCCCGGCTGCACCGGACATTTAGCAGATATCACTCTTTGCAAATCTCCTCCTCTAGCTTCTTTGCACATTTTGCCTCTGTGTTTCACCACATGAATCATTCATAACAGATATGCCATATAGCTGAGCTATAAGCGACTGATGTCACGGTCAAGTTTTCCTTCAATGCACACTTGTTTAATTGCCTGTAACACAAATAAACCTTCTTCTTTGCTATCAATCTCTTATATATTCTACTTTTGAAAATTCCTTTAAGGTCAACATGGGTCATCTTCACTGGTGGCACGTACAACAACAGAGGATACCAACACTAGGCTATCTATAGTAGGCTGCATGGTGACATTCTCTTCACTTGAAAACACTGTTGTGGACAAGAAAAATAAGCCCTTTGCCATTTAGTTTAATTAAAGATGATATTATCATCATCTCACTCCTACGTGTGGAAAGGAAATCTCAGCATTAAGAATCACAATTGAGATACTCAGCGAGAAATGCATTTCAAAGGTCACTCACAAGGAGTTAGATCGCCTGGCAGACAGAAATGACAATGATTTTGCAGCGTGACATTTAATTTAATTTTCAGCATGCAGGATGCAGTGTTGGGTAGTTAAAAAGCTCACTAACCCAAGGTTTGTTCTGAATTATTGACTATTCATTTTCCAGATGCTATCCAATATATTAATACTCTAACATCTGGTTATGTGTTACGGGATAAAACCCTGGGGTCCAAAACGCAGACTTGATGTCATTCACACAAATAAATATCAACACAATAACATAAAACTGTTTTACATGTACAAACGTATAGCTTATTGACTCATACTCTATGTTACATTTCTAAATTAAGTTTAAATTAGCATTAATGGGCGATTTCATGTTCAAAAATGTGCCCGCGGAATTCTGGGTCTGTTGATGAATGGACATGGGCACTGGTGCGTAGCAAACTTCTCACACAGAAGCGTTAACTAGCCAGCTAAAAAGTGAAGGAAGCAGCCGAGAAAAGAAAAAGAAAAGCTTCAAAAAGACGAGATTAGCAAAGCACCTGGACGTTAATTAATGTAACGTATTTATTACATTATTACTGTATTATCTGACCAATAATCAACCTACACTCTTTTGTTTTGTGTTTATAAGGCCTATGCGAAGAGCCAGACATGAATAATGTTGTCAATGTGCGGGTAAATAAAATAATGTTCTTATATTTGTGAAGGTGCGCCGTCACCGATAGGATAATGTCATCTGTCAAGCTGTCACCAGTGATGTTTTCATACCTGTCAAGGTGCGCAGCTGTAAGTAGCCCCTGATGACGTAACACAGTCACACGTTGTGATTGGCCGTACGTTGCCGTAAGTGTACGGATGCAGTGTATTTATGCTGCAGACTTCCACATTTTGATTGCGCTTTTGTTTGTGTAATTCTTTGCAGTAAAATGCAACATACACATTAATGCAGCAGTAATATTAATCTATAAACATTAGATATAATAGGAAAACACTGACAGGGAGCATTTTACTGCACAATAACTATTTGTACTTTGGATTATTTTAAGTAAATTTAGCATGCAGTGTCATGATCCCAAGGACTCTTGTGTGGACTGTGTGTGGTTTCCTGTTTTATTTTGAAGTTCCCTGGTCTTGTCTCTTGTGTAGTATTTACTTTCTGTCTTTGTTCTTTTCCTGCCTGTTTTGATTGTTTTCACCTGTGTCTTGTTATGCACCTGTTTCTGCTTCCCTCGTCGTCTCCTCCTCTATATATACCGGTCCCTTTCCTTTGGCCCTCGTGGGTTCACTGTGGTGATGTTGTTGGTTGTCTCTTCGTGTCATGTTCCTGGTGTTTCCCTGTGTATCAGTTCCTGAGTTTTTTTAAGTTTATTTTGTATCTAATAAATCTTTGGACTTATTCAGCCTCCCCGCCTGTCTGCACTTGGGTTCTCTCCCTGCTGCCTAGATGGCAAACCATGATATGCAGGCCTTTTATTGTAGTGGAGTATTTTCACAGTGTATTAGTACTAGGATTTGAATACTTCCTCCACCACTGCTTATATTTAACAGACGCGAGACACAAGAATGAAAAGAAGAAAGTGGAAAAGCGTTTATTTCCCAAAATGTCAAACTTTTGTTTTAACAGTGTCTGGCGCTGTCACGGGCACAAAGAGTACAGCGAATGAACAAAATGTCTTGTCGTTCCCGTCCCTCTATATACACATGCACACAACTTCTCTCAAATTTCACCATACCCTGGTTTAAAGTCAGCTTTTTATTTCTGGATAATCCACGTTGATGTTAGACTTCCAGGTGAAGTTCAGTCAAATGATGAGAGAATGAACAGGAAGGAAGCTGACATGAGCACCTGAAGTAGTTCTCATTAACCCACATTGATTTTAGGCATTAAATCTGTTGAGTTGAAATTGGGTGTAATGGCTTTCTGTTGAAATGTTCTCATTCGGGCTCGCACTAATCGAACGTCGAGGAGTTAGCTATTACTCAGAGGCAATTACAGCTAGGCTATTGTATTCATGCAGGTCCTCAGAAGGAGCGGGAGAAAACGTGAAAAAACAATCTGCCACTAAGTGAAAATTGTCTCCAAAATAGCGAAAGGTTCAGGTGATTTAAATGTTTCTGTGATTGCGATACATAATGACGACAATACGCCGGCACAAAAACACAGATTGGCCATTTCAAGTCAATGCATTCCTCCCACACAGCGGGTGTGACGGCATGCAGGATGGCATGAAGTGTGGCGCCCGGGGTGAGCAGAGGCTGTTGTCTACCTGATCACCTGGAGGGGGGACAGAGGAATTAGGAGGTGCAAACACTTACAAAACCCCACATCGCCCACACACATTGATTATAATCAGGGAAAGCTGGAGAGCGGAGAGCAGAGGGAGGTGTTTGTTGTGGAGAGACGAGAAGAACAAAGGCCCGGACTGCATGTAGAAACAAAGCTCATTCTTTCTGAGTCAAGTAACTGCTGTGAATCACAGCCTCGCTGCTGTTCCTGTGGTTTAAAATGAACGAGTGCAGCGTGTGTGTTCATTTACTTTACCTTCTTCCCCCCTTCTCTACAACCATGACATCTTCTCCAGATAACTGCTGGTGGTAAATTACCCATTAATCTCGAAATCATTTGAATTTGCTTCCGGCGCTAAAATTAAGGTTTAGCTTAGCTTAGCATAAAGACTGGAAGCAGGGGGGAACAGCTAGCCTTGCTCTGTCCAAAATCACCTCTAAAGCTCACTAATTAACATGTTGTGTTTAATTCATGCTGGTAGGCGGACATCCCCCCCCCCCCCGGTCTCCAGGCTTTATGCTAAGCTAAGCAAGTGCTCTCCTGGCTCTAGGTTCATATTATATTATATTATGTATATACAGACATGAGAGTGGCATTGATCTTCTCACCTAAGTTGCTGCAAGAAAGCAAATAAGCATATTTCCCAAAATGTATAATTGTTCCTACAAGAGAATAAGACTGGAAGGAATGGAAGGTTTTCAAGACAATTAAGGCTCAAGGAAGCGTCTGCCTGCCTTAATGTGTTGTTTACTTTAAAAGATCTCTGGTGAAAGCTTCAGTGAATTTCAGATAACAAAGTAAAAGTGGCAAAGTGGCTCGCCCGGGTCCAAAAGCTCTTCCTTGAGGATGTTCCCTTCACAGTCTGGTTGGTTTGGAGAACTCTTGCATTGAGACAGAGCACAGTTTAAGAGGGTGAGAGGAAGGCAGGTAACTATTTGATATTTTGTCAAACACCCCCTCAGTATCAGTAACTTAACTTAGATAGGATGATTTTTATTTCCAGCACAGTGACCAGTGGGAAGCTATTGGCAGAGCTGCAGGCCCAGAAAGCTGCAGTCTTCAGTGTCATGTGAAGTATGATCCTTTCCAAAGAAGCTCTCATAAATAAATCGTTGTCTAAAAGACACAAAAGGGAATGAGATTAAATCATCACTCAGCAGTCCCACATTGGGAGTTAATGTTTTTCTGAAGCCCTCTGTGAACAACTGAATGGAAAGTATAAGGCACTTTTATTATCGGATACAGAGAACAATAGAGAAGCACATGAAGCGCAGGCAATAACAACAGATTAACAAGCATGTAAAAAGTCCATTTACAGGATGAATAAATTGTAATTAGTCTCCTTGTGTGAGCTAAATGATCATCAGACAATTAGTGTTCCTTTTAAAAATGAGATGAATAATGTAAGCAGCCTGGCAAACAGACAGTTAAACAGGCAAACAGGCAAGGTTGATAGAGTCATAAAGGCTTAAGAAACTTTGAGTTGAAAGTATTTTCTCCGACTGGAGTGTAATTCATTCATGCTCGACTCTCAGACCAATATTTCACGGTTAGGTGGAGTGATGGAGGACAAAAAAAACTTGGCACTGCCTCATTTCCATAAACGGGCTATTCTGTAGAGCCACGCAGTGTGAATACATTTTGGGAAAAGCCACTCTTAGAAAAGCCAGTTCCTTCTTAAAGGTTTGTTGTGTCAGTGTTGTAGCGGCAATGATTTCCTGTTAAAGGCCAAAGATATTTCACTGCATGAAAATAAACAGCCATTATTGGGGTCAAAGCCAAGAAGGCGAGAGATCCGACAGCAAGAACATCAGCTTGATTCATCTTCTGAAAAAAGTCCTGCATCTCAAGGACAGAAAATCCCACTAATAGAGGTGAAAATTGCAGGTGAAATGGTGCCTGACGTAGCTGCTATTACCATGACGGTGATGCTGTTTTAGCACTGAATTAGCATTATGATAAACTGGCAGCTCTGTCTGAGGGTGTGTGAAGTTTATAGGTGTGAGCATTGAAGAAATAGGCCTCCCACCCTACCTGTTTGTTGCTTTATTGCAGGTGCTATTGCAAGACAGGTACAACACTTGACCTAGGGTGCAAAAAATAAGTAACAAGTGGCCAGAAACACAAATTCATATGAATGCCAACGTGCATCTGTATCTGCTGGTGTGTAAATACGTCAACTTGTGTTTCAGCCTGTCCCCGCCCCAAGTGGCCAAAACAAATAGTAAAAATCAGGTATCGCAGGTTTAACTATTAGCCAAAAAGGAAATGCACTTGTTGTGTGGGACTTGGGTGAGAAAATAGAGAAAGGAAGCTAAAATCCACCCACACACACTCACACATCCTTTGCACACACACACACACACACACACACACACACACACACACACACACACACACACACACACAAGGTATAACTATAATATAAATTAAAAGAAAAAGTTAAATTTTATGACAATTGCACATAAAACATATGGGACAGCTACAAGTAATGCTAGTAGCCACAGTCACACATGGAACAGATGGCGACGGCATTTACTCTAATTAAACCTCCTGTCCTCTTTGTATGTCTTTGTCACAAAATTCCTCTGTGTTTCACAACCAGATGGTTCGAGAAAGGTGTTAGAATTGTGTGTAATAAACATAAAAAAAGGAAGTCCACATATGCAATGTGCAAAATTTCACAGTTTGAAGGAAAACACAAGACTATACAGCTAATTTGTGTCTCTGTGAGGCTGTAATGGTCATTGTAAAGAAAACCAGACTGTGAGGTCCAGAGTTTGTTTTGGACCTTTAGCGGCCATGGTGGAGTGAATGCAGTAATTGGCCAAAGGGCGTGGGGTGGTGTTATATCAGAAGGGTTTATCGTGTTTAAGAGCATGAAGGCTTGCAACGTGACATGATGTCTTTGTGTATGTAGAAAGTCAACATGTTAAGTCACTTG
The DNA here is from genome assembly GCA_005408345.1 of Macquaria australasica. Taxonomy (NCBI): domain Eukaryota; kingdom Metazoa; phylum Chordata; class Actinopteri; order Centrarchiformes; family Percichthyidae; genus Macquaria; species Macquaria australasica. The sequence goes on along the minus strand of SEMN01000371.1, from coordinate 229,940 downwards.
TGAGATTCTGTGATATCGTATCTGGTGTTGGCTGAGCGAAGATGTGAAGCATGAGCTGGATAGTTTCACCGTATTGGCCTGGGACTGATTTAAGGACAGCTGTTTTAGGGAAATGGCTTTTTTAAGATAGAAAAGACTTTTCGACAAGTATTGGGAAAGTTTCCCCCGAGGTACTAGTCCAAAGAGAAGTGAGTCCTCATCTCATCAAAGTGACACGTGAAATACTTCATGCAGCTCTTTACAGTATATGCATGTAAACACGACCCGAAGCGTATCTTTTTTAAGGCAGTTTTCTTCTGTTTTACACGTGTAACTGCCAAAACGCAGGCTGAAGTCTTCAATCAGTGAATTGCTGCATTAAATGTCTTATAGCCTACAAGTGATGTCAGCTCTCAGGATTTTGTTCCCTAAAGGGAGGGAAAATAATCAGAAACAGACCTTAAAGTTTAACACGAAATAGTAAAAAAATGGCATTTACTTTAAATGGGACTTCTTTGAGAGAGCGTGGCTTTGCTTGCTAACCAGTTGACAGTAAAACAAGGCTTCTCACTTGACTGCTTTCTGCTTCATTTCAGCTCACTGGGTGATTTATAACCTGTTTCATCAGAGGTGCACAGAAAACGAGCCAAATACAGCAGCAGAATGCAGGAGCTTTAAATCGCGTTGAGGCTACTTAATCCAACAGCGTTGCAACTGTTTGTGGATGCTCATTTATGAGGCTGTGAAAAGTCCCTGTTTATTTGTCTGTCTGCTCTTTTTCTAAGAAAACTATGTTTCAAACAGAGCCATTATCTTCTCTTTGAAATTTCAGGAATTATCATATTTCTTTGAAGTTTGAAAGAAACAAGTAATTTTTTTGGGGGGTGTTGTACTTCCACTGCAGTGAATTATGAGTGAGTTTGACTGAAGAGACGTCACATATACAGTAGCTCCTGTACATGTGATGCTTCCATCTGGGTATTTGCTCTTGAGAACAGCTAGAGATGCACATACAGTATGCAGATCTGGACATGATGTACATGACAACATGGAAGATGAATCATTTTTACAACACAAAGGCCACACATGCATACAGCCTGCAGACGTCTGTATTTGCACGCTGAAAATGCACATTACAACACTTATTTTCTCATTCATTATTGTGCATCTTACATGTATTTTTCACTGTTTTACACTGGTGTTATTTTGCACAGCCTGCACACACATGCTGTATTTGTCCATCATACAAATTTAACACCCTTTTTTTTGCTTTTCTTCATCATATTCTATTTTTCTTTGCTGTATTTTATCCCTGAAAGCCCAATTTCTGCACAGGGAATATTGGGTTTTTCTCACAGTATGTATGAACAGTTTTTGGACATAATGTTGCACGCATGAGAGGTGCAGATGAAGACAGTTTCCAAAAAGTGTTAAGACCCTCATTTCATGCTTTGTTGTTGCCTGATTGATCTCCCTCTTTAGGACGACAGCCTGCATCTGTGAAGCTTTCTGACCACAGTTCATCCAAATCTTACTAAAAAGCTAATTATGAAGCCTGGGCTCATTTTAACTCTGACCTTCACTCCACTGGAGACCTTTGGTGCAGCCCAAACGTTTTAAAGATGTGAAAGTAAACCGTATTTTTGCTCATCAAGTTTGTTTGGACAAATTGGGCAGAAATGGAAAAAGCGCAGTTCAAGGGTCAATATTTGCTTTAAGTGGCTTCATCTTCAAGTGGATAAGAATTAAAAGTAAGCAGTAACTCAAAAGTTAGGCTGCTCCTTTCCCTTACTGCTCCCAGCAATCATCCAATGCAGACCTATTTTTGACTGCATGTGTGGGTTAACAGGAAGACACATTATAACCTGCCGTGCTTGTTTTAGAAAGACCATTGAAAAGCATCGCTCTACAAAGACAACCCGTGGAACAAATCTTTTAAGCAAACTCGGCTTATTGACTTAAGACATTTACATTCTGTATGACTTGTTGAATAATAAAGTAAGTCAAATGTTTGTAGGTCCATACCCCACCTTTGGCATCAGGCTGCTTGAAGGTTTTTAAGAACATTTGCACAGTGAAATGAGAGCTCCGGCATGTGACTCAAAAACAGTGAGAGAGCAGCTAAAGGTCTTTTCTTTAAAGGAATACGCTCATTTGCTTTCGATGAGACGATACAAAGCTACAGCCAGCAGGCGGTTAGCTTAGCTTAGCATAAAGACTAGAAACAAGGGGAAACTGCTAGCGAGGCTCTGTCCAAAGGTAACAAAATATGTTACCACTAAAGCTCACTAACTGCTTACATGCAAGGAAGTCACTGCACCCGGATTTTGTCACGATTGGATAAAGTCAGGCTAGCTGTTTCCCCCTGTTTCCAGTCTTTATGCTAAGCTAAGCTAAGCAGCTGCTGGCTGTAGCCTCATATTTAACAGGCAGACGAGAGAGAGAGGCATTGATCTTCTCATCTCGGTGCTGTACCTTCATCCTCTTCGTTAATGAACCCAGCAAGCACTCTACCTTTTGCTCATGTGACTCCTCCTCACTGTCCCCTGGGCCCCTGTGCCTGTCAGGATGATTGACAGCATCCCGCCAGGCAACTCCTGTCAAAGTCAAAACCTTTCTGCTGGATTGCTTGCAGTGATGTTTCGCCCACGGGACTTGAAATACGTCTCATATTTGGTGTGCCACTCTGAGAAAAGTGTCAAAATGTCGTGATCAGTTAGACTTACCTGTGACATTTTATTTAAGCAGCAAGCATTAATGGTGGGTAAAAATATTGAGTCTCTTTAAACGGCGCCTTTCCCATTTCTAAACGTGGTAAAGCTAATGCAGACATGTTTTTAGCTGCAGTTCCTCTAATGGCCACTAGAAAAACTCAGATTCCATTGAACTCCATTAAAAAATCCACACATTTTTCCCACAAGAATGCACAGTTTCAATAACCTCCTCTAAGTGTGTCATGGGGGGGAATTATTGATCCATGAATGAGATGTTAAGGCTGAAAGAAAAGTCTTTTTGAGGTGGATGTCACTTGCTCATCTCACCTCAACCCCACCTATAGGCTTCCACCCCTTTGACCGTTGACCTATGGGTCCAGGTTTTTATACAGTCTTTAATAGTTTTAATTTGTCCCGGATCTAAGGGTATGTAGCTGGTAGTGGCCAGGAACTGAATGTTAACATAAACAGTTTGTTCATTATAGCTAAAGTGGAGATATATTCAGTGACCTATGCACCTTTCTTCTTTACTCTCATTTATCGCATTTTGTATTGACGTTTCTCTAAAGTAAGATTCAGAAACTTTGGATAGATTTTGCTGTATCATAGCAGGGTTGCCACCTGCTCTCAGGCTCTGTCTCCTGCTCTCACGCTACCCGAACAAATACGAGGAAACCACAAAGCCAATACTTCAAGAAAAAAAACATAGTTAAATAGGCTTTATCTGCACACAACACAAGGTCTGAACTTCAGGCTTTTAAAGACACACAGACTTCTCCAAAGTCACAAAACATCTGTCATGTGTGTTGAGTTTTGCCTTATTTACTTTGCTCGACAGTTTAACAATCTATCACGAGTTGAAATGTCCATAAAAATACAATTTATAATGGAGTCTGTAACAGGCTAGATTAACGAGGCTCACCTGTAATGTTTCCTCGTGCCACCGGATGTTTGTTGAAATCATGTGACATGCTTAAGCAAGGTGTAACAACAGCACAAGCAAAATAGACAGAAAGTCAAACTAATTCAGTAATATCAGTTAAATTCACAGAAATATTTTACCAGACCGGGTAAAAGCTGTAGCAGCAAAATTCCTGAGTCAACTTATCAAAGACGAAGAATGTGTCTTTCTAAACAACATTGATTTCCCCAAAAATGCACCCAGTGCAAAATCCATGAACATGTTTTCATCTCTGTGTCTTTGTCACTGAAGTCTGTGGCATCAGAGGACTCCGATGTGCTCAAGAGTGAAGCTTCTCTCTCTGTTTATGTCGCGCGTAATCAACACCTAATCCTGCTGCTTTCATGTCACACTGAAGGGCACGTTTCATCTCTGGGAACGACCCGAGGGGCTGCGTTAAGACTTGATCTGAGAAATCCTCTGGAAGCTGTGAGGCACGTGTGATATTCTCAGCCTCTGTGGCTAAGTGCTGGCTGCCAATACCCATGTCATTTCTGTCTGATTTCAAAAATTCACCTTTTCTTAGTCTCCTCTTTCTTTCTTTCTTTCTTTCTGTCATCACACACATTTTCTCACATTTCAGGCCAAAGCAGCATCCTCCTGCTGCCCCCTTGTTGGTTTACAGACTCTCTCGGTGAACGGGGCCAGCAGCAGGCGGCCTCGTGCCACAGTGCCATGTGGCGTGGCCTCAGAGATCACCGTTTTTCATAATGAGGTGTCAGCGAGGATGACGGATGATGTCTCTCCTCTCCTCTTCGCCTCAGTTTGGACTCCAAGGTGCGGAGACTTGGCAAGTGCGGCCAGAAGGAAATCACAGAGCAGAGGAAATGTGGGAGATGTGTGCAGCGTGACTGAGTCGCATGTTTTCCCCATCTCTCCATCAGCTGTGATGCAAGCACAAAGAAGTGCCACAGTCCCAGATATTACTGCCAGGATCGGCCTGATCTGCTGATTTCTTTGGTCTTAATTTGGTCTGATTCCCATTGAGTCATTGAAATTCTGTTATCGTTATTTGGTGCTGTGGGCCAGTAAAATTATATTTATTGCCACGTTGATTGTTAACTGTAGATTAGACCAGACTGTGTAATTGCTACCTCCTCCACTGGCTTGCTGCCTTTCTTTTGCGTCTCTAAATGTCACCGTGGTTCCTCACATTTTAGCTACAGGTGCATGTTGCATATACACAGCTCTGTTTATGAAACAAGATCTATAGGTCTCTTAAACTGGAGCATGGGATTCACCAGTAGTTTACTGTGAAAACATGGTGCCTTTTTATGGAATGAAAAAAGTATTTCCATACCCACAAAAGATGAGTATTTATAATAGTTTCAATCATTTTCAAGTAATTTACAGTAGTTGATTGTGAGTCAGCTGTTTAACATGTTAAACATGGCTAAAGTGGAACGCGAATTTCGTCCGCTGGATCATGTTTATTCACCCCAAACAGCCAATATGTATAGACGTTAGCTGTAAGCTAAGATTTCACAACTTTTAAGACTTTTTTTTTCAAAAAAGTGCATAGCAACAAATCTGGGGACTTTTTGGGCAGAACTTAACTCCTCTCACTTGAAGAGAGTTGCCAGTATTTCTCAGTAAATGTGCTCTCATGTGGCCGTGGCTCTCTGGACTGACTGTGTGCAGTGTGGCGTTCAGTGGACCAATCAGCAATCAGACAGAAACCAGAACTCCTTCTCCTTTTTGTTTTTGTCCTAAAATGATTTAACTTGACTGTTTAAGTTTTGTTTGTTTGTCATCATAATAATACCCAATGATAAAGCTAATCAGAGTCACTGAAGTTTAGCTTGACTTTTATTTTCTAAAATCTTGTGTATATACTTGTATACACTTGTAATACCCATGTGAATAATCACATATAGCTACACCGCCTCTACGTGTGGGTCAACACATAACATCATTAAAACAACTAATATTTGGATGCCAGTGTTTACATGCCCACATAAATTGAGAGTTTGAATCCAGCTGTGCTTCAGACACTAATTATGACCTCGCTTTAATTACGATAATCAAAATGAGGGAAGACTTAATCAAATTATCAACCAATTATCGGTGTGTATGTAAACCAGAGGTGTTCCCAGTGTGAACTGTGCAGGAACTGGTGTTGTTTGATGTGTGTTCGGTCTTTCAGGCAGACTTGTAATAGAGTTGGGTGTGCAGCTGCGTTCAGTAATTATTTTATCCAGTCGGGTATTCCTAATTAGAAAATCATTCTGATGTCAGGGTGGGGGAGGAAATAAAATTTTGTTTCACAAATAACACTGAAAAGCTTTCATTTTATTTTGTGAACCGCATGCATGACACTCCTGTACCTTTACACATGGAGTATAGGTTTGAACAAATAAGACAAATGAGCTCCCGATGTGCTCCTTGTTGTCACTGTAATGATTACTGGAGCTGCAATGATCCTGATGATGCTCAGTTATGGAGAAAATAGTCCCTTAATGTGGAGCTGCTACTTTTAGAGACCATGAGCGGTCCACCATGAGTATAGATTTATTTGTCAGCCCCCGTGAATTTTCCTTCATCATCTGTACTGACTGAGCTTCACTTTGTCCCCGGTGACTGCGTGGTTAACATTAAAAATAAATTGTATCTGAGCAGCCAGACGCATTTCTCATGACCCAGTATCAGCACAGATCTTACGCTGTGCACACCAGACTCCAGCTGTTCGAACACCAAGTAGCTCCCGTTAAAAGGATTTTTATTAGCTGTCGCGAAACATCACAGCTAATAAAAATCTTTTTAACAGGAGCTAATTGGTGTGCAGATGTATTTTTTGATCCAGCACTCATCATATCGGGCTCTGGGATGTGCGTGTTGGACAGGAAACGTAGAGCAAACTACGGTAGCTGGCAAGCTAATGGCTAACATGCTGGCATGCTGGAAAAGGCACAATAGCTCTCTGACCTTCTTTCTGTTTTCTCTGTGTAGTTTACTCGCATCATTTCATTCACTTAACACTTATTAGAGAAAAGAAAGCTATCCGAGCCAGCCAGCTCGTTAGCTGTAAGTTAACGAATGTTTACTGTCAGTTATAGCTCGTGACTTGTTTGCTAACGGCAAAATAAGTTTTTTCAAAAGATGCATTTGTAGGTAAAAATAACATTCCACTTTTGTGAAGCAGTTTATTCTCCAACAGAGGAGAGTAATAAAGCTAATAAGCTGCGATAGTTTAATCCATTCTGGACTCTCCGGCTCTGCGTTCCCTCAGAGTTACTGTTGATTCTCTAAATGCTGGACATAGAATCTGAATTAGCTTAATATGGCCTGATTAGGAAAACAAACTAAAACCTGAACATTTTGAGTCATTAATAGTCAACCAAACAGCCCACTCCTTGTGTCTGTTGTTGCCTAAGAAACTACACTTGTGCTCCATTGCTCATGGAGATCATAAACATGCCGAAATCAGTCAAGAGACCTTCAGCTTGGTTATAAAGTGCAGTTTTAATTAGACAGCAGGGTGATGATATTTCTTATAGCAAAGTCTGTGTGGGGGTGGGGGGGTATTACACCCTAAGAGCTCCTCACATTAAGTATTTTTTAATCTTTTTTTCCCCTTCTTCTGCCCCAAAGTGCCGCGCTTGAATCCATTTAAAACTTCAAGGCCCAAGCTTGAAGATTTTCCCCAGAGGACATCCCCCATCTGTTAGGCAGGGTCTCATGACGATTGTGGTGATTCTCGAAGAAACGGCGTAAGGTTGAGCTGCCTTTTGCTGGTCGGCTCCAACCGGCTCAAACGCACGACGTCTTGAACCAACGCAGACAGGAGGAGAGCTGCGCTGTGCCAAGAGATGAGAGTATAAACCTGTTATACTGACACTTGTTCACACTTCTCTCTGGTGCAGGAAATTAATGCACGACACTTGCCAAGCACAGTAAGCCGTTGGTCTAGGCTTGGAGATGGCCAGGACAGACACGAACGCCAAATGAAGCAGGTAAAGTCCAAACCCATTACTATTAGCTCCCATAACACACAGGCCAGGTGATTTTGTTTTTCTGCAGTAAAATGCAACTCTGTGCCAATCCCATCAGCAAGCAGAAAATTGCTCGGAGAGGAGATTCCAACAGGTGGCCATATAGGGAGTCGATGTCTTGTCCTTAGGTGGTAACATGGAAAATGAGAGTGAGATATATACACACACACACACACACACACACACACATGTACGATGAATGCATACCCATACATGCCATGCAGGGTTCTCTAAGCCATATGCTCCAAATTGAACTCTTAATGTACCCACCCCCTCTCTCTGCTCTTCACAGTTCTCAAACCGAGCCAGCCAGCCCGTGTGTTCTCATAAAGAATATGTCAGCTTTTGTGCCGTGGAGACTGTTCTTTTCAGTTCAGTTACTTAGCAACTACATGACACATCACGCAAATAAAAACCCCTGAGCCCTCAGCGGTGAGAAAAACTTTTAAGAAACAGAAGGACACCACGGCGATTGTTGAGATAAATCTGTCTCTCATCTGGGCCCGGCGTGTTCAAGGTGGGAGCGTCGACCGGGCTTCAGGAAAACTACCTGCATGTTTATAGCAGCAAGGTCAGGGAAGTTTAGGTAACTATAAGGTTTCCTCATCAGTCCTAGCTTCTCCTGGGGCCGCTACTTAATACGGTATCTTGACCTTTATCGCATTCAGAGCTCATGTCGTCCGAGCTAGCTTTGTCATTCTTATGCTCCAGCTCTGCTTTTAAATCTGATTCATAAATAGTTTGGAGTGGAGTGCTTAATTGAATGAAATGAATGAATTAGACAGGGTGTAATACAGTACCAGGTTGCCAAAGACCCGAGGTATGAATTTAAGGGTTGATATTTGACTCCTTACAAACAGGTAGATTTGGTAACAAGTGTGGCATTAAGTTCGGCTCTTTCATCCGAGGATAAAGACACAATAAGCTTTTAAGGCTTTTGTGGTATTTAGGTTTTTTATCTGCCGGTTGGAGGTTTCTACGCATTCAAATAATAATAAAAAAATAAAATCTCTCCTTTCCCTCTTCCTTTCTCTCTCTGAAGGGTGACCTTTCACAACGCACCCTTCACCCCTTTGGATCTACATCACTCTGAAAGTAAATCGAAAAAGCTCTTATTATATCTCAATTAACCTTTCATCAGTGCACCATGTTTTGCTCACACTGAAAGAAAAAAACAAAAAAAATCATTCATGGCACCTGAAGGCTTTTATAGCTCACACTGGCTTTTATACAAAAGGTGTTGAGCTGAAAATGCCTACATATGCTCCGGCCTCTGGAGATGGAAACATTTGTTAAATGCTGCATTTAATCGGCTATGCAGCAACGTCCAAAACACATGGATTTGTTGTACAACACAGGATGAAATATAAGAGGATGCAGATGCATCTCTAAAGTTTATTCCTGCAGGCTGTTTGGATACCGGGATTCTGCTTTTGGCTCAGCCCCTGCCCACATAGATGAAAGCAACAGGGCATATCATAGCTTCAACCTGCTGGTCAGGCCTGTTTCGTGATCCCTCTGTTTTGTGTTGCAGGTCAACATGGGAAGGAGGTGGGAATAGGCCACTAGGAATACCTGGCGGAGGGTTGGAAAGGAGATAAACGAGCTGTCCGTGTTGGGGGAGGGGGGACACTCCTCTGTTGCTTTCCATTACTGAACCCTGTGGCGGAAGGCGGCCATGACAAATAGTGTAGGAACCGGCGGTCTAATGGCATACAGAACACAGTATGGGCTCCTGCAGCATGCAGAGACGAGGAAACACAGCGTTGGCTGGGAGTACAGATGATTTAACAACAGTGTGCAGCTCTGCAGCTCTGCAGCCAGGGTCCGAAACTAACACCCGCCAAGCGCCAAATGCGCAGAGATTTTCTGTTTGGCGAGTAAATCTCGGAAGGCTGTCAGTGACGCTGGTGGGTAAATGTTTGGACCAAAATAGTCATGTAATAAAAAAACTATGCCGAGAGTCTCTACCGTGATTTGGAGTCCTTTACGGGCACGCTCCTAGTTTCATCAGCTACCGGTCTGCTGCTCGCTATCGTTAGGCTAATTAAATAGCTATAACTTGAAACAAAAACTTATTTATTATTCAGTTTATTCTTTTTGCCAGTAAAAGATATGCTTAAACCGGTGAGTCAAAAAGGTAATTTCAGACACTATCTGCAGCCCTTTCACGTGTTGAATAGCTGAACATTGATTCTGAAACAAGATGCATCATTCAGAAAGCAAGAAGAATAAAGACGAAATAAAAATCTTAAATAATAAATAAATAAGGAAAGAGCAATTACTTTGACTTAAGGGGGTTTCATCAAATATGTTTGTGTAATATTTTAAGAAGCTGTTTTTATTGTTTGTAAGAGCAAGAGAGGGTTGTGAACCTAAACAAGAATTTAGTTTAGAGATTTGTTCATGTTGTCTTAATAACAAATTCTATATTTAAACCAGTGAGTAACATTAGTAAGGGAAAGTTGCTCTTAAATATAGCAGGATAAAACATAAACTAATAAAGGTGCATTACAAAGGAACATAGACAGCTTTAATGAATAAACTCTGAATTATTTAAATGTTCTACTAAGTTAATACAAGACTTGTATACCCTTAATATGATTTAAAAATGTAAAAAGTAAACTCATAAATTTGATGAAATGTAAGGTTTGACAGTTTCTCAGAGCAGAGAGTGGCCTTTAACTGATATCCGTACCAACAGTAAACAGCATAGCTATGGTTAATATTCAGGAAACTGTGTAAAATATTTAAAAATCCTCATGGAGTTCTGCTGCACCGCCTGAGGGGAAAACAAACAAACAAACACACAAATGTGTTTCTGTTCTTGCACGGGGCGAGATGCACGTCTTTGGAGGACAACGTGGTGTTTTCTCAGTTTTCTGGACCGAGACGACAGATTGAAGTTGTGGCCGGGCGCGTTGCTATGGCGACGACTCCTGAGAGCAGTCAGCCTCTTCCTCATCCCCGGGTCCGTGAACTTCCTGCGGGCTCCTGCGTCTCCCGAGGGCTCTGATTCATACCGGAGAGTCTTCGCTGGGGGAAACCCGACTTCACATTGTTTGTTGTTTTATTATTCATCGCCTTTTTTTCTTTTCATGTTTCACTGCTGAATACTTTATTCACAGTCCAGCTCTCCTCTGCTCAAGATGAGAAAGTGTTTCAAATGAAACTATTTATCTTTTTTTATTTAATACCAGAAACCTATATTTTATTGACGTAATCACACATGAAGACATCATGTTTTTCCCAATATTTATTTATTTTTGGCATGAAAAATACTGTACGTGGAGCAAGTAACCATGAACCAAACCATGAAAACAAAAAACAAGACTGCATCATAATAATTATATCATACTGGAGATACAGCAAAAGCAAAACGTCACAGACACCAATAACCTCCCGTTTAAAACCTCTCCCGGACGTCAGGAGAGTATGGTTTCAACTAACGGACAATTACACATTTGTATTACAATATTTTAGTATTACAACGTAGCACAAGCAGGCACCAGATGTGGCAAAATAAAACTGAGCAGACCTGCAGGCTGCTTTGGAAAACATGTACCGCATGTAGACGCACAAACACAGACAGCTTCACCATCAGAGCAGCGTCTCCACTGCTAAGAAGAGCTAAATATGAGTTCACCACCTCATCTCTGCGCCTGCTCGTCACATTTTTTTTTTCTCCTTGAAGCTGAGGCTTTAACTTGACATACATGTTAACAACAACTCCTCCCGTAACTCATCCTTCGAGGAGCAGAGAAAGCCACCAAAGACAACTATGGTTCTTGGTATCACTCAAAACAAAACAAAATATTTCGTTCTGTGCCTGAGGCGAAACTACAAAAATCTCTCTTTGCAATTATGAATTATTCTGCAGAAGAACAAAAAAAGAAATCCAGCAGAGGCACATTTTACTCGTAGCCGTCCTCCAGGAAGCCATTATACATAATTGAGGAACAATTTCTTCTAATTTACTTAGTGCTTTGTCAGTGTTTGCTGCTGGCTGAAAATCTCGTAACTCCCAGCAGTCAACTTTTCAAGAAATAAAGAAAAGCAGCTTTGTTTGTGGCGGTTTTTAAGACCGGATTTATAAGCTCAAGGTGAGCAGAGCTTCCTCGGAGTGTGTAATCCTTCAATTAAAGAGAAAACGTGAAAATTAGAGGTTAGCTAAGGGCAAAATCATAATGAGCAGCTTAACGAGCACATTATCCCTCAAAGCTTATTTGTTGGCGCTTGTGGAAACTATCAAACGAGCAGGAATGGTTTTGATATATAGCTTTGAAATAAATGCATGTGTGACACAAACACGTCTTTTAAGAGAGCACAGATGAATCATCACCAATATGAGAAAAGTGACATTTATGAAAAGTGACACTGCAGTTTATACTTCGTGCTGTCACTTCTTTTGTGTCCCGAGATGATCAACATTTCTTCCACGTGTTGTGTGTGCTGAAGTAAAGAGGCAGATGAGGTTTGCTGCCCCCCCCTCCTTGTGTGCCGCCTGAAGCACCTAATGGGGTTCTTGTTTAGGGAGGTGGAGATAAGAGAGAAACCGACTGCGTGCACGGTCCCATGCCTCGCTCTCACTTCAGTTTCAATTTGCATCAGGCGTTGTTCTGGGGACGGGGTAAGAATTAGATTTCTCGCCCCTGGAGGTGCATTTTTTTTTTTACCTTGAGTCTGTAAACTTACCGTGTCATGGTAAAAATCAGTTCTTTCGGTATAGCCGTCTGTTTCTTTCAGGAGACACCCACAGTTACTGAGCAGAGGCCTGCAGTGGAGGAAGCGCTCCATATGTATTTGCTTTCTTGCAGAGAGTTAGATGAGACGATTGATATCGCAAATAGCCCCCAATAAAATAATCTTTTTTTTTTTTTACACTTGTTTTTCTCAGAGATAGAACAAACAAGATCAGAGGACTTCTTAAAACTTTGAACAGAGCCAGGCCAGCTGTCTTGCTGCAGACATGAGAGCGGTCCCAGTCTTTGGCTGTAGCTTCAGATTTAGCATATAGACATGAAATCTTTCTCGTACTTCAGTTCTGCCAACGTTAACTGTGTGTGTGTTTCTGTCTGGAGTGCATGCCTACACTTAACCTGAAGTGAGGAAATGAGCTGCACATGTACTTACTTCTAGTGTGCTCAGTAAAACTAGCTTGACTAATGGCACGGAAATAAGAAAGTAGCAGCTCTAAGACTGTGTGGTTTGCTTGTTTTAATAATGCATATGATATCTAAACCTGCTGGCAAAACAGATATAAATTCAACAAAAATTGTATATTTTCAAGAGCAAATCTCCGTCTCTCTGGGAGGCTTTTACCATAACTTTAAGTGAGCAAGGTTACCTGGAAGTTTTGCACTATTCTTCCATAATAATGAAATCTACAGGCCATGAAATACAAAACAATACCAACTCTAGATTAAGAGGCGTATCTTCATTATTCCTAGTTAAGGAAGTTTGCATTTCATCAAACTATAGGCTGCAGTTTTAATTTCATGATGTTCATAAAACATTTGGATGAATAGAAGTTTAATTCAAGGGGACAGGGTGCACAGACAGTGATATAAATCCCGACTGAATCCGCACGGTTCTCCAGTGCACCAAGTGCTGGCAAAGATATGGAAATCACTCATTTCTCTCTCCTGCCTTGATTACAAAAGCACACACACAGAGTGGAGGCCGCCAGACGAAGTGTTTACAAGTAAGGCTCTGCTGCGGATTTTTTCCGTGCCAATTGTCTGTCTGCGAGCCGAACTCTCTGCCACCTCAGCCGCCGCCTGTAAACTGCTCTCGGACAGTGCCTGTGCCTGCAAATCTCAGCTGTCACCCACACACTATTGTCATTCATGTATTCAAACGCCTCTGCCCTGAAAAAGGATAAGAAGCAGGGTGGCGGTGGCGGGGGGGCTGCAGGGATAGGGAGTGCTAGGCGATGGGAGGACATGAAAAAGACGACCAAAGTTGAAAGTGATAGGAAATGACAGCACTAAGCTGTCAACGTACACTGTATGTAGGACAAAAGTATTACATCACACTGCTTAACACAAATCCAGATATTTTTGTGCTGCACAGGCCAACTGATAGAATTCAGAGCCTACTTTATATCTTTAAAGGGGTGTTAAATTATTCGCTGCAACACTATCATGTCCATATTTTGGCAGAATCGACTGAATTCATGAATGAAGACATAGCTCTTAAATCTGCCTTAACGTTGTAGACAAAGTACAGACAATAGGAGCTGAATCAAATGGGAGAGGAAAGATGAAGAATAGGGGATAGAAATGCAGCAAGCGGGCCGTCCAGCAAGACAACGTAACTCAAGAAGCTGGCGACTTGGTTGGCCGGCTTTCCTTTAAATGAATAGCATATGACACCACAACCCCACAGTAAAGGTTCAAAATACAAAAAATATGCACGAGCTCCCAGAGCTTTAGAGGTGCCAAGCTAGCTGTTTCCCCTTGTTTTTAGTCTTTATGCTAAGCTAAGCTAACGTCTCCTGGCTCTAGCTCCATATGTAGTGTACAGACATTAGAGTGGTATTGATCTTCTCACCAACTCTGCATCTTGTAGCACACTCTCCATTCTTTGAGTGAAAGATGCTTTTTAAATCATTTTAAATCAATTTTTAATTTTTTTTTTTTTGTTGGTGGTATTATTATTATTATTGTTAAAGAATTGAAGGGCTCAGATGCGGCGCGTTATCGGAGCCATTTGTCGTCAGTTTTTATAAAGGCAAAGCCGTGAGATTTGCTCTGCAGGAGAGAGGGTCCCTGAGAAACACCTCGTTAGTCTAAGCCTGGAAATGGGGTCTTTGTACTTAGGTAATGCTCAGAGTAATTGGCAGCACGGAAGCGGAAGGCAGAGAGAATACATAAAAGACAACACAGAGATAATTGAGCAGAAAAGGTGAGTTTGAGTAAAGCTCTTTTCCGTGGCATTTGTAGCAGGGACAGACCGGAGCAACAAGAAGCTGCCATCAGCCTTTCATGGATGGACTGTGTGCACTTTTTCTGCTAACTCACATCCTGTTGTTAACGTCTGCATCAGTATTCAGCGTACATTTGTAGCAGTGGCAACAGGAGATTAAAGTTCCAGGACCAAGCCCGTTTTAATCCCAATTTGTTGTACTGCAGGGGGGAGCAACACAAGAAAATTGCCTGATTCTAATCACCAGACCTTCTTATTAATGCACGCCAAGAAATAAGGCTAAATTACAGTCTTCAGGTGTTTATCTTCAGGGTGTTTATGTAAACATGTACCTGCCCTATCAGTCTGAATCACAAAGCTGTGCCGCAGGAGGGTCAAACACATCCCGTTATTACTAAGAAGCCGACAAAATCGCCCAACTGAATGAATTCTGGTGATATTTGCAGAAAATCTGCTTTACACACAAGAAGTGATGAAACACTAAGTCAGAGCTAAGCAAGAAGCTTGTCCAGGAAAAGCTGGACTAACTCTGTTCCCATTGGTGTTCGAATATTTCAGAAATTTGGGACCCGACGGTGTTATTTAGAAGTTATTCAGAAGAATAATTCTGATAACTGCGAGAGAGAGAGATTCCCTGAATGAGAGAAGATGAAACAACATTAAACATAAAACGAGCTGAAACCCACACTGATTCATTACTGAGTTAATGAGTCCTCATTGTTCAACAGTAAGTCTCTGTCAAAAATTAACCTTTGGCACGGTAAAAACATGAAGACAGTATTTACACAAGATTCATATTTTCACTAAAAAGTCTGTCTGAGCCCGTGAACAAACTACGATGGACGAACGAAGCCACACAGAGAGCACAGGCACTTGATGTTCTCCTCAGGATGCAACAAAGCGGATGCTTCTGCAACCATGCACACAGAATTTGAAGGAGACCTTTTAAAAAAGGCCTCATAAACGAGGGCAGGGACGTTACTCAGCGCGTGACTCATAGCATATTAAGATGAAGAGTGAAAAACAGGAGACTGAAAAAACAGATGGTGCGCACAGTAACCACTGACTGACAGCCACTGATGACACCCAGCTCTCCTGGAGGCTCAGCAGGTGCCGGTGGTGCTGACGGTGGTGTAGCTGAACTTGGACATGGAGGTGGCCATAGACGTGGCCATGGAGGTGGCAGTGATGCCGTCTTCTCCCGCCTCCCTCTTCCTGCACCACCAGCACTGGCGACAGAGCCAGTTGTGGCAGCAGCAGGCGAAGGTGGACAGCAGGGCCTTGCGGAAGCGTGTGTTCATGAAGCAGTAAATGACGGGGTTGACGCAGGCGGAGGTGTAGGACAGCAGGTGGATGAAGGAGATGGGCGCTCCTGAGAGGGCTTTGGAGGCCGACTTCAGGTCAAAGGCCTTCCAGGTGTTGGCCGAGTACAGCGGCATCCAGCAGATGAAGAAGAGCGCCACAATCACCATCAGCATGCGGATGACTCGCCTCTTGGCCTGCAGCTTGGCTTCTGAGGTGTTGCTACGGGCGCGGTCAGGTTTGGCCTGGGTGGTGCCAGACGAGGCAGAGAGGGTGGGGAGCTCCATGGCAGAGGAGGGTTTTTTGGACATCTGGATGTAGCAACCATCGTCGTCATCGTTTGACCCTGCAACAGCCCTTCCTACGCCGTTCTTCTTGCCTGTGGAGGGTCGGAAAGTTTACATTTGGATTGGAATTCAACATAATGTAAATGCAAAGTGTTAAAAGACATGAAGGGATCTTTTAAATGGCCGGAATAAACGGGAGGAATGATTACAGCAAGCACGGTTTTGTGAAAGGCACAAAACACTGACTCACTGTCAAGGATGGAAGTTCATTATTTTTCTGTGTCCCAAAGAAATCAGACACTATTTTTTATAGATCGCTACCAAAGGTTATTTCAGATCATCTCAACCTTGATGAATCACACTCAAGACTGGACTCCATGGAAACTGGTGCTCCTGATGCACACCAGTTATAATTCACCTGAAGGGACCATGTTTCAGCTATACCTGACAAGATTTGTTCTTTTTCGACGGGAAATACGAGCTGCAAGGCCATGGACAAATTCCAAACAGGCATGAAAACAAGTAGAGTATAGGACAACTGAGAAGAAGTGTATTTTTGGATGTAACAGGTGCGGAAGCTGTAGGTAGCAGCGAAATATGTCATTCTCTGCTTGAGGCAAAACAAACAAATCTCCCTTTGCAGTTATGTTGCATTAATTGTTTGCCTGAGAATGGTGGTTTGTGTCTATAAGAGAGTGCATAACATTAACTCTAAAACACTAGAAAATACATTCAAACCAGCGTGTATTAAATTGGAGTTTAATTGACGTGACTGGCAGTTGTCATATTTTACTGGACCTTTAATAAAACCTGCTGTTTCCTGTCTTTCTAACGTAATTCACTGCAGCGTCATAGAGGTCTATAAAAAGTGAAATAGATGTTTTCATCACTGCGAACAAAAAGCCTTTTGCAGTTTGGATTGGATTTATGATGGATCTCACCGGTGGTCTCTGTGTTCTGGCCCAGCTCAAACTGCATGCCTCGGTAGAGCTCTCTGGAGATCAGACCGTAGGCTACAATCATCACCACTCCCGGGACGAAGAACAGAGTGAACAGCAGCAGCACATACCTGAAAAACAGCCAGGGGGGGAAAGAGAGAGGCGTTAAAAAAAGAGAGAGAAAGTCTCTACTAAATCTGAGTTGAATCAGCCCTAAAACCCAAGCAAACACGTCAGATTTTCTGTCTACTGGCTGAAAAACTCGCTTGTGAACTCGACAAGCTGTGTCTTTCTCTCCTCACACACCTTGATGCATATGTTGAAGCTCTGCTGGAGGCCCCACAGATGGTTGACCCCTCCCAACAGCCCTCGTTACCCCTGTGGTGGTCTATCAAAAGGTGCTGCAGCATCCCCGGGCCAGTTCTGCAGCTTCTCCCTGCAGGCTGCCAGGCTCCTCAGTACCCGGTGGTTTAACCTTCCTCTCTGATCCCATTTTTGCATGTATGTACAAATTGTTTATGCTGCTGCAAGTTTACTTATTTGCTTCTATTTAATACCTCTGTGTGGTACACTGCTGTAGCTGTTATGTTGTAATAATGGCCCTCCTTACACTTTTTAATAGTCTTTAATATTCTGTGTGCTGCCTTGTATGTTGCACCAAGGGCAGGGCAGGATCAGGGGGACTGATCTTGTCTCACATATATATATATATATATAACCTTTATTTAATCAGGTAGTCGCATTGCACTCAAGATCTTTTTTGCAATAGCTCTCTGTGAAGAAAAGAGACCCTTGTATTTTGTATGATATCCAAAGATATCGTGCATCATGCAAAATACTGCATCTGTTGTGGCGGGATGGTCTGGACAGGATTTAGGATCTTCAGCCTGAACAAAATACTAACGTTTTCAACCAACGGCAACACCGCAGAGGCGTAGTTCACCTGCACAATGTCACTGAAATACAAGCAGCTCTGCTCGTATCGCTCATATCAATAACTGTAGCTGCTGGTTACTGCTTATTAACGGTGTTAACCCTGCACCTACGTTACCCACAATGCAACTTGACTGCAGACAGTTCTGTCGGAGATTCAGGTGTGTTATTCTATTCTCGAGCCTTTTAAAAGTAGTCTTTCTGTAGTCTGTCTTCCTCTTCTTTGTCGACCCTCCAGCTGGTGGCGTGGAGTGACAGTTGGCGTAAAGATTAGATCTTATGGCCCTTATTTTATCAAGCGAAGACCGATGTGCCCCAAAAGAAACTGTAACCAGGAGAAAAACTATCTTCTCATCATGAGGACACGTTAGGTCTCCATAGTTTGCAGAGTTGTAGAGGTGGGCCAGTTGGACCAGTTAGCTGCTGCAGGTCTGACACTAGAAAAAGTATTTTCTTTTAAGAAGGTAGCAGCCATCCGGTTTAACCTGAGGAAGGTTTTCAACACAACCTTATCAAAGTGTCCCGTTGGCATATTGACAGTTTACAGAGTAGCACAGTGCATATTGACACTTAAGGTGACAGCCTCATATGAACACGGCACAACCTGCTATAGACACGACACACGGACACACAAATGTACTTATTTTTTTCAGAAGATATTTATGAAATTACATTTTGCCAAATAAATATTGTTAAATAAGCTGTAATATGACGACTGCGAGACGTGTTGCTGCTCCAGGCTTTTTTCTTCTGATCATAAATGTTATATTTTTCTTTCACAGAAAGAATAACGATCGTCTCTGGAGGGCCTGCATTGATGACACCTCAAAGAAAAAGTAGTGAACTGAGTAAAAGTGCAAAAAAAACAAACAACCTGAACAAAACGGTGAACGAGATTCAAAGGGCTCAGAGCCTCTGTATCAGACTGCAGATACCACTCTGCATATATTCTATAAAACACTGTTTGAACATGCAGTAAAGTACAATGAATGAGTTGCTTAAGAAAACACATAATTGTAAAAGTGTAGCCTCTCTGTGAATTAAATGGATAAAAACCTTTAAGTGAGCTGAAGGGAGGATGATACAGAGAGGAGGAGAAAAGTAGAAAGATTAACCCATGAATAAATAAGATAAAGAAAGTGTACAGATGTCACTTTGATCGTAATAAATCTTTACCGTCTGCAGCCACGTCTCCCTTTTTGATTCGTCGTAATCAGGGGACGCTCCCCTTAACCACCAATGTCTGCAGTGCACATCAGTCAGCACATGAAAGCGACAGCAGCGAGGAAGAGGCCGGGTTTCATTCATCCTCTGATATTCTAATGTCTTCCCGGGCAACTCTCTGAACTCTGCACAGCCCCTCTCTTTCACTTCTCATTTAAAAAAAAAAAAGGTTTCCGTCAAAGCCTCTTATCAGCTGGCTGTTTGATACTGTGGAAAATCTGTTAGACAGAAGCTGTCAGGAAGTGAACGTGTAGGAGTGCGGGAACACACCAAAAAAAAAAAGGTGTTATCTGTGGATATCTGTGCTTGTTATGCCTCAAGGGGGGAAACCCAGATGGTTGGAGCTGAGGCACATGAAAAAAACATGATGAATATTCATAGGTAGCTCCCTCTTTTGACTGTTCCCACATCATCAGAAAAGCTACATGATTATCCACAACTAAAGGTGTGTTTGGTTTATATTAATCATGAAAGAAAATGATATGCACGTGTTGCACATTTCTGCACTACAAACGCGACCACGGATACACTCAGCCTGTGATGGGGAGACATGGAAACTGGACCGTTGTCTTCCTTTGCAGAGCTTTGATTTCTTCTTGTTTGAATTTTTACTGGATGGACTGTCATGCTGGAGGGGCACCAAAGAGGAGAAATTAATTTCACCTAATCTGCTTTTAAGAGGAAATGCATGCTAAATGCCCCCCTCACACTGCGCCATGCACCTGTTGCTGAGAGGAGTTTGCAGACAGACTCTACAGCAGGACTGTGTGCCAATCATGCATACAGCTACATACAGGGAATGAAATTAGCACCTGCCACCTGCTGAATACAGAGTAAATGTTGGCTGTGGCAGGTAAAAATGTCAGCTCACTTGCCACCAAGACATCTACGTATATTTCAGAAGTGGCAAACAAAAAAACTGAGTGGCCGGTAGAAACGTTACCTCAGTAACCTGTGACAGTGGCAGGTGAGGAAAAAACTTAATTTCATACATAAATTACCAGATAGTTACTTAAGTTACATGCAAACATCATCCTGAACAAGGACGTAATTTCCACTTTTGTAGCTTCAGGTTGACTTTCTAGATTAAAATCTCTGTAAAAAATCTGCTTCTTAGTTTCTTCTTCTTACATGAGAGAAGAGGAGTTGATAAAAATGTTGCCTTAATATTAACCATGCGCTTGATAAACGTAACGAGCAGCAGCAAGTGTTATACAGACATTTTTTGCTCTGGATTTTGCTTCCCAGGCTACAAAAACAATCCGCCCTATATTCTTGCTGGAGGTTGTTGGGGATGTTTGCACCCTGCAGGCACTACTCAGGGCTGAATACATCCTGCCACACTCTGCAATGTTTCAGGTAAAAAAAAAAAAATGTTTTATTTACAGTTAAGGCATAAGAATTGAGTAACATAAAGGTTCCTATCAAGGAAACTGCTGACTTTTTCGAGCATTTTGTTTGTTGTACATACATATTTATTTCTTTATTCTTAATTTTCTTAACCAAGTTTGTCTTTAATGCAAAATGTTATCTGGTCTACACATTATCTAGTGGGTTGATTTGCCTCAGTGAATAAGATTATTCATCCATGCAGATTTTTTGTTATGTAAAACTCCAATCTGTGTAAAACTGCCAATGCATACCATGCATAAGAATAATTATAAAAATCAAAAATCATTACGTTTGTCTGTGGCTTGACAAAATTGGTTCATTAACCACTTTATGGCTCTTATGTGTCTTGATATAATTTGCTCATCATCTCAGACTGTGATTTCAGTCTAAAAATGGATGCTTCAGTAACTCTATTCACTGCTTCATTTGGTACAAAGAAATGGTGCCATTTTCATATAGTGAGAGGTAGATAAAAAACTTGTTATCTCCTCCTTGCAATCGAAGTTTTAACCCCTCAACCCTGGTGTAATTTAAAAGATGGTCATGATTGGTGAAGATGAAACTGAATTAAAACTTGAAAGGTCCTCCTAGTCTCTGACACATCTGGACTTTTGACATCTGAGCCTTGACTTTCTTCCTCCTCCTCCTCCTCACCGAGCAGACTAATTAACTGGTCTCCCGCTGCCTCGCCTTTCCCAGAGAAGCTTTACGGTTTGATAGACAGTCAGAGAAAAAAGAGAGAACAGAATGTTCGACCACAAAAGGCTGTCAAGTAGAGAGAGATGTACAAGGTTTTGCAACGTTCAGCTTCTTCTTCATTTTAATTGCGCCATACTGCAGGAAAAGTTGTTTATGGACAGATCTCTGAGTAATACATCTCAAGATGCTCTAACAAACCTTATCCTTGGCTGCATATCCATCTACTTGGGGTGCTTTTTGAGTAACCTGTGTGGACGCAGTAAACAACACAGTACAGAGAAAATACAAAGGGAGTTATTATGAATGACTGATTAGCATAGCATAATCCCTGCTGGCTAGCATGTCAGCCGTTAGCTCACCAGCTAGTTCCCCAACCAGCCCTGCGAGTAGTCCCGACGTCACCAAGCCTCTAGCACCGCCTATTTCACAGAGAAGTTAAATCTAATATACTGCTTTTTCCAGAAGACACGGGTTAACTAGCACAGTTACAAACACAATGTAATACTCTGTAATGCTCTGAGATCAGCGGAACCGCCGAAGGTTTGTGCAGGAAATTTGAGCTGTATTACCAAAATGACCAAATCAGCATGTAATCTGTTTTCCAACTGTGAGCAATCAGTAGAAAGTGGTCTGATTGCTGCTTTCTGCTTGCCATGGTAATGCATAAATTACACAATTACACTGGATCTAAATGAGAGTATCTCCAAAGCCAAGCCGAGTCTGTCTATTCATCTTTTACTCACTTATTCCTGTTGTGGTTATGGAGGCACACCCACCAAATTACTGTCATGCATGTGAAATCTTTAAAGCGTTTGCTCAGACTTTGTTCATTCAGGCAGCCGTCATCGCCCAACAAGTTGTGCCGGCAAGACAGAGAAATGTTTGATGAACCGATGAAGGTTATTGTGTTGATTTTTGTTAGTCAGTTTGAATTATTAAATAACTACGTATATGTTACTTGATGATAAAGAATACACTAGTACTGAATGTGCCCATCCCTGCCAGGAAGTATTCCCACCAGTACTTACCAGGTCTGCTCAGCTTGCTGGCTGGGCCAGTCCAGGCGACACATGTGGCCGACGGTACCGTTGCTCTTGGGGAAAGACCTGAGGACGCTGAACACCGGGTAGGGCACCATGATTAGCAGTGACACCACCCAGGTGGCAGCGATGACGCGGTAGGCGTGGGATCGGGTCTGCCACGAGCGGGACTTCAGCGGGTTACAGATAGCGCTGTATCTCTCGATGGCAATGGCCACAAGGCTGAAGGTGGAGATGCTGACGGAGATCCCTGCAGGGAAGAAAAGTCAAGCAACGAGAGAACATTTAGAGAGTCAGCCCACCCACTGTTTTTGTCCCAGGCAAGACACCTCAACTATGATTGGCATGAAATTAGCTGTGTTTGGTGCTGAGCAGGTAGTGACCAGTGGGTTTATCAGAGCTTTTTTGTTGAAAAAAGCTGCCTATTGAGGCTGAAAACTGCGCTATAAGAGCACTGAGAGTGAACCAAAACAGTAAAGTTGCTGGAAAACCAGAACAATGAGCTGAAAGAGGCTAATTCTCTCTGTACACCTGAGTGGAACTGCAGAGTCGGGTGGTAATTATCTGGGTTTGTTTTTTTTTAGGATATTATCCACCTCCGAATAGTGCTAGCACCTCTGTGATTACCCAGTGACACTGACTCTATAGGGTTCAACACGGGTTACATTCTGTCCAAGGCCAATTTGTATTTGCATGCATGAATATGCATAACCTGCAGACGGGGAGCGAGCTCAGTCAGTGCATAGCATGTGAGACAAATAGCATTAATAAACTCATACCTGCGTGTCACCAGAGGAGGCCCCCCCCTCCTCTGCAGGAATACATTTACCATACTCTGTTGCTACGAGAATCAACGACCTCAATCCACCATTTCCCTGTCACACATTAATCCCCATTCACTGTTCCTTCACGACGGAAGACCATATCCTGTCTAAACCGTGGCTCTGCATTATCATTCAAAGGAGGAAGTCATTATGCGTAGTCCTACGAGCGTGGCGCAATTCAATCTACAGGAACAATGTCAAGTATATTTGAGTGGTGGACTGCTCTATGGCTTGCTTGAGAGCAATTTATCCTCTCTGGGGTCAAACCAATGATAAAATCTTCCTTTCCATTGTGATAAGCTTTGTGTAAATTGTCAACCTTCAGTCGTGTGGACTATGTCCTAGAGAAGAAAGACAGCTACGTGGATATTTTGGTGTGGGATTTTGATGTGGAGTCTGATAGAAGCAAGAGAACGGCTTTATCTTTTTCCTGCGCTAACAGAACAAAAGAGGCTGACTTGTAGGGATACTCCAGAACAAAGAGAACATCATCGGCACAAAAAAGACGTCTGAATGGCTTTTATGCTCCGTGAGCAGCCGCAGAGACTCTGCTGTGCATTATTAAAAGCATTTCAGCTCTTTGCCAGGAGGGTAATCTTTTTTTATTGCCGCTACACTGACATGAAACCTGACAGAATACCACATAAAAACTAAAACCACCTGACGCGCTCAGACGGAGAAGGGTATATATTGTAAATCCAGTTCAATATTCATTGACACAGCCCTCAAACTGGGCTTACTGACTTAGGATAGGGGATTTCAGAGTGAGGCACACCTCCCCAGGGGGGCATGGAGGGTGAGATGTGAGGCAAACATACCATGAGTGGAAAGAGACGGGTGCATGTCATGTTCTAAAAACAACAAGAAGTTAGTTATTGTAGTTTGGCCCGCTGATTTAGCCCGCTCACCAGCACCAGCTGCTTCTCGCTGTCAGCGTCTCTGCGTTTTAAAAATCTTCTTCTCAAAGTCTTAAGTCAAATGTGAACACACAGACATGATACACGTATTTTTAGATTCAGTGCGACTTAGGCTACACTTTCCGAGGATATCATCTCGAATGTCCATCGTGAATAAACCTTATAAGAACTTGTCTGAGAATCATCACGTTTTTAAGATTTCTTCAGCGTCAGAGTAATCCAGTCATAGTTGTCTGTCTATGAGTACACTGCAAACACGAAGTGCTAATTCAGCGTACTTTTAATGGTGACAATTTGCCAAAAAATGTAAGCAAATATAGACTAAAATAGCAGGGCTTGTAGGGCTTGTAAGTTGTAGGCCACAGCGTGAACATTATACTTCCTGTTTACATCCCCCAAAAACTTAGGCCATGATTATCTACCAAAAATAGAAATAGCTTTTGCAATGTTGCACATAAATCAAGACATATACACAGGGTCAGTGCGACAGTGTCAGACTTAGCATACTTGGGCTTTAAAAAGATGTATTTATGTGTTGTTTTGATCTCGTAAGCAGGCCCCACCTGTGATCATACAATTTCTATTTTTGTCCTTCACCGTCTATAGGCTCAGGGTGAAAAGCCTTCCTGCAAAGCACAGGGCGGAGCGGCCAACACCCTCGCCCTGTTGACCACTGTACACCACTGGTCAACCAGAATAACAGAAGGAGGTGGGTGGCGCAGTCAACACATGCAGATCTTAACGGTGCACCGGCTCTGTAAGAGTCTCGCACGATAAGTCTCTCACGCCCACACATCTCTTGCACGTCTGTGCTAAGTTAGACGAGAAGATCAACAGTATACTCTCACCTCTGTCTGGTAAATGTAAGGCTACAGCCACGAGACGGTTAGCTTAGCTTAGCATAAAGACTGGAAGCAGGGGGAAACAGCTAGCCTGGCTTCGTCCAAAGGTAACAAAATGTACCTAACAGCACCTTCGTTTTCTGTACAGATTAAACAATTGAGATGTTATTTAGTGACACTCTTGGCAAGCAAACAAACGTATTTAAATGTCAAAGTATTGATTCATGAAGTGATTTTAAAAATGACAATGATTCTGCGAGCGTGAAATCAAGGAAGGGTGCAGTTATCTTTAGCAGTCAGGCGTGTTTTAGAAACAGGAATGAAGGAATGGTACAATCATCTTCACCACCAGCCAGCATAAAGCCTGCATGAGGAGTCAGGCTATATTGCCTTCTTACAAGGCCAAGCACCAAGAGGTAGAATTATATCATTATATTTGGCAGAACACATATTTATATGCAATTTTTCAGTGCGTGGATGCACGAGGATGAGTAGCTCTGCCTACAGAGCCCCATTAGAGGGTGAAGCCTGTGTGAAATAGAGCCACAGGGTCTCAAATGAGTGACGTCTTCAAACCCTACACTTGCAAAGACTGGTAGCTGGGAGGTTGTGCACTTTGATACTGAAAGGGAGTGCACTTCTAGGTGATGTATAGCACTGATACTCCAGTGATTTGAACTGATGACACGGTTGCAGGTACGCAGACAGCTCGAAGAAATTCAGAGCAGACTAATGCGCTCCTTGTCCGAGGGATTAGATTGTCGTCCACGAGCACTAGGCCCACATTCATCAACGCTTCCAACATCTCAGTCCAGGTCCACTTGACCATTTGTTTTATTGCTGCCAAGGGAAGCAAACACTGTGATTGTCACGCCTCATCAAGTCTCTTGTTTATTCCGGTTTTATTTTACTTCCTGTCATTGTTCTTTTCCCGCCAGTTTTGATTAGGTTCACCTGTGTTCCATTACTCACCTGTTCCTCATCAGTCTGCCTGTTTATATAGCCTGGTCATTCCTCTGTCTAGTTGCCAGATTGTGTTTGTACTCACCAGTCAAGCTTTCTTGCGTTACCTTAATGTCTAGTCATTTATCATTTTTGACCTTTGCCTGTTTTTGGACCATTACCTCTGCCTGCCCCACATCTGATTGGAATTCTTGCCTTGATGGTTTGGAACTTTGCTTGTATTTTTGACCTGTTTTTGCCTCCTCCTTCACTGTACCGTTGCCTCGATCTCAGGTTGAATTCTTTCAACCAGTGTTTGCCAGTAAAAGCCTTTTTTTGGAACTTTACCATTGTTTTGTGTGATCCTTGCATTTGGGTTTCGGTCTGGTGCTTTACAGTGATCAGCAACACTGATGGATCAATTTCTTTGGCCTCTCAAAAAGAGCTATGAAACAAAACAGGAAATCTTGGTGTAGTTAAACACACTTTAAAATATACTGCAGGAGCTGTATATAATACTGTATGTGCATTAAGAAGACACGGCTGCATTTTTCTTCTTCAAACGAATTCTAACTTGTGAAATCAAATCATCAGTAGCAGCTGAAATGCCTAGACACATTTCCACGATCTGCATGTCTCATGTCTCTCAGTTAGTGCTGCATGAAGTCCATGAGAGGCTAATGTTTGCTGTAATTCTGGACTCACTCACGTCAACTCACCGGCTAAACGCTCACATTTCCCCCCCCGCCCTGTATCTTGTCTCGGGATGAAAAAGAAGCTCTAATCCTTTTTCTTGTTCATTAAACCTGAGTCGGGCGAGTGCTCACAGTAGGCTGCCTGATAACTGGCTTTTGAGCAAAACTGTGAAGTTTGGAGTCTATCGGGTCTCTCAGCGCACCTCAACCTGAGAGAGGAGATTTGCGTTCCTCAGCTGAAACTATGCCTCCTAATTCTTAGCTCACACCTCATTCTGTTAGTGTTCAGGTGAATGTTGCCCTGAAGAAGCCTAAAGGCATAAAAACTTCTCAAATGGAAAATGTGTTATAGGTGCCAGATGCCCTTGCAGCCAGTTCTGTAAAAGTTTCCTGGAAGACACGAAAAACCCAAATTCTAATACATTATGCGAACTGCACCCTGCGGGGGAGCTGACTGACTGAGCTGGTAAGTTGGTTGGTAATTGCATCATATGACCAGCAACAAAACATGGATACATAAATGTGATTGAAGACGGCACACACCCAGAATATTACAACATCGATCTCACAACTGCCACCGAAACTACAGCGGCTATGATTCACATGATTATCGAGCCAGCGGCAGATGGATGGATGCATGGACGAACGGGTGAAGAGAAGGATGGATGGTGTATTGTATGTCTAATGGCAGTGTGCTAACAGATGAGTTTGCTGAGAAGGTTTGCTGCACGATCAATGGCTGAGGATAGTCACAACGATCCTGTGTATTGATTGGTTTTGGCTGGTATAGAGGACCTTTTGCTCCTCAGATCAGACTCTTGAGGGAGGTTTGATTGATATGGGTTTTTACATGCAGATGCTTATATTTGTCGATGAGCAATTATCATGTCGAGACGTACAGCAGGGGCAAAATGACAGGAGGCCAGGGGCCAGTTAATAAACATTAGTAACATTTATCAGATATCCTGCGGTGCTACCAGACGGGAACGCTGCACTGAAGCAACCCTTTTTTTTACTTGTGATGGCGCCTGATATTAGCAACCTGCATACAGCAGTTGTCATTTGGCAAATTTAACACAGGTTTGGTGTGAGGCGGCAAAATAAATGCATATTCATCCGTCCTGTTTTCACTGAATTGCCTGTTTTTATTGTCAACCTTTCGACGTTTTCTGTCCGTGCAGGGACACGGGAGAAGTTTGCCCTCAGGAATTTCTGCCAGGCAGACAGCCCTGAAGGCAAACTTCCCCCACGTGCCCCGCCAAGGTCAAGTTTCACCACTTGTACTACACAGATCGCTGATAGGCTAATATGCAACTTTAACAGCCAAGGGATGTTATTGAACATTTACTAGTCCCAGTGTGAATCAATTTATTTTTTTTGTGAATTAGAAAATGGTCGTATAGTTGAGTATCAATTGAGTATCAAATTTTGCAAAGACTCTGGTGTGTAACTGGACCTTATTTCTTGGTGTGCTGTCTTTAGTCTTTAGAGCAGAAGAACCTCTAATACCGGCCTTTGATCGTCGTTTGAGACATTGATTCAAACCTAGACAAATTAAATTCTTAATCATCAGCAGAGAAAATAAAATGTTGTTGCATCCTAGTCATTAGTCACAGTTTAATAAAATGCCAGCGTTTATATGGTTAAGTGATTTATCATTTCACAGTCATTCATTATCAGTTCAACTACCTTGACTGAAAAGCACAAGACAAAGCGGGCAGATAACAGAAAGTTTGTATTTAAAGTCCGAGGCAGCTGGCCCTCCTGCCCTCCTCCTTATCACAGCTCAGAGAGCCCAGTAATTGAAAAGGAGATTCAGCGAGCCTGTTCTCACAGATGGTGCATCGCATTTCTGAGACAATAATAGGATTGTGGACCTCACCATTCAATAGCTCCTCTCAACCATTCAAAGCTCAAAGTGAAGCGAAGAGACAGAAGTGTTGCAGCGGATCTCAAGTTTCTTTGCCGTCTCTTGTGCTTCAGTCTGACTCAGGCCTCACGTGGCACCTTGACCCTGGCCTGATGGGAGCCAGCTCATCGCCAAGTCACACTCCTGAAGATGTGTGACTGTTCGAGCACTTTCAGCATGATGGTTACCTTCTGAGAGGCAAAATGAAGCCCGCAGAAAAGCCTCTCTGAAAGGCAGCCTCTAAAGCTGGAGCACATTTACTGATCGGCTGTCAGCCACAGAAAAAGGCCAGATTTCAACGACTACAACTAGTTTACTCTGTGTTGTAGCAGTAGCTTGATGTTTCTAATATGAAAACTATATAACATGCTGTATATTGTATTAATATTATGATATGGAATAATAATAATATCTGATTTATTCAACCTCAGGAAAGCTTTTGGGAAATACTCTTATTTGCTTTCTTGCCGAGAGTTAGATAAGATCAATACCGCTCTCGTGTCTGTCCGTTCAGTATTAAGCTACAACCAACAGCTGCTTGTTTCATCTGTACACAAGTCCAGTCTTTATGCTAAGCTAAGCTAACAAGCTGCTGCTGACTGCAGCTTCACATTTAGCATACAGACATGAGAGTGGTATCGATCTTCTCATGTAGCTCTTGGCAGAAAAGCAAATAAGAGTATTTACTGGAATATCGAACTATTCCTTTAATAAAATTAAAGTTCACCTGACTTTCTTGCGCAGTGCAGTAGTGTAGCCACATTTATGAACGCTAATAGTGGTCAATGTTTGCAAGATGGGAAGGATATGCTAATGCTATTCGTTATATTGTTTTCAGGCACAAAGTCTTAAAATAAAGAATTAGAATAATGTTTGATGCTACAGTTTGTCTACAAATGTGGACTAAACCAGAATAAAGGTGATTTTTAGCAAGAATGGGCCATGTGATTCACTGCCCCCTAATAAAAAATGACTGTATTGATCAGTACCAAGCCCTCACTGATTACTTTGCCAGCTGGAGAGATTTATTACTAAATAGTAAATGGTAGTCCATCCCTTTTTAATAAAAACAGGAAGTGGAGCTCCTTGAATTTATTGTAATAGTAAAAATGTTGTAGTTCGGCCCAGGTTTGAAATGAAACACGTCATCCTCACCCATAAAGTAGGTGACGGTCTTGCACATGGCGCCTCCGAAGATGAAGTCCTCCAGGATGTTGGGGATGAGGGTGAACGGCATGCAGAAGATGGCCATCATGAGGTCGCTGACCGCCAGCGACAGCAGGAAGGAGTTGGTGACGGTCCGCATGCGCTTGTTCAGCATCAGGACCACGATGATCAGCAGGTTGCCGAAGACGCTGATCAGGAAGATGAAGGAGTAGAGCAGGATGCGCAGCGAGTCCATCTCTGATAGAGACACAGAGAGAGGACATCATTTATATAGTTAAAGGAAGGAAACACATTTGCACAAGTGAATTACCGAGTACACAGCTTTGAATTAACGGGACACACTGGATGAATGTTGTCTGTCTTCTAAAATCGAAAATATCAACTTGTGAGGGAACTTTTTCTTGTAGTCATGAGAGACAAGCGAATGTTTAATGTTACTGGGAACAGCAATAAAAGAAGAAGAAGTGGAAGAACAAATAAAAGAGGAAGATTGATGCATCAAATGAACTGGCTTCTTCCACCAAATTAAAAAAAAACAACAACCCAAAACTAGTTAAAATATGTTTCTTCATCTGAATGCAGTGCTTTTTTCTTGTAATCATTCAAGTAGCCCACATATTAAACAACACATGAAATAATAAAGTGAGCAGACGTTGAATAAAAAAGCACGAGAGAAAACAAAATAACATCAATAACATGAAGAGAACAGACTGTATCAGGGTGTTCACCTGGGAAATAAGACTCGGGGCACACAAACAGCACCGAAACTCCGCATAATCAACATCTTAAATTGTGCTAGTGTCAATATGTTTCTGCTTGCAATTTAAATAATAACACTGACGGCATCCTCAGTGCTGAACGAGACTGTGTCAGGTGGTAACCTCGGGATGAAACTCAAACTGGAAAAACAAGATCAAAATTAAATTCTCATTATTTGCATCATCAACATTACATTTACATTACATTTATTTAGCTGACGCTTTTATCCAAAGCGACTTACAGTAGCTGCGTTAACATGGACCCTAATATTCTTCTAATAATGGGAATAACAGTCCAATCAGAATAAAAATGTCTCATGTGACCACCTCAATCTGAAGAGACTGACCCGATCGGAAGGGATTTTCAATCGGTTGGAGAGGGGGGGTGTAAACATTTGATAATCTGTTCAATAGGGGATATTAGCACCTCATAACCATGTAAATGCCTAATCCGATCGTTTCTCTCTGGTTGGAATAAATATATTCTTTCTGTGCATGTTTGCCCCACGTAGGGGGAACATCAGGTGACGTGAACGAGTTTCCAGGAGGGACAGAAACAAAACTGATCTGTGGCTGATACAACTGAAAAGATTTAAGGATTGTTGAATGCGATGGGCAAAAGGCTCGAAAAAAACATCTTCTTGTTCTGTTATATTTCCTGCAGATTAGACGCTTCACGGTGGGCAGAACCACTGTGTGCATGTCAAAAAAGTTATATTCTGATTAAAGGCTTCATCTTATCGGATCCCTTTATTTAGCATCCATGTAAACAGTTAAGTTAGAATCTCAAATCAGAATGATTTCAGTTGGGTTGAAGAAATATTGTCCGTGTAACTGCAGCTAGTAAGTGCATTCAACCAAAAAAATTGCAAAAGGTACATCAACTTCATGGATAAACCCGTCCCTGCATAGAAATAATAGAACACTTTCTATGCAGGACTATCACCTGACAGATAAAACTAAGAATGAAAGCAACACTCTTCTAAAACAAATGCGGTTTCCTTCTTTCCACCGTGACGAACGGCTGAGCTTCAGTGAGAGCAGGATGGCCCAGCCAGAGGGTTTTTGGGATGCTCTCTTCACTCACACCGGCCTGTCACAGCGAGTCTGCCTGAGATGTATCGCATCTAACAGGACAAGGTCGGGGCAGGCCGTGTGCTGCGCTGACTGAGTCCTCTGATTAGAGACAGTGACACGGGACGAGTCTGCAGCAGAGCCTGCAGACAGAGCACCACACATCACCACCTTGAAGGCACACACACACACACACACACACACACACACACACACACACACTCCTCATGATGAGTGGAACCAGGACACAAACAGTCCTGTATGTTCACATAGTTATCTCTCATGAGCGGCAAACCAAAGAAATAGCATGTTAACATGCTTTGACCTCCCACACAGAGCCATGACTTAAATCTTTGCATATTTACTAGTATTTTATTAACACTGTGGCACTTTTTCTATTAACATTTTATGAACATTAACACAGTCGGTTGTTATTGTTGCACTTTGCACTAACAGTTCGGCTCATTTCTGCTGTGAATAGTGAAAGTTATCATATTATTGCGTCAATGTTTTGCTGCTTCTTGTCGCTCTGCATGCTGATTTTGTTCCTAATGTTGTAATTTCATCGTCTTACAGTTACGATTTGTCTTTTTTAACCTTCGTTGGCTTTAGGCCGTCTTTCCAAAGGACTGCAGTTGAAAATTAGACAGCAGGCTAGATTAATGTGCGTTGTAAATAAAATTAAATGAAAGATTTTTTTAGTTACACCTTCTCTCTGGCAATAGTCCCATGCTGCACCAAAACATTATGTACTATTTTACCTTTTAAAGAAGGAAACAACAGCAGTTCGTTCACATAAATATTAAAATGTTGAGGAAAAGAAGCCATAGCCAATGTGAAGATACAGTTTTCAGTTTATCTGGACAATCTGCAGAGGAACTAGACAGCAAAGATAAAAGTAGCCGGGGTCTGGATTTGAACCCAGGACAATGCAGGATGCATGTTAATCACCTCTGCCACCTGAGAGCCGCAAATATGAATTATTCTTTTGATAAGAAAGTCCTCTGATGGCTTTGAGAGCCGTTTCAGCCACTGGAATATAAATCTGGCGACACGTTTGACAAGAGTTTGATTTACACAGCAGCATTATGGGACATATGTATAATCAGCAGTGACTTGTGAGACTTGCAAACACCAAGAGGGGAGCCCCCACTAGCTCAGCAGCTTCTATTGTGTTAGACTTTGTGCCATCCAGCCGAGTGAAAATGGAGCTAACTTTCATCAAGACCCAGCGGTATGTTGGCTCCCCCTGAGCCTAACGACTGCAGGACAATTCGCTTTGGCTCCTTTGACTCCCTCAGGCGTGACAGCTGTGTTTAAATCGACAGGCATCTATGAATACATCTCAAGATAAAAGGACGGCGTTCACCTCTGAGATGCAGCAGGAGAGTTGTTGGAACATTTTAGCCACGACCCAGCGCTGAGAGATCAACACTGCAGCTTACGTTAGGGTTGAGTCTGTTTATTTAACCTCCGTTTGCTCCGTTCGTACTGTGTATCCTAATTAAGTTTCCCCGTAGGGATCATTACAGTTTCATCAGTTCACTTTGTCTTGTCTTTAGGCGAGGATTAGCACGACTTCATAGGGACAGCAAGCCATTTGAAAGCTTTGTCATGTATTAGAGGATGTGGAGTAAGAGGAGCATCGCTCATGGATCGACTTATGGAACTGGATCTCATCCTGATACATGATTGCTCTAATGATCATTTATAATAATTTTAGATGTGATGGAGATACAATTCTGAGCTATCCTTTTAATCACAACCTCGCCATCAGGCTGTGTTTCATTCCGAGCCCCAGCAAGATGATGAAATGTTTGAGATGACTGTCAGCTGCGTCCAAATCTGACGTTACTCCTAATTACAAGTGAGCAGGAAGCCCTTTGGAAAGGAACCTGTGAAGCAGTAGACATGAGTCAGTTAATGAGTCCTGAACTTGTGGGAGTCAGCAACTAAATCCCTTTTTCTCAAGTACCGTTCAAGTAAGAGCTAATGTCGCACCTGCACTCTGCAACATGTAAACTGGGGCTGCAACTAACAGCTCTTTTCACAATTGATTAATCTGTTGATAAAGTTTTCAATTAACTGATTGAAACATCAGAAGTAGTAAAAACAATTCCCCTCACAAATTGCCAAATTGCTTGTTTTGTCCAACCAACAGTTCATATTTAGAGATAATTAATTAACAATGTCGTAAAAAACACAAAACAGAAAAACCTCAACACTTACAGAGCTTTCGACCACATCTCATTGTCTTCATCAGTTTGCTGATGCCGAGTTTGCTCAGTTGTTATCACCTGGCCAAAGTGTGATCGTAACACCAGTCGGTTCAAGGATGGTCTTTGGCACTGGATGTGAATGCCCCCTTGATCATCATCATCTGCTGATGAAGACTGTGAGATGCTGTTAAAAGCTCTGGAAAAGCTAGTAAGTGGACCTTGACCTTATTCATTTACCGTCAAGCTGTGGTTCCCAGGCATGCTCATTTCAAGAGAAATAAGAATGAATGCAAGCATGTTGGTGGTTTCACGCTATTCCACAGTTGGTGGCAGTAACGTGCCAACAAACTGAGCAATATGCTAACAAAAAGGCAGTGAAGAAGAAGACACGTAGATGTAAATACTGCTTAATTTAAACAATTTTAAAAATCAGCTTTGCAAACGCGTTTGTCGGACCTCAAAGGTAAAAAACATTGAATGTAAACATAACTTTATTTACAGAAAACTTCATATGGCACCTTTTAAAGGTACCCAGTGGATGTTTTTGACCACTCGAGGCGCTATGGAGCAATGTTTTGATATAGTATCTCGTACGGTAATGTGCCAAGAAAACATAGCAACATGCCGGAAAAGGCAGTGATGAAAAGTACTGCCAATGCAATATAATAAAAATATTCTAAAATTCATCTTTTTAAGGGTTTTAGGAAAGACATACACTCAACGTATTTTAGTGAAAACCAGTCGATGTTCACATAACTTTGTTAGTTTACAAGAAAACGCCACAGGGTACCTTTAACCTATAGATATGAATGCAATCCAATATAATGCTGATATAATGTGAAAACACATTATCACTGAATCCTGTCTGACAGCTTTAATATTATGGAAATCAGTCTAACATAATTACATTTCCCAAAGTACTATTCTGTTGAGGCATTTCCAATCTCTTCCTTAAAGGGGAAAAACATCCTAAACTGACATTTTCATTCTTATTACAAAGAAGTCATGAGAGAAAACAAAAATGTCACCAGGAGATAAACTAATTTATCACTGATTGACTTTTCTGTAGCTGCAGAAAGCGTTTTCCCATCTCTCAGTGAGAGCAGAGAAATGGTAAGACTGAACATAAGACGATCTTTGTCCTTATAAAACCTAAAAAAAAAAAAAAAGACAGGAAGGTGAAAAAAAACAAATCAGTCTTTTGCTAAGAATAATAAACGTGTCTGTGCCCTCTGCTGTAATTTACCTTCTATGGTGTCTATCCGCTACACAGCTCATGAAAAAAAAAAAATTCTGGCTGAATTCAAGCCAGACCAGACTGTGTTTTGAAATTGATTCTTTTTTTTATTTGATAGGCTTTCCAAGCACAAGGACCTGCTGGTTATTACATATAAACATCCGTTTCCTTATAACCATTAATGGTTGTGTTTTGGAGTCATTTCTTTCTTGACTAGTAAACACTCCAAATTGGGAATAAACCACTATAAACATGCTCGGTGTGGATGTTTCCTCAGAGTTGAAGTTTCCTTCGAAAGCCTGATTTGTGTCCACGCTGCCAATAAATCACCATCTTGCATCACAGAGCACTTAATATAACCCTGGCTTTAATGCCTATCATTCTTTCGCTGGTTTGTCACAGCTAATCAGACGCTGCCTCTTCAGAGAGCTTGGCAGCTTGTCTTGTATCCTAACAGATTCAATCAAAAGATAGGGATCAGGACAGCGTGCCTTTGACCTCTTCTTCATATTCAGCTCAATCACAGAGCGAAATACTGAAGAGGCTGAGACTGATTTCACTTTCTGTCAGGTATTTGGATCCCTTTTAGACCTGTCTGACCAATCTGTGGGCTTAATAACAAAACCCCTGTTTAGTTTGTGATATGTTTGAACTGTATGCTGGTCCAGACTTAACCTTCTGGCCTTCTTTTTCACCTCTATACAATATAAAAAGTGGTGGCAACTTAGCATAAAGTGCTCAATGTGCAGGAGCCCCTCTCTGCAGCGCATTTGATCACAGTAATGAGGCGAGTTACCGTTACAGTCAGCACAATTCAACGCAATTAGTCGTTGCACCATACCATCCCATAAGAGAGTAATATTGATCCTACATTACTTTAAAATGTTTCGAAGTTGGAGAGAGCTTGCACATACTCAATTACCCACGAGGCCTTGTCAGACACGCACGTTAGCTTTTGATGCCGTTAGTTCCTCCTTTCTTTTCACGTTAGTATTGTAAGATAAAAGTGAATATTTGAGCTTAAAATCATGATGCAACTGGGCAGTATGGGACAATAATGTGAGCTCATGTCTGTTTAAAGTAAAGTGTTTAGCAGACAAACCGAGGCAGAGTTACTGCGCTGCCGCCTCTCCTGAGGGTGACAAATTCAGTAAATCCCCGTCCGTTCTGCTGCCTCTGTAGACACAATGACAGGAAGCCAGAAGCCTGCCAGTGATTGACGGTCAGGCTGGCCGCAAACTGTATATTAGATTCCCATGGAGTCCATCTTCCCAGTAAGTGTGCATACTAATTACTATGGCATGGCGTTTGTAGATGTCCAACAGTAATGGCTGCATGACACGTGTACGTTGCATTAAGTGTAACTTAATAATAAAGATTTGTGCAGCTCAACTCTATCAGGTGACAGATGATTCTGCAAAACCCCGGATTACTTTCAATGGATGTTTTTTTTCCAATGGCAACGCTTTTAAATTCTAGCTTTCTGCAACGTCTCCGCATGCTACATATTTAGCTGCAGGCATGAGAAGTGGTATCAACTCTCTGCAAGAAAAGTGAATAAGCCTTTTTATATGTATGCCAAAATGTTGAACCCTTGCTTTCTTTGGCTTTTGGCAAACCATGATCTTTCCTAAACCTAACCAAACTGCGACCGTTTCACAACCATGTGTTTATTGTTACCATGACGACGAGGGTCCGGTACACCTAGTCGTTTTGGGAGTCACTGGCAAACGACCTATTCTGTCGTTTAGGTAGGAGGCCTGCCGTCCTCGAGCCGTCCCCCAGCTGCCCTTAGGCTTTTCCACCAGACTTCCTCGTTCACCTGCTCACCTGTTCTTCCCTCATCAGCCTCTCGCCACATACACCAGCCCAGCTCCTTTGTTCCTTTGCCAGTTCATCTCCATGCGCCTTGTGTTTCTTCTGCTGTCACTTGAACCTGTTACCCGTTTACCTGTTACCGGTCTACCTGCCTGCACCAGTTTGCCTCTTGTCCAATCCCCATTGCCCCGCATAACCCACCGTGACGGTAATAGGCTGAGACACCTGTCAATCAAGGCAAATGCACCCTTGATAATATAATTAATGGAGCAGTCACTTTCTTAATTGCCACTTTGATGCTCGTTTAAAGAAGTCAAGTTATCTATTGTGACAATGACTAGTTGAAATTGATTAAATAGGAGTTTCCTCGTTCGCCTCAATATATTCACTGGAACCAGCACTTTGTAGCGATTAGAGAAGAGCTGCATCGTAAGGGATTTCCCTATCGAATTAAACATTCAGCCGAGGTGTTTGCCGCTCGATTCCCATAAATCACTGTGTAAACAAAGCCAGCAGCCAGTGTTTCCAAAAGGGAACACAATGCAGTGCAAACTACTAATTGGACTTTCCCAGGACTATAGAGGTGAGATTCAGACTTCACAGAGTAAAAATCACAGCTCATATATTTCAGAATCGTTCGACTTCCTTCCTCGTCATGTAGGGTTGAGAGCCCTATTAAGCAGGCCTGTTTTTGCTTTGTGGAAGTCACATGACTAAAGATTAACCGACAGTGAAATTAGTCCGGCATCGTATGCACTGAGTCTATCTGAAGCCAGATAACCCCATTAAACTGCAGCCCATTCCTCCTATATAGACAGTAAATAATAAAGCCGGCGTGCAGCTCAGTACAGCTATTGCATGGTTGAGGGAGTCCTGCACATGTTTATTTGTGCTGTCATGCTCTGTAGGCGTCACTATACACCCTTATGATCTGTTTACATGGAGTGAAGTGATGAGATAAATGCATGTAAAAGCTATAATCTCCTATTGATTATACAAACACAGAAGGTTGTTAAGCTCTGGGAAGGCGGATGCTCCAAATACCTTGCGTGCTGTTTGTTCCACCTCACCAGGTCGCTTTAAATTTATTTCCAATTATTTGCTCTGATCGCTTCGATCATGTTATGACAGTCTACATCACCGCGCACACACCCAAAGGGAACAAGATGCTAATCTCTTCTACAGGACACCTCGTCGAATAAATTGGTTAAATATTAGGAACTGCTGCAGTAACAAGTCTCAAAGTCTTTTTTTACCCAGAGCCCGAGGCGGCTGGTTGTTTTCTCTCCGAAAAACAGAGCAGTGTTCATTTAATGCTTATGAGGTCCACTTGATGATAACTTATCTCACATGCACTCAAAAGGGACGGGGTGAGCTCAGCAAAGTGTCACTTTGAATCAGCAGGGGAACGGAGAGTGTCCGGGCCGAGCCAAGGTGCAGCTACAGATGTTCTTCCACATAAGCAGGGGCCCTGTCTGAGCTGGACTGCTCTCCAGAGTCCTGAATGATTACTGTAATGTGATGTGTGTCGGGCATTGTTTCATGTTGGGTGCTGTGGGAGTTTTACAGCTGCTCCTTCAGCTGTGGCAGCAAACACTGCAGACCAGAGACGGAGGAAAACAGTCTGTGTCTTCTACAGTTTGTTTACATTTTGGCACCATTAAAAGTTTGCAGAATTAGCCATTAGCAGCTCCTGTTTGTAGTGTACTCATGGATGTACACGCAGCTACCACTGGATTACTCTGATGCTGGTGAAAACTTTAAAATGTGATGATTCTCAGGCAAGTTCTGGATTTATACATAAATCTCTGATTTCTAAGCGGGTATATGGACGTTTATTCACAGCTGACCGAGATAATGATATCCTCTGACAGTGTAAGTAACACTGAATCTAAGAATATGTGAATCATGTCAGTGTGAACAGATTTAACTGAGTTATAACTGACCAAATCAGCAGGCCAAACTACAATAACTAACTTCCTGTCGTCCCTCTCACCTTACACAGTATCTTTGCCTCACCTCCCTCCCTCCGCGCCCCCCTCTTTCAACTTCCCCACACCTCCCTGAAGAGGCACGCCTCGCAGTTTGAAAACCTCTATAGTAACTAACAATTCAAGCAGGGGAGGCTGCAGTGTAATGAAGCAGCCCACAGTGCTCAGTAATTGTTTGAAATATGATCAGAGATAAGAGTCATGTAACTATAAATATATAAAGGTCTAAACTTCAAGTATCTCCACCCATTGTTGTGTATTTAATATTCTCCATCTTAAGGATTTTGAGAAGAAGCAAAGTGCAGCTCTTTCATTTAAATAACCGTCATATTGTACATATTTCCTCACGTTTTATTTATGCTTCTTGACTTGCAGTACTTGCTTTATCTATCTTTATATTTTCTACTCACTATGTTTATTGTTATGCACCAATACACCAAGGCAGATTCCTTTTATGTGAAAACCTTCTTGGCAGTAAACTTGATTCTGAATGAGTTTCAGGAGAGAGAGAGAGAGCATCTGTCTCATTTCTTGTCTGTCCTCGGGTGGAGTTTTGCTAACCTGGTTTGCACTCTATGAATTTACATTTATTTCTAAGCGAAAAGGCCCCCTCAAACAAATCACTGGTTCCAGCTTCTCAAATATGAACATTTTGCTGGTTTTCTTGTGCAATAATAGAGAAAATAATCTTGCACATAGAAAATAACTTCTCAGCTTTATTTGTTATTTAAACTCTCATTGCTGAAGTGTTTTATGCTCAAATACTCCATGTTTTTGCTTCAATAAAAATACAGTCAAGTGCATCACTTTCTGTTCATTGTTAACTATAACAACAGGTGTCCACTGCATGAAAAAGTTGAGAATTATTGCTAAAAAAAAAGTGTGATTTATGCTTGTTTTTCCAATGCAACCAACAAAAGAGAACTTATTTTTTTCCAGATTCAAAACAGACTTGAAAGTATTTTTCACTTTGTATCAGAAGCTCAGTCTTTTTGCAAGTGAAGGACAAAATCTACAACTCAAGGAATCGGACACAAGTGGAAGGTAATATGGCTTTCATTTTCTGTCCAGGCACATCTGAGAGCAACAATACAGCTGCATAATCAGGCTCCATTGCTCTCCCTCAGGAGAGAAGGAATGGGTCCACTAAGGATTAAGGTAAATAAAATGTCAGCATATGTGAGAGAGAGGGGGATGAGGTGGAGGCAGCAGTCTGTCTACAGGCCATTTCTCTTGGTCAAAAAGTGAACACGCCCCACAGGGCTTGATTGCTCTCCTGGTAGTTAAGCCTGTAGGCCTGCACTGCTGATGGTGTTCCAGCCTGCGTGCCTCCAGTATAAGGTCAATAAAAGTAATGCAGCACAGAAAGAGAGGGAACGGCTGTGAATTATTTAGTGGGGGAAGATTTGAAATTTTCCCGATACTGCAGCAGTGGCAGGGGAGGGAGGAGGTGGGGGAAAAAATTAAAGACGAACTCTCGCCCACGTTCAGACCTCATAATCAGCCCTTATTTTCCACTCGGGTCCTGATAGGAGACGTAGCTCGCATGGGCATCTGGTGTTGGGTTTAATCTCCTCAAATAAGCAAGAAAACTAAAGCTGCTCAGTGTGATAGTGGCTTTATTGATGGAAAGAGGCGCAGCAGGCAGCTGGGCTGCTTGGTGATTGATTGCATACAGTGAGGCGGAGGAACTTGATTTAAACAAAACTCCTGATTACAAATCATTTTTATGCAAAACACAGTGATCAGGCAGGCAGGCAGGCAGGCAGTGGAAACATGAGGAACAAACAGTGATCAAATTACATTAAGTCCACTGATTACAGTTTTAAGCCTGTAATCAGTCATGAGGATGCATAAACAACATTATCAAATAGTTACACCACTTGTTTTTTATGAAAATAAGAAATCATTTTTTCCAGTGCTTCCAAATCCTGATAATCACTTTAACAAAAAACAATAAAACCCATCTGTCTGGAGCCAGATGTTGCCCTTTTGCCTGATGGAAGCACATGCACGCCATCTGAAGCATAAGCACAGTTTAACACCCCAGCGTGGATGAATCATGGGAGGCAGCTGGGCGTACAGGAGAAGAGGGGGGTCTTACCTCTGGTTCTGGTGGCCGGTCTGGGGAGCACGGAGCTGTTCGCGCAGCTGACGTTATAGTCGGTAACTTCCATGCTGAGGTTCCCCTGCTGCTCCACGCAGCCCGCCGACACCTCCACCACGCTCGCATTCGCCGCCTGCAGAGCCATCCTCTCTCAGTGAGTCAGCTTGCCACCGTCGCCGAAGAAGAAGACGTGAAAGCCGTGAAACTTGGGACTGGAGTTAAGTCTGCGAATGTTAAAATCTAACACGGTGCAGAAGAAGCGGTTTAATTAACGCGAAGTCGTGAGGGAAGCCCCCGTGAAGCGCAGCGCTCACCGCACCGGACTGAAGCAGCCCGACTGTGAAGGAATGAAGCTGCGCTGCTAAGGCAACTGAGGAGCTCTCTCTCTCTCTCTCTCTCTCTCCTCTGTCTCTCTCTCTCTCTCTCTCTCTCTCTCTCTCTCTCTCTCTCTCTCTCTCTCTCTTCATTCAACTCACGACTGTCACTGTAACGCTACAACTCAGCCAAAGCAGGAGGATGAATAGGCTTCTTATCTGTGGCGCTGCAAGGTGGGGTGGCTGCAGGTTCTTCTGTCCAAACTGAGAAAATGAGTTTAAATTGCAATTTTTGGAGTGACAATAGAGGTTAAACGTACAGAGGATGATGGGGATTTAAAGTTCCCCTTATGTCACGCAGCGTTTTAGCCTCATTTAGCTCGTTGTTTTGGTTTTATGCCACGCCTGTATGCTACCTGCTCAGCACCATATAAAACATTAATTATTCAGTGTGCACATGTGACATTAATTTGCTCGTTATTTTAGCCACATTTTACATTCATGAAATTAAATTCTTGGAAAAAGTTACCATCTTATGTTACATTTAAACAAACATATATCTTCAAACGCTATCACTTCTAAAAACACCTAATAAAAAATGTAATTACTCTTCAACATTATACCTGATTAAGTAAACATCTTGTGTGGTTCATATGTGTGTTATTTTCTTTCTTTGCGCATATTTCTGTCATGGTCAACTTAAATAACCTTTATTTTTTTCATTTATAACTCTTTATCTGTATATTGTACTACAGTCCCTGAAGACTTACGATCACACATTTGATTTTTCAGAAACAGCTACAGAGCCAGATATTTCCTTCAGGAGTTGGAGGCCGACAACATTGGACTCAGCTTCATCAGGTGGCCGTGGTTGCTGAGGCTGGTGCATGTGTGTCAATAACTGTTCACCATATCAGCTTTACAAGACATGTCAGTGTTGTGTTAGCTTGCTTCTGCTGCCCCCAAGTGGCCAAAAAAACTGAAAAGAATACCAATACTGCACCACAATGTAGAAATATTCCACCACAAGCCCTGCATTCAAACTAATACTCAAATAAAAGTATTATAAGTACGACTTTAGATTAAATACTGATGCATCAGTGTGCGAGCAGCTGGTCGAGGTTTAGCTAGTTACTAGCTACTTTATATACAGTTAGGGTTCCCAATCTAGGGGTCGTGCACCTAGAAAAGGCCACAAGATAAATCTGAGGGGTCCTGAGGTGATTAAAGAAGACAAAACAAAGGTCTGCTACACACATTGGTATTTTTTTTTTTTTTTTTTTTTTTCTCTAATCTTTTGTTGTATTTTTTGTGAATGATTGGGCAATTGTGCCTCACTGAGAAGTTGAGAGTGCAAAATCAGTGTTTGGTGGAAATAGACGTTGCTTTTTTTGTAAGGGATCACAAGCCGAATAAATTTAGTGGAGTAAAAAGTACAATATTCCCCTCTGAAATGTAGTACAGTAGAAGTAGAATAAAATGGAAAGTTCAAGAACCTCAAAGCTGAACTAAAGCACAGTACTTGAGTCACTTTTTGGTGACTCACAGCAGAAAAAAACAGCATTTTAGCAAAAGAGAGAGAAGCTGGGACTGGACCAGAGAGACCTGGGTGTGCTAATATGTCAGTTATTCCTAAAAAATATAAAAGATGTTTTGTTTTGGAAGCTCAAGGTGTGATATCAGTGGTTTTGTGAAGGTGGAGCAATGATTGGGAGGTAGAGATATGGAAAAAGAGGGCTCCTAAAGCAGAAATCTCACCCAGGAGGCCCCATAAAAGCTTAGAGCAGCCCTGCCTGAATGGCCCTTAAGTTCTCTCAGGTCTCACTCCGTCAATTTCAGGATCAGTGTCACCAATTTTGTTAGCACTCCTTTTTCCTTAAATTGTTTTAATTTCATGTCACATTTTCGGTGGATCGATAGCAGAACAATCTTTTTTTTTTCCTGTCAAGGGATGGATGTTGGTGATTTCTCTGCTCTGGTGAAAAACCTCCAGGTCTTGCAGGAAGTCGGGTGGTGGGTGGTGGGGATCATCAGTGGGACAAAGCGCTGCAATTCTGCAAGGTTTAGAGGAGAGTACCAGCTACCTTTTTCCTAAATTGTCTGGTGATTTAAAGCCGGGGATGGTGCCATGGTTACAAAATGCTTTTTGGCTCAGTATTACACACCCTGTATTTTTCACTTTTTTTGTGAATGCCACAGTCTTGTTTACACTTTGACTGTTGATTTGAAATCATTTGTTTTAAACTGGAGAATGTCTGGGAGTTTTGTTTTTAGTTTTTATGTAGCCTGTGGAACAACTGTTAAATTTTCCATTTGGCTATTTGTCCGAGCCGCAGGAGTAAGGTGATGGGTTCTGGGACGCCTGATGTGCAGCGCGGTGGCTTTGTTTATGGGGAACGAGCTCAGAGCGCCTCGGGGTTTAGCTCATGTGTTACCGCTTGAGAAATGATTCTGATGCACTGTGGGGGAGGAGGGCTTCAGTGTTTGTGTTTGTGATTTGTTGGATGGTTGCTGTCAGTCCCGCTGATGGTTTCACAAGTGTTGCTGCTGCTGTTGTTATTGCTTTCATACTGCTCTTGTGTGGGAGGTGTGTGTGTGTGTGCTGCTCCAGCTTGGCTAACATGTCCTGGTGTTTCTTCCACATTTTTTTAAAGATAACAGCTCGTTAAAAGTAGTGCCAAACAAAAGTCTCTCCCTTCTGCTTCCTCTCAAACCTCCGATGTTGTGAGTTTTGGCAGCTGCTCCGTATTGATTTTCACTGTATCGAGGTCTTCATGCAGGTCATGACCAGCATGTCTGATGAGATGGGGGAATTGTTCACCATCTGATTCTCCAGGGTGTCAGAACATCCCACTGAACTGAAATTCCTTGTGTAAAAATCCACTGAAGCAAAGGCAGCTCTGGTAAAGCACTGAAGCTACCGTACTGTGTGTAAAAGGGAACGTCAGTCCGCCCATTTTAAGAATTCACGAGTTCCCCAGGACAGTTCAGTCAACCCTAACGAACATACACCAATCTCTCCTAAAGCAAAAAACAGGAGACCTGACCTTTAACTTTGCAAAATGATTGGCTGCTGCATTGGCAGTGGAATGGTGCATGATTTTATGGCGTGAACCGACTTGGGGCGCAATAATAACATATGAACTTGTAAAATGAGTGTAATTGTCCTTATAATGTCACCTGACAGACACTACCAACAGTCCCATGAAATAAAACCACCTAATCGACCGT
The DNA here is from genome assembly GCA_005408345.1 of Macquaria australasica. Taxonomy (NCBI): domain Eukaryota; kingdom Metazoa; phylum Chordata; class Actinopteri; order Centrarchiformes; family Percichthyidae; genus Macquaria; species Macquaria australasica. The sequence goes on along the minus strand of SEMN01000371.1, from coordinate 185,504 downwards.
CGGTACAGTAAAAAATAATAATTCTACGTAATAAATTTGACGCTACTGGGTGTGATAACCTTGTTAACTGGTTTAAATCATATTCAGTATCTTGATATTAATGCTACCTTATCAGATACAGGTATTGGTCGTGTGTGGCGTTCCTCAGGGATCAATCCTGGGACTCTTACTCTTCCTAATATATGTAAATTAATATTAAAGCTGCAGTTGATGATGAGCTTTTCCTGTATTCAGTTAGTGGGTCAAAAACTGTTCAAAGTGAGTTTATGGCTAGAAAATAGACTCTCACTGCATTTGCATTAAAGCTAAATCGATTTCATTTGCCTCAAATAGTAAACATGCTCACACCAGTTTTTAGGAACAGGTGTTTTATTAAAGTACACACTCACAAATTAATATATTGTTTGTTTAATCTGTAATTAGTGAGCTGGTAGTAGGAATATTTTTTTTAACTTTGAACCGAGTCAAGCTGCTTGTTTTCCCCTGCTTCCTGTCATTATGGTAAGCTAAGCTAAGCCTCTCCTGGCTCTAGCGTCCGTGGTATCAAGCTTCTCATCTAACGCTTGGCTAGAAAGCGAACAAGCAAATGTATTTCAGAAAAATGTCAAACTATTAATTATTATCTTACTGCACTTTGCTTGTGCTCTTTGTTTAAATAAAAGTAAATCCCAACTAAATAAATGTCACATGCCTCGTTCACTGTTCTCTCAAAGTAAATAGCTTTCTCCCACAGCTGGAAATTTTGACATTTAAAAATACTAATATGGGACACATTTCCAGAGTAATGGTGTTGTGAGGCTGAAAACACATTTAATGACAAACACAGTCACTCACACGTGGATGTAGCACCAGCAGACACCTCACCTCTAATTACCCACCGACCCACACGACCCCTCAGGAATGTATGCACCAAAAATCTTGTCAGTAATCCTCAGCTTTGCAGCCTGTCCAGATGTTGACACAGCTTTTCCTCGCCACATGCACTCTCCAAGTTAATGCACCTCATAAAACAAAAGAGTCCAATGCTGGAATAAACTGTGGGAGTCATAAAATGTTGCATGAAAACCAGAAAGAAGAGAATGTCTGAGCACGTAAAGCAGCAACAAATAATTTAACTCAGATATAATCCCCAAGAATAATCTCTTAATCTCAGCGGTGCATGTTCCCTAAACCAAACTTTAAGATGCTATCAGCGGGGTTAAGGTAATATTATGCGCGCACACACACACACACACAGACACACGTACAGACAGACAGTTTTTGAAATGCTGTAAGCTTGTGTCTGAGTGCAACACAGCAGCCTGCCTCTCTCATCCAAAAGCATTAGTGCTTTCATCCATCATTGTGAAGGAACAGCCCGCGATGTGTGCTTTGATTCTCTGTCTGGGACACACACACACACACACACACACACTTCCTGGGTTTGTGCACACGGGGCCGAAGCTGAGACAGGTCTTGTCTCTATATCTTATGAGCAGCTCATGAATAGACATGATGCACATGTCAGCAAAGGAGCGGGAACAAAGACTTGAGTTGCTCAGGCGTAGTTTTGCTGCCAGGGGTTTAACCACAAAGAGAGCGCTCTGAATAAAAGAAGAGACAGCACTCCTGCACTAATTAACCTCAATGGGCTAAAACTGGGATTAAAAAGCACAGTGAGGACTTGCCAAGAATAGCAGGTAACATAAATGATAACACCTACATACACCGGATTGTCCGCTCCCGAACTTCAGGTGATGATGACTGTATTTTAGAATAAAAGCTGTCATTGTATGCCTTTTCAGCGGGTGTACAGGTGTTTGCAAGCAAGCCACAGCATTGTATTGACATCTGCTGGTCAGATGTTACATGAAAGATTTCTACATGAAAGCAGACCTCACAAATAGCGGGACTGCAGCACATTTAATTTCACACTTAACACTTGTCTTAGTTAATTCCAGTTCACTGATTTACAATAAAGGTTTAGCATGCACAAGGCTACACTGTACTTAGTTAAATGCTAACGTCAGTATGCAAGCTTAGTTTAGTGTGTTAGCATGCTAGTATTTGCTAATTGTCACAGTACAGCCACAAATGTTGGCCTGATGGTGAAACATTTAGGGATCAGCGGAGTTAAAAAGTCATCAGAGCAGGATGGCGAGTAGAACAACCAAAAACAAATCATAACAGGATTTTATCTCAGGGCACTTTTCATATAGAGCAGACCGTACTCTTTATAATATTAATGCAAATGTCAGTTAACTATTGACTTGTAGATTAATAAAAATGTCCAAATCAGATAATCAGGAACAGACTTTTATTGACAGGGAACTGGCCGCCACTAACGCTCATGTTCCTTTAGTTAAACTGAATAAACAGAACCTGCATTCATGACCCAGCACTGTGTGGACCTTTGCTCTTTTTAATTAGACTGCTGCCTCATTATTGTCTCCTTACTTAATGTACCTTATCTAATCTTCTCCCTCCTTATGTTCTTCTTATAAAAACTCGTTCTCCTGTGGAGCTGAACAACATGCTATTACTGTCAGACAGGAGGGTGTGGTGTTACTTATCATGTTTTACAATTAATCCAAGAACCATTGCAGCAATCATTTCCAAGGTCTCAATAATTTAAGAGCGAACAGTTATTACACAGTACTGTGTCTCCTGTGAGTTTATGTCCTGTTTCTGATGAGTCTTTTCTGTTTCTGAGGCTATTACCAGGCAGGACTTGGATAGAAATTAAATACCACTCGTCATGGCTCGACCATGATCAGCAGCTCACTAAAACCCGGGAGAAAAGAGTGAGCTGGAATGGGCGCAATGAGAAGTTCAAAGTTAGCGGTCGAGAGACACAGAAGCTCATACTGGAACGGAAGTAGAAAAAGGAAGATAGCAGGATGAGAATGAAGCACAAACAGCAATTAATTGAATGCGGCTCAAGTCTACATTTTTTTGGCTACGCATGATCGCAAATCGTTTCCTATTTTAAAAGATATAAAGTAATCATGGCTATCAGCTCAGATTAAACATTAACCAACGCAATGATAGTGTGTGGGCTGCCGCCAGGCAGAGGCAAGAGTGCATCTTTATCTGATGGATGTCCTCTATAAAGGCTTGTACCATCCTGAAGTCAGTGTAGTTAACATCAGCAAACACGGAGTTGTACTCTCACAAACATGACGATGCTGAACTCTGTGGGACTCGGCCTTGTGGTGCTGCTTTCAGCGATGGGAGCAGCCACAGCAGAGAGGTGAGTTTTATTCTTAAGATTACATCCTGACGGCTTGTGTCAACTCACAGAAGGCTGCGGACGTTACTGTGGAAGTAATCTGTTACAGGTCTGCAATCTGCTGGACTACTCAAATTTAGCAACACATCGTAGTATAAGTTACTTTTGGATTCAGTGTAGTTCTCAGAGGTGGAAGAAGCATTCAGATAGCTAGACTAAAATATAAAAATTCTCCATTACAAGTAAAAAAGTCCTGTTTTCACAATTATACCAAGGTAAAAGTACAGAGGCGTAATCTGCCAAATATTCGTACTCATAATGCAAAACAGCCCAACAGTTCGACATTTTGGGAAATACACTTGTTCCCTTTTTTGCAGAGTTAGATGAAAAGATACTAAAGCTTAAAGACTGAAAACCAAAGGTAACTAACTCAGTGTACCAGCACCCCTAAAGCTCACTAATTAACACCAATATGCGGTTTTACTGGGGCTTATATGTGTGACTATTTCTCTCACTGTGAGGTTTCCCCACAAATTGTCTTTTTTACACCTGTACTGATTTAACAAACAAGATGTAACGTGTTAATTAGTGAGCTTTAGAGGTTTTTTAACCTTTGGACAGAGCCAGATTAGCTGTTCTGTTTCACCCCGGCTCCCGGTCACGCTGAGCCTCACCTAGGTTACTAAAAACCAGACATTGTCTTGGGTTGTGATATTGATCTCAGACGCTGTGAAGGGACGGTGACAGACAGCCCCAGCAGTCTGTGGTTCTCAGACATGAGAGAAACGACAACAAAGCACATGAGCGTACTTCCCAAAAAGGTCGAACTGTTCCTTTAAGGTGTAAGCAGCAAATCGGATTGTTTGCCTCACGTGACGTCACTTGAGTCAGCGTCAGTCGGGTCTGAAGACGTTTGAAAATGAAAAGAAATCTTGGGGTGAGCTTACCAGACCTCTGCGAGGTAGGAAACGCTTCAGGAAACCGCTGCTTCTCATGTGTCTCCTGTATTTTGGTGTGTGCAACAGAGTGGAGTACGACTACTTCAAATACCATCCCATGCCGGAGGTGAGAAAGCCAGATCACTGCGCTCACACACTCTTTGACAGATCACTACACACACACACACACACACACACACACACACACACACACACAGACTGATGTGTAACGATGCTCCACCCGACAGATCGCCAACTGGATGGATCAGATTGCGAAGGATCACCCGGATCTCGTGACCATAGTGGACTACGGACAGACCTATGAGAAGAGGATTATTCGTTTGCTCAAGGTAAACCAAATTTCTAACTGTTAATTTCAGATCAGAAATGAGCAAATACCAGCAGGAGACTGGAGTGCAGTGACATGACTTTATTTTCTAGATCGGCCTGAATACTGGAGAGAGAAAGAAAGGTATCTGGATGGACTGTGGTATACACGCCAGGGAGTGGATCGCCCCGGCCTTCTGTCAGTACTTTGTCAGCCAGGTAAGACACAGGCAGTCATTTAAAAAACTTAATATGTATTAACAACGAGAATATTATTAAGATGAGTTTCCAAACTGTTCGCTCCCCCAAACCAGATCCTGCAAACATACAAAACAGACCCAAAAATGGGAGAGATGATGAAGAACATGGACTTCTACGTCACCCCTGTGCTCAACATGGACGGCTACATCTACTCCTGGAAGGACAACATAGTCAGTGCTCCTACTTGATGGATATTTATCAAATTACTTTCTCTAGAGTTCTGAGTTGTGCCTCAAGCTCACAGAAGAAAAATGACATGAGAGAGTGGTGGTCTATGAAAGCATGAGCTACAATTCAATCAGTGAAGAAATTGATTTCTGATGCTCGACAAGTACAGTCATTTCATTTTCAAAATAAGATAAATGGAAAAATGATATCAGGTGGCTGTTTTATTTTTTAGGAAATTGATAGAACGATCAGAACCAGCTGATTTCACTGACTGACCTTTTTCACCCATTTAGACCCGACTGTGGAGGAAGAACAGGTCACCAGGACCTCCAGGCTGCGACTTTTACGGCACTGATCTCAACCGCAACTTTGACGCCAACTGGGGAAGTAAGTACAGCCCGTTGCTTTATGATAATCGTGGCTAAGTAGGTTTCACATTAGCGTCTTTCAGCTCATTGTTTTTGTACGCTATGTGCCCAGCACCAAACAGCAGACAAGACAGACAAAGTTAGAGACTAGCTGGTGAACACAGTGGAGCATTTAGCAGCTGAAGAGCCAGGTATTTCCCTCAGGAGTTGGTACAGAAACAGAGCTACAAGAGAGTGAATATTGGACTTAGCTAACAAGTTCGCCATATCTTAATTTAAAGGATGATACTGTCAGCTTGTTTCTGCTGCCCCCAAGTGGCCAAAAATCAGTCAACGCAGCTTTAAACATGAATGTTTTGCGTACATTTTATATTGAAGTTGTCTCATAGAATTCCCGAGATTTATTCCATTTCTTTGGCTGCTTTCACAGCAGTCGGGGTGTCGTTCAACTGCTCCTCAGAGATCTACTGCGGGAGCCAACCTGTGTCTGAGCCCGAGGCCCATGCCGTGACTTATTTTGTAGGAAGCCGGAGGGAGGACTTCCTGTGTTTCCTCACCATCCACTCCTACGGCCAGCTGCTCCTGGTTCCCTATGGACAACCCAACTTCACCGCCTCCAACTACAATGAGCTGGTATTTACATCACAACAAACACAGCGATGCATATTGAACATGCACACACAATATTCTACACAATATCACATAACCATTCAGGATAAACAGCGTATATGCATCTGTAAAGCCTGATTATGATTATCACTGCATGCTTCTACATTAGTAAAGAGAATACTCTGCATATCGCCATAGAAACTGAGCTTATGCAGATCACAAAAACCCCACAGTAAATGACACAATCTGCGCTTTAACAGGCTGGAGCCACAATATAAGGAGAATTATGCAAAACAGGATTACGTCCATTTCTTTTCTCTGGCTGTAGCATGACCTGGGAAGCCAGAACGCTCTGACGTTTAATGTCAAATCTGTATTCCTGAACACAATATCGCTTTCCTTCATGTAAAGGCGCAGTAGTTTTACCCCCATTAGGCTTATACTCAAGTCTTTGGGCTCTCTGGATCTCTGCACGTTTCAGTAATCGTCTGACAAAAGCTGATGTCTGGTTCCTCAGATGGATGTGGGTTTGGCTGCAGCAGACGCCATTAGGAGCATCCACGGGATGAATTACACTGTAGGAACCTCACCGGATATATTGTGTAAGTCCGCACATCACTGCTGCTCACAGGCTTCATCATTCAGCTAGCGGCCACTTTGGTCCAGACTGAAACATCTTCACGATGGAGAGTCTGACTTTGGCCCCTCTTTCTACAGACCCCAACTCTGGTTCATCCAGAGACTGGGCTCAGATACAGGGGATCCCCTTCACATACACCTTTGAGCTGAGAGATAAAGGGGAGCTCGGCTTCAAGCTTCCCGAGGATCAGATCCAGCCGACCTGTCAGGAGGCCTACAGCGGAGCCCTGCACATCATCACCTACGCCCACGACAAGACCTTTAATGGTGCCGTGGCAACCGCTGCTGCAGCCCTGTGGACCATGCTGTTGGCAGTGGGTGTCACCGGCACCACCCTGATGTGAAGTGGGAAACTGACCAACAGCTGTATTTCTTTTAGTTCCAGTCATCCTGCAAATACAGAACTAGCATTTAGTTTAGGTTTTAAGTTTCAGAAAAAGGTTTCTGAGTTTTTAAGAACTCATTTCAAGCAGATTTTTTGTTGTTGTTGATAAATTATGATAAATAGTACAGAAATGTATCTGTTGAGAATTAATAATGCATCCGTGGTTCAAACTATTATAAAACTGTTGTGTCTAAAAGTGTCTTTGAATGATCTGAAATGTTGATATCTGCTCATACGTTGATGCATTAGAATATTCCCAAGTCTATTTTTTTTAATCATTGAATATCATGACATATAACTAACATTATCTGGCGCCAAAGAGCAATAACAACTTGCCCCCAAAAAGAATAAAATCTTCAAATATGTTCCATTTTTCTTGTGTTAATGTGTGTTTTAAATATTTGTGAAGCCCACTCGTTTACTTTAACACAGCCAAAAGAAACTTTTAAATTGCATTTTATTTGTTGCATAATTTACTTAAAATCCGAAAGAATGCACAGCTGACAATCTGTTTGTAACAGTGATGTAAAACAAGTGGTTGAGTTCTGAGGAGGTGAGTCTGTTTTTGAATCTTTGGTGAAGGATAAACGTTTCCCAATGTAACAGGCAGTTTCAAGGCTGACTTTCAGTGTTTGTTGTGGTCCTGAACGGCTGGAAGCCTTGTTGTCTCAGACCGGCTAGCGGCAAAAAGAGCAGCTCCTCAGGAGGAAACTGGTCCCAGTGCGTCCAGGTCCAACCTGGGAGGGAGAGAACCGCTCAGATGGGTGGGAACATTAGAATTCTTCCATTTAAAACTTGTGAAAAACAGCAGTTCCACTTCACATACCCTCGTTCTTCTCTGGCTCCAGGTTCTCGGGCTCTCCTGACTGCTTCCTGTCCAGGTCTCCTTGCATGATTATGGTGACATAGTGGTACTGCTCCTCCAGCTTGATGGAGTTCACCACTGACGCAAAGTGGATGTTCACCAAACGCACCCCTGCTTCCTCCAACACCTCCCTGCGAGCACACTCCTCCCACGTCTCCCTGCCAGTGACATGGAAATGAGTGTCACATTCACCTTTTCACATCTCGGGGCATTTAATTTCATATGTACTGTACACTGAGGAACATATTTAGACTGGCTGCACCTTCACTTGGAGATAACTGACTGTCTTTAATGAATGATCTCAAAATGATCACCACCTTACTCCAAACTGCATTCAGAAATGTAGCAAATTAGCTTTTGTGCACACTTATTTAGCAGGCACTTGTAACAATGCAAATTCAGAACATGCATTAATATTTGCGCAACACTTTGGGAGAATTCGGCATAATGACAACCGACTAAAAAGTTCATATTTCATTACAGTTTTATCCTAATGACAGAAAGACACAAGAGCCAACGGAGTAAAGTGTATGTTTTGTTACAGGCAGAGATGTTTGCTGAATTATATGAGTGAAGGCCAGTGTTAATCATTCAGAAACGGCCTTGATTCACATGCATACGTTGCTAAGCAGTGTCAGATTTGTGAATGGGGTTTGCTACCTACCTACCTACCTACCTACCTACCCAAACTCCAGGTGACCACCGGGGAGCTGGTACGTCCCTTTGCCCACCGCGCTTCTCCGTTTCCCCACGAGAACACAGCCTGGGTGGGCCGAGTCTGTTACAAGCACCCCGACCCCAACTCCTGGACGTCTCACGGTTTTATCTGACATCTGGTCAAACTTTAACAAAAAGACACATAAATGACAGATAGTTAGCTAAACAGACCTAAGCTATTCGGGGGGTACAAGAGGCTTCCCTTCTGTGTACTTCCGTCTTCGCTTTAAAAAGTCGTTTGGGACTCTTTTGCTGTCTTACTTTCGGTACTTCCTGATTGGTTCTGTCAAACAGAGCAGCAGCAATATTATGGTATATACACAAGTAGCTGATACACCACATTATATCGTCACAAATGTTATTCGTTATTATATAACGGTTATTTTTGACTAAGTGGGCCTGAAGGTGCACTCTCTTGACAGTTAAAAACTCTTTGGCTACAAGTTAAAACCTCTATAATTAGTTTTTTTAAATATATAAATATATATATATATATATATATATAATGGACAATAATTACATTTAAAAGCACCAGATGAAGCTAGTAAAAGAACAGGGTGGTGCAACACTGCCACCTAGTGACAAGTTATGCCTAGTTTATATTCTAGTTATTGACCTGCAGGGGACATTATGACGTTATTATTATTATTATTATTATATCACTTAGCTTAGATATGGTAGGCCTTTGTTAGAAATTATAGGATATATAAGTATGAATATGTGGCATCAATCAGGGGGTGTGAAGGGTCCTGTGGGATCAGGGTTGAGTAGTAATTGTATTTTAGCCAAACTAAATATAGTTTTTTTTAAATTAGATACAATTGAGTAGCATCATGGGTAAATCCTCCCTGGAGCTCGAGCCATACTAGGGCCTAAAAGGACTGTCTTTCTTTTGTAAAGCAGTGTTTAGTTGGGACCCTTGTGATGTTTCAGGTGTCCGTGAGTTGTTAGCAGTTCCACCAAAGAGACATTTCCTCTTAATGATCCGTCCATTCACACCTTTACTTTCCTGGCATTAAGCAGTTTTCCACACCTACCACCCGTTTTCCCCGCTAGACCTGCCTGGTGGCTTTGGCCCCGCCTGGCCCGGCTCACCTCTCCCTGCTCTCACCTGAGAGACAGCATTTTCCTGCTGTGAGTCCAGGCTAAACGTGCCTCTTCACTTCTCTGGATCTTTCTCTTCCGCTGTTCTGCTTTGGATTGTCATACCTCTGAGTGTCACACCTGCTAACGCTCAGTTTCTTCTCTCCGGTGTGTGTGCGACAGGGTCAGCATGAGTGCTAAACTGTGGACCGAGGAGCAGTTTAACTGCCCTGTGTGTCTGGATCTCCCAAACGATCCAGTCACCATCCCCTGTGGGCACAGCTACTGCATGGCCTGCATCAAGGACTACTGGAGCAAGGACGACCCCAAGGGCGTCTACAGCTGCCCCCAATGCCGCAAGACCTTCTGCCCCAAGCCCTCCCTGTCCAGGAACACCATGCTGGCTGAGGCTGTAGAGCAACTCCGCAAAGGGGCCCTCAAAGCAGACGTGCGTGAGTCTATGCGAATGGCCTCCTCCTCGTCTAGATCCAAAGGGAAGCTCTCCTCCTCAGCAGTGCCATGCGACATGTGCCAAGGAGAGAAGCAGGCGGCGGTGAAGAGCTGCCTGTCGTGTATGAGCTCATACTGCGAGTCCCACCTGAAGCCCCACCAGACCAAGAAGGCCCTGAAGCAGCATGAGCTGATCGCACCCACGGGCAATCTGGCTGACAAGATCTGCACCCAGCACAAGTACCTGCAGGAGTTCTTCTGCCGCCAGTGCAAAGTGTTCGTCTGCTGGCTGTGCACCAGCAACCAGCACAAGGGCCACGAGAGTGTGTCCACCAAGGCTGAGCGCCTGGAGAAACAGGTAGGCTGCTCTGGCCTCAGGGGCCCTGAACCAGTTAGCAGGGTGTACTGTTAAATCAGAGTAGAGTGTTTGGCTTGTGTGATGGGCTAAATCCTTTTCAGTAAGTGGTGTTTTATTTTGTAATTACACAATATAAGACAGATATTTACTCTGCCAGTTATTTTTTCAATCACCTGTTTAATCATTTGTTCTATAAAAGGGAAAAAAAATAGCAAAAATTGCCTCAAGTTCCCAGAGTCAGAGCCGACGTCTTCAGATTTCTTGTTTTGTCCAACAAACACTTCAAAACCACCCAAAATACTCAGTTTGCCTTCACAGAAGACAAAGAAAACCAGTAAATATTCACATTTGAGAGGCTGCAACCAGTGATTTTAATGCATTTTTATGCAGTCCGAGTGAGTTGGACATGTTTCACCTTGAGCTAAATATTTGCTCATATCCCAGGGCAAAACAGAGATGAGAGGAAAAGGGAGAGAGACTGGAGGGAAGTTTGGGGCGAATAAACACACAAAATATCAATACTTGACTAATTCTGACTTTTTAAACCTTTAAGTAGAAAGTGGGCAGCTGTTTCTCGAACAGGTGACAGATCAGTACTGTGTATGCACAGTGTATCACCCCACCTGCTGACTGTCCATTGTTCTGTGTGATGCGTTTCTGTTTGAGGTGTCCTCCTCTCTCCTTTTGTGTCCGACTGTGGCTCCAGCCAGGTGGAGCACATTCCTAACTGCATTCCTGTCCCATCACAGCGCTCCACCCTCTCACGCTGCCTCCTCCGTCACACATGCAGCTGTTTCCTCGTGCTTGTGTTTGTCTGTAGATGTTGCTCTGATGCCGTGTCTGTCTTTGTGTGTCCTGCTATAGAAAGTGCTGTCGGAGATGCAAGCAGAGAATCAGCAGAGACTGAAAGACAGAGAGCAGGAGCTGAAAGACATGAAGAAGATGATGGAGGCGATGAAGGTTGGTCAGCAGAACTTTATCTTTCAGGAACTTCCTCTCTGAGTCTCTCTGGCCTTGCTGCATGTGTGTTTTGTCATACTGAGACGTCTCTCCCTGCCTGCCTGCCCAGCGTTCCTCAGACCTGGTGCACGAGGACACGGACCAGGTGCTGTCGGAGCTGCAGCGCTCGGTGAAGCGGTTGCAGGAGCTGCTGGAGCAGGTGCTGGATCAGGCCAGCCAGGAGAAGATGGGCCAGGCTCAGGAGGTTGCCGACAGCCTGGAGGCCGAGATCAAGGAGCTGAAGAGGAGGGACGTGGAGATGAAGGACCTGGCCCGCTGCGAGGACCACATCCACTACCTGCAGGTAGGCTGGACCAAGACGTTTTTTTAAAATTTGTCTCTTGTGAGTCCCCCAAATTTATGGATGTACAATAAAAAAAACCTGTGGGAGTAAGATCAAGTAAGAGCATTTTGCTTCCATCTAACAAAAAACTCTTAAAACCCCCCAGCGCAAAAATAGTTGTCTTCACATGAGGCTTTAGGGCCACACAGTTGTTTTCCTCGTCTTCCACAATAACGCAAACACAAACTTTGCTCCGGTGTGTTTTGAGTCCTGCTTCAAACAGGATGTCAGCTGCCTTTTGTGGCTTTTCGTGTGCCCTGTTTAAAGAAAATAAAGTCAAACTAACCGCCGTGTTTTCCTTCAGACGTGTGAGTCCATGTGCAGTCCCCTGGAGTCCGGGGACCTGCCCCCCGTGGTGGTCAATCCAGAAGCTTCCTTTGAGCCGGTACGAGACGCCATCCTGGACATCAGGGAGCGAGTGGAGGACCTGTGCAACGAGGAGCTGGGCAAGATCACCAAACAAGGTCCGTCTCAAGAGTCTCAGCTTGTTCTAGTCCTGCCTTCTTTTCTCTGTTCATGTCTTCACATCTTGTCGTCCCTTCTCTTCCAGTCAATGACACAACGCTGTTCACTTTGGGAGACGGTTAGTGCGAAACATTTTTGCAGAATAAAAGTCGTACTTGTGTCGAGCCTTCTTGCTTATCGATGACTTCCTCTTGTCTTATCCAGCCAACCGGAGAGCAGGACAGAAAGGAGGGATTTTTAAACGTGAGTTTGTTTGTTTTTTAATCTGAATATATTGTAGGACAGCTGTGTGTGTTCCATGATCTTGATCCATCACTTTCTGATCATTTCTCCTGTTTCTTACAGTGTTTTCTGGTCTGGGTTCTCGCAACACAAACAACCGTTCTCCGGGTATGTCCAGAGTTTTTAAGGCTTCGTTTTATCTCCCATCGCCGCTTCTTCTCTCTTTATCGTCTTTTATATAAAGATGTGTAATAAATACACGATTTCTCTCATGTCCCACAGCCTCCACACCCAGTATCTCAGCTGGAGCGCGGAGTGCGGACAGACGAGGACTTGGTACTGTACACTGACATTCACTATAGTATATGTGACTGTTTCAACGAGCGGTCCTTGTTAAACACGACATTTTATTATGCAGGTATGGGCCTCAAAAGTCACGACGTGAGGAGCAGAGACGCACCCCGAGGTGAGGCGTTATGTTGCCTGCAGTGATGGAGCAGTGAAAACGCGTGCGTGATTTAAAACTGTGCTTCTTCCTTGTTGCGTGCAAAGGAAACACGAGCTCACCCAGACCGCGGGACAGACAGAGAAGAGAGGACAGAGAGACAGGTAGGTTAGGAGATGTGGCTGTTCATGCACCGGGCAGTTGCATTATGGTAAATGTAGGATACAATGTGTTTGAGCTTTAACCATACTAGGGATTAAAGTCAGGATATCTCAGCCTCTTCTGCTTTGATTCTGACCCCCCTTTCAAGTCCAACAACTTTATGTTTAGACTTGCCTTTGCTTAGGTGTATTTATCTTTATCTCTATTTTATTTATTACTTTTATATTGTGTCTCTATTTTATGTCTCTGTGTGTGACGCCTGATCCAGAGAGGCGCCACAATATAAATAAACTTCCATGTGAATAATCAATATAATGTGAACAAACATGGTTTCTGGGTAGTATTTGGTAAGCTGTTATCAACTGACCTTGATCTAACATCTCACATATGTCTTCCACACATCAGTGCGGGAGACCAACTCCAGACCCAGTCCCAGACCCAGCCCCACTCCCAGCCGCAGAGAGTCTCAGTCTCTCTGGAGCAGGTCCAGTCAGAGCCAGGCTGCCCCTGCTGCAGCCCCGGCTCCAGTCCCAGCTCCTGCCCCAGCATCAACTGGAGGTACAATACTGCCACCAACTGGCAAACCTGGTATGGTGTAGCTTTGACAAACAATAAAAGCTCACAGGAGAGTCTAACACCTTCGTCTTCCTCCTCCTGGTTCGGTCAGGTTTCAGCCGGATGGCGTCCATCACCAGCCTCTTCCGCTCCCATCGGCGTGGCGCCAGCCAGGCCGCCCCAGCCAATAACACAACACCACCTGCAGGAGGAAACCCGTGTAAGATCAGACTCCCCTCTCTAATCACAGTATTAAAAGCACTTGAAACTTCAAAATAGTTATATAGCATGTTGATTATGTGTGTGTGCGCTCAACAGGGGGGATGTCTGCTCTGCCTGAAACACCAACTGAAAGTAAGATAGCGGTCTTTATATATGTACAGTTTAATATTCTTCTTTTGGCTCATTCTCGCACATTCAGTCCTGTCACTTCACCAATGTGTCTAACGCTGCTTTCTCGTTGGACAGTTAACCCCAGTCTCTTCTTGGACTCGCCCACGCCTGACACCACGATTCACGCTCCTGCTTTCCCCGGATGTGAGTAACTTTATCTTCACACTGTCTCCCGTTTTGATATGTATGAAAATGCAAATAAAAAATATTATGATGCACCAACAAAAACAGATCAGACAAGCATGTAAAATAAAGAAAATCAATATATGCATTGTAACCATTTGCTAAAAATGTGCCTGTTTGTAAGTGAGCTGACATTGTTTGGTTTTTATTTCCAGTGAGAGAAATCAACATTGACAGCATCCAGGCCCCAGAGCCGAGGACCAGGGAGGAGTTCCTGCAGTGTGAGTCTCAATGTTTAACTGCAATTTTAGATAACAGATGAGTTACAGTACTGAGCAAACTCTGTCTGCTGGTGAAGACCATGTGATACAGTTGAAAGGCCCTGAAAAAAGCTAGTAAGTGGACTTTGAGTTGGGATTGCTGCCCTTGGACAAACTAGTATTTTCATGGTCTTTATTGCTTAATGAATATTCTTAATTTTCAAGAATATGTGAATAATTGTGCATTAAACCCCCTCTTACCTAGACTCTGTGACCTTGACCCTTGACCCCAACACGGCCCACCGACGGCTGGCTCTCTCCGAGGGCGACACTAAAGCCACCCTGCAGGTGGCGGTGCAGCCTTACCCCGACACCCCCCAGCGTTTCGATGGCTGGACCCAGGTGATGTGCCTGAGCCCGCTGTACGCCCAGCGCTGTTACTGGGAGGTGGAGTGGAGGGGCCGGGGCTCCTCTATGGGCGTAGCCTACGGGGCGCTGAACAGGAAGGGCTCAGATGCCAGGTCTGGGCTCGGTTACAACGCCCAGTCCTGGACCCTGGAGCTGTCGGACACCTGCTGCTCCGCCATGCACGACAACGAGAAAAGGGACATACCGGTCACCTACTCCCCCCGCCTGGGCCTCTACCTGGACCTGTCCAACGGGACGCTGGCGTTCTACAGCGTGGCGGAGAGCATGACACACCTTCACACCTTCTGCGCCAACTTCACCCAGCCGCTTTATGCTGCCTTCGGGGTGGGCAGCGGAGTCGGGGTCGGTCTGGACTTCGCCCTCGGCCAGTTCAGCTCCAGCTCCGACAGCATCAAGATCTGTCCCATGTGAGGACGCAGGCTGGAAGGCAGCGCTGCATTCGCTCTGGTCCAGACTGAAATATTTAAAAAACTGTTGGATGGATTCCCATGAAATTTTGCAAAGACGTTCATGGTCCCTAAAGGATGAACCTTAAAGACTTTGGTGATCCCCTGACTTTTCCTCTAGTGCTGCTGAGAGGTTGACTTTTGTGAAATTTGCTTCAGACATTCATGTGTCCTCAGGATAAATTATTATTAAAACTCTGATCCTCTGACTTTTCATCTAGCGCCATCAACAGGTAAAAACACTTTAATGACAAAATACCTGCAAAACTAATCATAAGTTCTTCCATCAAGCCTGGGTAATAATGAAGCAGATGGCTTTGTTTTCATTGCTTTATTTAAAAAAAAAAAAAGAAGAGGCAACTGAATAATAGCCATGAGTAGTTTACAGAGGATCATGATCACAGGACATTTTATACTTTAGCCAAAGAAACACACACGCACCCGAAATCTAAAAAGATATGAACAGTCTGGATGTGCCTTCTCTCCAGTCCTCTTCACACATACAAAACATTAAACTGAGGCGCTTCTTCCTTCATTAAATATGTTTAAGCACAAAATGCATCACATAAACACATGTAAGCCAGCGCATTCAGTTTCTTCAAAATAAAAGTAATCATGACTTGATTTGGATTCCCTTCTGTTGACCTCTACATATATTAAAGTCAAGATGTTAGCCGACATTGGTGCACATAATGCGAAATGTTCTCATTAATATGTTAGAATCTATATACTTCAAATAGTGGTGTCACTAAAACAAAGGTAAAATAAAAAAAGTAAAAGTGCAGTAGCTGAGTGGGAGGGTCTGGTTGGATTGACAGATGTTAGGGACAGCAGTACTGAAGGTTGGAGGGTCACAGGGGTGAAGCACAAAGCTCTACGCCTCCCTGTATCTAAACATGATATTATGCGTTCATAAAGAAGTACGTAGGATTTACTTTCATATGCTTTCCTACAGGAATACTCCCACCTGCTGGCCAATATGTGAACCACAGGTGCCCCCAAGACATTTTAAACACGAACAAAAAAACCCAACCACATATAATAAACCTGGATGTGAAACACAATTAAAATAATGTGTCAATGGTTTTTCCCTCTAAACAGACTGAACCTGAACGTCCCATGGGCCTGAGATAATAAAAACTCAACGATAAAATTCCTGTTTTTCTTTATTTTTAAAAAAAACAAAGGCCCAAAGCCGTGGTGAAATGTTTTTCAACCAAGCAGATTAACACTCAAATTAACACACAAACTCAACCCCCAAATCCCACTGAGTGCAACTAATATATACAAACATGGCTTAACAGGAACACAAATCATGACAGTGCTGGCTTCTACTTAAGGCCTCATACCATTAAAAAAAAACACACGGACCTGAAGGGAAAAGGCATCCGATGTGGTTCTGACCTCAACTTCGGCGCGGCCCCACCAGCCTGCCGACAGGTGCATGCTGGGACCTGTAGGCAAGGTCGCGTTTGACGTTGTCATGCAGACGCTTGCAAGAGGCGGGAAAAAGGGGCAACGGCACATGGACGGTCACCAGACATCAGTGCAACAGTGGACTACTGTAAAATCATTCTAATAACGAGACAATTGGCGTGAATGCTGGCAGCTGACTGAAGAAATGAACTGAATCAGCATTCACACTAATAATAATAATAATAATAATAATAATACTGGCATGTTAATGGCACGGTCTGACTACAAGATTAGCCTGGCAGTAGCCGCTAAGCCAGCTAGCACTTCTAGTCCCAACTGATAAGAGCATGTTGAATCCCTTCTCTTCTGACTGGAAAAGTTTATATTAGCAGGTGATAGTTTTATTACAGACTAAAGCTTCTCCAATCCACTACAGAACAAGCCCTTGGAATAGCAAGACCCTGGATGCTCAGTCTCTCTCTCTTTGCCTTTCACTTACTTTCTCTTCCGACATGAATAAACATGCAAAGACCACACCGTCCCTTCCTCTCCTACCTTCATCTTGACTCTTGTTCTTCTCTAATCCACATCCACAAACCATCTTACACTTACATGCTGCCCCCCCCCCCCTCTACCTGAGCATCCAGAGCCTGACAGGGAAACTACACAACCTAATTAAGATTCATACACGACGGAGAAGGTACAGAGAGCTGAATAACCCACTCACAGGCAAGGCCTCAATAAATAGCATCATGGCAAACATCGACACACAGATACTGCGGCGTCGCTAAGAACAGTCAGTTTAGTTCAATTGTGCTTTAAAATTAAGTCATAAAAAGGAGGGATTGTTCTGCCCATCGGATGCCCTGACTGCTTTCTCCAAAAAGGCAGAAAGGAAGAGAGATGAGGGGAGGAAGAAGAGGATGGAGGGGCTCATGTTCTGGAGTACGCGCCCTCCCAGTCCACCTGCCTCTTCCCCTCAACGTTTGGTTGAACTTGACGGGGCATGGGAGACAGAGGCAAGATGCCGGCGCCGTTCTTTGAGGTTTCCCCAGGGTGGTGGGGGGATGGCCAGGGAGGTGGGGTGAGGAGGTGGTGTCGGGTTGCTGGCTGACATTCCCGCTCGGGCACCGATCATGGCTGGGAGGCTCTGGTTGCGCCTCAGGCCGTCCAATAGGCTTCCTCCCCCTGCTGACACAAAAGTTGCCGAATCCTGGCGAGGCACTGAAGCCTCAGACTCTGCACCATGCAGCACCTTGGTGAATCCGAGCCGCCGCAGCCTCTCCACCAAGCCAACGTTGACTGGGTCAGGCCTGGGTCTGCCTGACTTAGGGGGCGGGATGAAAGCTGGGGTTTCCTGGGAAGGGCTTGGTAGGTCGGGGTGTGGGGCACGGCCCAGATTCAACCCGTAAACGTCCTGGAGAAAAAGCTCCGCTGGCCGCGAGGCGAGGAAATTATCAGCCGCGTGCTGGCGGGACTCCATAGGCACTGGGGAGGGAGCAGGTGAGTGGGAGGGGGAGTTGGGGGGGGTGTTTGGGAGGAGGCGGAAGAGGGGCTGCCGGGGTGTGGGTTTTGGGGATGGAGGTGGGGTGTCAGTGGAGACTTGTGCAGAAATGCCCCTCTCCAGGACCAGCTTGGCCAGGCCACTGGTGGGTGCAGGAGGGCGTCGGGGGGGGAAGGAATCACCCAGACTCAGTCTGCAAGGAGTCACAGGGGTACTGGGACCCGTCCTCATGGAGCTGGGTGTGTTGGTCAAGAGGGGCGACTGAGAACTGAAAAACATGAAGAGAGACACGAGTTAGCATGACAACCTTCAAACAGCAGCTCTGTGGACATTAAGAGCTGTAGTAAGACAGATACTTGGTACATGAAGAGTCTGGAGAGTGGTGTCTCTTTTTTAGCTTGTATTTTGAAGAGGACTTACCTTTGGGTGACCTGTGTGATGTCACTGGGGTGCAGGATGCGACAGGTGGTGAAGGTGTAGGTGGAGAAGGTGGAGCTCTGGCACTTCCCTGGATTTTGGACTGAACACACAACAAACCAGGTAATGAGAAAAACTGTCTTACATCCCTGAAACTGTGTGTTGCACAGTTCTATTTCACGTAGTGTTTACCAGACGAAGATGCTGTTGTTGATGTCAAGGTGCAGATCTGACTTTGTGATTGGACCGTCACTGTGCAGGCTCCTGGAATGGGCTGAGATGATAGGCTGGATTCCTGGCGGGGTGCTGGGGTCAGACAGAGGTCTGATCTGACTGAGGAGGAGGATGTGGCGGGGGTCCCGTTTGACGTCGGCAGTGTGGGGGAGAGAGGCGGGACGGGGAGAGGCAACGCCGAGTGCTTCCTGTCTTTCCTCTCCTCCGGCGTAGACGAAAAGCGCACCTTGAAGGTGATCCCACCTTCCTCCTCTTCCTCATCGTCCTCTGCCTTACCCCGCTCTGCCGCCCCCTTCTCCAGGACACCCGTCCCTCCGCGCTCTTCATCCTCCTCATCCTCCTCCTCATCCTCCTCCATGTCAGACAGGCGATAGACAGCGTCCTGAGCCAGTGGGCAGAAACCCTTGGTCACCACCCCGGGGTGGGGGTCCAGGATGGTGGCCAGGTGTGGTTTGGCCAGCTGCTGCCAGTGATGGAGCGTCAGTGAGCCTGAAAAAGAAATCAACGTTACGGTTTAATGGATCAATAGAAAATTACTCTCCTTATTGAACAGTCTATTGTAGGTCTCTTAATAACTCTCTGGCGACAGGAAATTAACTGGCAACAATTTAGATACTCACTTAATCATTTAGGTAACTTTTTAAGCAAAAAAGCCAAAAGATTTCCTGGTGCCAGCTTCTGAAATATGAATATTTGCTGGTTTTTAGTCTCTTGTGACAGTAAAGTGCATCTTTTTGGGTTTTGGACTGTTGGTTGAACAAAACAAGACTTTAAAATATGTCAACTTGTGCTCTGGTATGTATGTATAACATCTTAAGAGACCAGTCACACATGAAATTGCTTTGGACAGCTGCACCACTTCGGCTGCTTTGTGGACTAAGTTTAACTTCACCTTCCATGGGCTTGACGATCTGAAGCTTCTCTGGCAGGAAGGTCTTGAAAAGGCTGGAGCTGATGGAGAGATCTGACAGGTTGGAGAAAGAGGAGAACATGCTGCCCATCGGGGAGCTGCAGCCACTGCCCTGCCCCTCCGCCTCCACCTCTGCCCCCGCCTGCAGCTTCTTCTCGCGCTCCGCCTGGAAGAACTGACGCTCGCACAGCAAGTTCTGTCGTCGCAGCGACAGGCGGTGGAGGGCCCTGGTCAGGTCGTTTCCTCCTGGAGAGCCAGGCTGGCCCAGCCGCACCTCCTCCCTGCAAACACACACACACACACACACAGACATTTTATTTAGCTGAAACTTGAGTTAAAATGCAGAGACAGGAAGTGAATATTCTCTGTAACGTACCCCTGTACGGACTGGAAGGGCTGTGCTGTCATCACCAGAGAGCTCTGTCCTGAGCCGGGGATGGGAGGCGTAGCCGAAGCTGCCCGCGGTGTGGAGGCGTTGACGGAGCGGACTGTCTGGAAGACTCGCTTCTGGGATATTCTGCAGGGAAGAGGGAGGTCGAAGGTCAGAGACAAATTGTCCAGCTACTGAACCATCTGTCCAAAAGACTAGTGATGTATATAAATGGTGGCTTAGCGGACCGAGGGCTTGAAGTGGCCTATAAAAGCAGTTTGGATTTATGTGGAGCTCAATATATCTCAGGCACACCCACTAAATTCACCCATTGAGTCTGTGTCAGGAAGCTGGATTTAATTGTTGTTAAGTAGCAGAAAATCGAACCAGTCTCCCCTCCCACTCTCAGCCTGAGGACCGTCTCAGTAAGACTTTGATTAGATCTGGATTGCGGTGAAGTTACCTTTGGTCCTGAAAGGTGGTCTCTTCCTCCACACTCAGCTCCCTCCTCATGGTGCCCTCGATCTCTGCGGCCAGAGAGTCCTGTACACACACACACAAAATGGCATGATATACATAAACCCGGTTGAATTAAGAGGTAAGACTCTACGTGGCAACATTTCTGCATTTTTGTGTAAATAATAAAGCGTCAGAGTGTCTCTCTCACCATGGGGTAGAGGCCGTAGGAAAGGTGCCGTCGCATCCCAGCAGAGGGAGCGTTTTTACTGCGAAGCTCTTTGATCTCCTCCTGGGATTCATGGAGCATCTCGACACACTCCGCATTCCTGTCCGCCAACTCGTTCAGCTGCAACACACACACACACACACACACACACACACACACACACACACACACTTAAATTAGGCATGTATTCAGACTATAAATGTAAAAAAAAAAAATTTGTCAGTTGAATTCTCTTAAATAAATCACTAAACCTATTCATTGATTTACAAAATTAACATAATTACTAATTAGAATTGTGACTTTAGGAGGCACTGTGTGAGACTGGCTGTACCTCTGCTGTGAGCAGTCTCTGGGCGTCTTTAGAGGCCTGCAGGTGCATCCTCAGCTCCTCCTTCTCCAGAGCCAGCTGCAGACACACAACGTAAGCATTTAAACACACTCACATGATGCACGTATTTACCTGTGAATTGTGAGGCAAAAGTAATTTAGGTTAATTAGCTACAGGTTATATAATGTAAATATACATTTTAATCTTTGTGCTCGGGGACAAAAACAAGTCATTCCAAGTCAAAAGTCCAAGTCGAGTTACAAGTATTTTGTGATTTTAAGTCCAGACTGCAGTCATCAGACTCGTGACTCGAGTCTGGCTCTGGTCCAAGTCGTGTGACTCAGGCTGATCCCTGTGGTCCATACAGTGTCCTCACCTGCTTCACTCGGTGTTGCAGCTCCACTATCTGGGAGAGCAGCTGAGCGATTTCCTCCTGGTGTTGGAGCAGCTCCTCGTTCTTGTGGGACAGCTCGTCTGTCAGAGACACCATATGGCTGTTGGACTCACCTACACACACGCACGCACGCACACGCCAAAGTTAAAATGAGTACTGAAAAGCTTTTGAGTGGAAATGTGAGTGGAAATGTGTGTGTGTTCATGTGCATCTGACTCACGGAGCTCCTTGACACAGTCGCTCACTAGCTGCTGCTCCTTCTCCTCATAGGTGACGGTGTCTCTCTTCAGTTGACACGCCTGGAGAGGAACCAATCAGCACATCCAACATCATAATAACTCACCTTCTGTAAAAAGCTTGTTCATCAGGACAATGAAAGGTACTTCCTCTTCCATATTTACAATTTGCATCAGCTTCCCATTTCACTTGCTATTATTGTCTGTTCCAGCATCTCCACTATAACCTCGTACCTCAGACCTCAGCATCAGGTTCTCCTCCTCCAGCTCCTGCAGCTTGCTCTGCAGAGACTCCAGCTGGCTGAGGGCTGCGGCAGCGGCGGTTCCCCCCGGCGGCGGAGGCTGCCGTAGCGGCGTGGACACGCTGGAGTCGGTCTCGCTCTCCTCCGAGACGCTGGCCACCATTCGCAGCAACTCGTCCTTCTTACCGAGCTCATGCTGCAGCTGGTGAACCTGGCCAACGGGGAAAGAGCGATTACTGTGAGTCAGAGCCGTTTCATTTAACTCCAGGAGACATGATCACTGGTTGCTTTTTTGTTTTTAAATGCATGTCACAATTAAAACAGCTTTTAGTTCCATTTAGATCTTCATACTCTGACACACTCACCACTCTCTTTTTCGTGCCTATAATTTCTAAAAAAAAAAAAATTTAAAATTTAAAATTTAAAAACATTTAAAGCACCATCCTGAAATTAAATTAAATAAACATGTAAGCCACCTGGTCCAGGGCCTGTGCTAGCTGCTCCTCTAAGGCCTCGTTGCGTTCCTGCAGCAGGTGGTTCCTCTGCAGAAGGGACTGACCGATCCGAGCGGCCAGCTCCAAGTCCCTGTCTCGCTGTCCAATAAGAGCGCAGAGACAATCAGCCAATTAGATGCTGCTCCTTAATAGAACAAATAAACAAATAGTCGCAAGTGAAGAAGGGGGAACCTACCTCAGCCAAAAGGTGCGTGACCATTTCCATGTCATTGTAAGTCTTGGTCATCTGCTCCACGCGATCAGCACTGAGGACTGAAAGAAAGTAAAGTGGACATTTAGGAGACACACAAGCAAACACACACACAATCTACGATGTGGCATGTGCATGCAAAATGTGCATTCAGGGAACTCCAAACTAATAAGACACATTTCTGTAGCATGCCACCTTTACTTACTAGCTAATAAAATGTTCTGACCACAAGCAACGTGAGCAGCCACTCGTTACTGTGCAGCCAATCATGAACTAGTATGTGGCCATTTGATGATATAGCACCACAACATGGCACTGTGGTTGCTAGTGGTCTGAAGCCACACTAACCCTATACACACATAAAGAGACTGCACACACACTCTACAGTGCTACAGTACTACAAGCTATACTATGCACATCTCTTGTCTGCTGTCATCTACATGCAAAAAGCAGAGAGGGGCTGCAGGTCTGTGGCTGTGGAGCGGTTCCAGGGCCACATAGTGGACTGAAGCCCCCCTCTCTCTCACACTGGAGCTAAATGAAGAAGTCGCAGAGCAGAACAGGCAGATAAAGAGAGAGAGAGAGAGAAAGGTACCTTTGGAGAGGCTCTGAGAGCCGGGGTGGGAATAAGAAGAGGGCTCCAAAGCAAGATACGCTAGTGAGAGAAAGGACAGGGACAAGAAGGGACAGTTCAAAAAAAGTGCACGAGAAACCAGAAGGTTTTAAGATGAACAGGACAAAAAGACAGAAAGCAGCAGCACAGAGAGGCGAGACATTGAGAGAAGTAAGAAGCTGAGGGTGAGAATCTACACATCAATTAGTCTGGTCCGCTTTTAGCACCTGAGTGGGAGTCACCAGCGCTGCACCGCTCCCCCTTCCACCTGTTCAGAGAAAAGTGGCAACTCTAATCACTCATTACCTTTAACTAAGACTCTGCACCTGAATGCAGCCCCACCGAGCTGACACAACTACATTTATTATATTTTCTTTGCTGCATGGCTTTTTAGGTTATATCTGCAACAAAAGAGGAACTTTAAAACAACACTAGAATGTAATAAGTACAATTAATACTGTAAGTGAGATAAGGCACACTGAACTGAAGGAATAATATTTATAATTGCAACTACTGACTGCAATCAAAGTACTGTTGGGTATTCATGCACTCCTCAACCACACAAAAGACTGACATCTTCTCTCTCCTCTCTGTTCTTATGTACATCCAGTTATAATTATGGTGAAACAATCCACATTTCTGCAGGAACTGAATATACAGTAATAAGCAGAGGTAGAAATGAAGCAGCTTCGTGAACGGACGAGAGCTGTCGTCCAGTAATCCGAGGCCCACAGTGACCTCTGGATCCGCACACCGCACTCCCCCACCCAACAGTTAAAAATAACCTCTGCCCACAAGAGCCATCTTTGTTACACACAGGAAGACGATACACAATGCATATAATCTCTCTTTACTGTACATTTCACACACACACACCGAAACACTAGTGTGTTCACTTGTAGAAGACAGTGAACTGAACTCTGACCACAATAAACTGCATACAAGATTAGCTTTTGTTTTGATATTGATCCTTGGAAGACATGCACACTCACACAGTGCAATGGTCAATGAGTGACCTTTTGATTCATGGTTGGTTGGAGCTTTTGGCACTAACAAACTCCAGCTACACCATTTGTTTATTTGACTTACTGTAACACCCAATTTGAAAGCGAGAGATTATTAATTCAGCTGTGTAAAACTGCTGATTTTAACGTCCAGGATCAGTTTTTGCTCGACCGAATGTGAAAGTTAAAAGACAAAGATCAAGTTTGAGGATGTTTTTGTGTTATACTCTAAAGTAGCTATTCCATATATACGCTAACAGAGTTTCCAAGGTTAGAAAGTATTAGAAGCGGGCTTACACGGACAAAACCACATGCTCATATATCACTAAAGATTAGACCACAGACCAGCTACAGCTACATGATTTCTTTGCATTAAAAGTGTGACTGACTAAAGCATTTTTGCCAAGTCTGCGTCAGACAGCTCCCTCTTCTGATTTCACAACAACACACAAAAATGGGACACTTGATACTTGAGATGCTTGTATTGAAATATTTAAGCTGTTTAAACGTTGTCTAAATACGCCAAACTTCTCTAATCGCTCTTGTGCATTTCTTCATATATTTATATCATGTTTGCTTTAGGACAACCAGAAGGCACTGGAATATTAACATGCCTCTGCATCAGGCACTATTAACAGACTGCATTTGATTTCACGCTGCAGAAGTGGAGCAAATGTTTCCCCGAGCAGGAATGTGAAAGCGAGACTCCCTTACTGTACCCCTTCTCTCACGCGTGCCGTTAACAGACATACAAAATGCTGCGTCCACCATGTTACACTTAAATCTTCTGTTGGTTTTGTCACCAAAAGGACTCAAACACAGAGAGGGAATACGTCTCGCAGATTGTGAGAAAAACATAGACAGGAAGTCCATCCAACTGGTAACGCTGCTCCCGCATACCACAACTTGTTTGAATGTAAACACACGAGCATTCATTCAGACTTGCACACTTCCTGTTTTTCAAGGCTTTTACTTGCGTGCACACACACACGCGCACACACACAGGGCACAAAATTAGCGCCAGCCAGCAGCCAAATAATGCTGGTAAAATATGTAGATTTGCTTCACTCACCAGCCAAAACAAAAACAATGGTAATCTAATGAGTGGCTGGTAACATTTGAACATTCACTAGCCATTTGGCTGGTGGACAAAAAGGTTAATTTTGCACCCTGCATACACACACACACACACAATGCAGTACATACACACACTTTCCCCTCCACCCTGTCACGTTCTGCCTGACCTTGCAGACGAGACCGGAGCTGCTGCTGCTGCAGTCACACCGGCTCACATGTCTCTCTCTCTCTCTGTCTGTCTGTCTGTCTCACACACACACACACACAGCGAGCACCATGCTAACACCCCCGCTCACCTTCCATAGCGACGTTATCGTAAACCTCCTCATTGTGGATGTTTAAAACCGGCATGGTCCGACTCTTCTCTCTACTGTCCCGTCTTCATCCTCTATCAGTCCGCTCCCCCCCACCCTCCCGGGCCTCCTCCTCATCACCCTCTGTCCCGTGACTCTGACCCTGGCTTTGAACTCAGCTACACTTAACTGTGGCTGGATCACTGTCTCTCACACACACACACACACACACACACACACACACACACACACACAGAGCAAAGACAAATAGACACAACGACAACCCTGAGCAGAATAATATCCACACTAAATCCCTGTGAGTTTAATTGAAGAGGGTGTGTTCTGTATAAAATGAATCCCTCACATGTCTAATGCACCGACACACACACACACACACACACACACCATCTGCTCACTGATGTCGCCACTGGCTTGACCAATCAAAAGAAAGTAGACAGAGAGACACAGAAAAGTTAGAAAGAGATATCTGAAATCTAAAACACACACACTTACTCATGTAGCGGAAAGTCTCCTCAGCCAGCACGGGAGAGATGGCGCTGTGCTGGACCTCGTCTGGGGAGCAGCTCGGGGAGACCACCCAGTCCTGGCTGTCCGACAGGTAGACGGAGCCGGCCGAACCGGAGCCCAGCGAGCCGGAGCCGTAATGCTTCCCGCTGCTGCCCAGCCCCTCATCTGCAGGTGAGAGGACAGATCAAACATAAATCCTACGTATATAAACATACAGACACGTGAGGCCGTAATCAGCTGAAATACAGGTGACGCATTACACTGTAAACTAATCAAGGCTTTAGCATGTTAGCATGCAGCACAATGAAAACAAGAAGTACAGGAATGATGAGGGCTTTTATTTTGTCAAAACTGCGCAGCCCTGATGAGATGAAGAATGTCAGACTGCTGTGAATGTGGGCTGATGAAGCATCTGAATGTGTGTGTGTGTGTGTGTGTTTTCCTGGCTCAGGCACTGCATGATCCAATGTCCTTCCACTTGAGCAAATATGTGGTTTACTGGGACAGATGGGGCTAACTATAGCATCAGGCCCAAAGACAGAGCATACTGTACTTCAGGGCTGCATGACATTGGTGGAGTAGTTTTATACAAAGCCAACAGTCGCCATACTGCAGCATCAGCGTTAGTTAGATACATGGCCGCCCACCTGTCTCAGTGCTTGACTCTTTCTTCTCCACCGCCCGGGGTTTGGCTTCAAACATGTCCTGTCCTTGGAGCGGGAGGGGGGTCCCCGCCCGGCCCGCTCGCAAACACAAAGCCGGACAGAAAACGGGAGCTGCTGTGACATCACATCCTGTTCCTGCGCTGATGGGTGGTGCCCGCGCACACCTTTACCTGCGGAGGGAAGCGTTAGACGTCAAAGAAGCAATGGTCCCGGAGGCGAAGGTATGAAAACTCCACAATCTGTTACGTCTCACATTAAGAATAAAGCGTAATAACTTAGAGTCACTAAAATCTGTTTGGTGGTGGAGTCACTTTGGAGCATCTCTGACTCCAGCTGCTTGAGCCCTCTTTTCTCTTTCCCACTTGGTTGCTGACATTTAAAGGCAGGCGGAGAAAAAAAACAAACCCCATTCCTCCTACAGTGTTGTCTCTGATTGTCTGGCATCTTCTTCAGGGTTTGACAGATCTTACGTGCCACTACAACCACTTAAACTACATCAGTCAAGCCTTAAAATCTTAAGAAGCGACTGACTCTCTTCCGTCTATCTGACGAAGGCACATTTTTGAGATACATAAAAAGTCACTCATTAAGTGTCAAAGTAGGAAGATTTACAGACTAGCACAAAGCCAGCTGCTGTAACTCTGATGCATTTTCATTTCCTTCTCGTGTGCCACATAGTGTTTTAAGAGAGGGCCGCGGGGTGAGACAGGGCCCTCCCACATCCTGTTGCCTCTCTCTGGAGGAATGAGACAGGATGCACTCTCTTAAAAAGGATGAGCTCCCAGCAGAGAACTGGGATTTAAATGACAGACATTTGACCAGCTGTGGACACGTGCTGCTCTGTACAGTGCCGCACTGTCATTTGCTAGATTTTTTTAAAATTTCTTCTGCTCCAAACAACCAGCTGCTGCTGGAAACGTTAAAAAAAAACATTTGTTAAGAGGGACTGCAGCAATTTGGTGTTGCACTCCCATGAAGTTGAGAAAAATATCAGAGAAACTGACAGTTTTTATAGAACGATGCCATGAATAGCTACTGTGCAGGGTCATAAATCCTACCATCCTGTACAACCTCCAGTACCATCTGCATCACTGACCTTAGTGCTTGGCCTGTGCATGCAGACAGATTACATGCATATCTGTGTGTGTGTGTGTGTGTGTGTGTGCATCAGTGAGCATGCCTGTGGACAGAGAGTCCTTGGGCAACATTCATCCTCTGCTTACGTAACACTGAAGGAGATTAATGTGAGGCACGCAATGCTACAGCCTGAATGTGCTGTCTACCATTAGAGGCCCGGCAGATAATATACTGTACCGACCCATTAATGACACTGGTATTGACTGACTGGTATTGGAATTATAATAGTCACATTCGTATTAGGGCTAAGAGCAATTCTATGCACAAAATACTGCATATATTAAAAGCATCAATATGAGCCGGGTAAAGAGATTCTGCATCCATTATGTCCATACTCGTCATAGCAACATCGCTCGGATGCAAGCTTTATCTTTCCCATGATTTAAAATGCCAAGGCTCATCTTCACCAAGTGCCTGTGAGTCATCGTCTCGTGAGTAACACCGTCACAGCCAGACAGCTTCTGGTTTGCGATGCAGCCTGGTCTTCTGATTTGTTTTGAGTTAATATTCTAGAAATTAAAGTAGCAAGAGATGCACTTATACTCCCAGGGCCTCTTTAACTTCTTGACAACGGATAAACAAAATATAGATAGCTAACAGCAATTAAATGGAGATGTGTGATTTGAATTTTACCGACTACACACACACACAATTGTATTTGGCTTGAAAAAGCTGGAGAAAAATTCTGACCACAATCTGGAAACCACCACTAAACTTTATAAAAAAGGTGTAAAATGTTTGAAAGTAACACTGCGAAACACAACGCAGCAGCATTATACACAACATTAGTCTGCCACAGCTGTCCCAGAGGGACTGTCTGCTTGCATCAGCTTTTACAGACTTCATGTCTAATCTAAGCATCAGCTGATGCTCTTATCCAGACTGACCTTCAACAGGTGCAGCAGTAGAAATGTCAGCATCTGAATACCATGCTCAGGTATAAGCTGAGGTCAAAACAAATAACACCAACAACGACAAGGAGTTCTTTGACCCCCACACCTGAAAAAATCTCCCTGAAGTCTGGAAAGACATCCTTCTTGGCTTTTATCTGTTTTCAGCTTCACCGCCTTCATTTGTGCTCTCAGCCCAGCTTAGATCTGACAAACTGGACAGGACCTGAGGGCTTGCTTCAAAAGAAACAGGACACGGGAAGCAGCATGTGACACTGACTGGACCCGAGACTTTAACCGCATAACCAGACACCTCTGACTGGAACAGCAGCACACATTCCTTTGCCATGGCCTGCCAAAATCATGAAATACTCATCTCACCAGACTGGCTGCGAAAATCCACAACAACTAACCCCCACATGCGGTATCCTCCAAAACCCTGCTTGAAAAACCTGTAACTCAAAGATGATTTACTGGTCAGTAAATGTACAGACGAGTAAAACACGACTTATGACGTTATAATTAATCCTCAGGAGCTACTGTCCAATTCGGCATGACTTCAATACGCGAAAAAAACAGTTATTCGGATAAAAAACTGTACAATTACAGAAACTGTCTGCGTACGCCTCCCTCGTTGGCTGACGACACTTTGCGCACAGACGGTGTTACGCGTCGGGATCAACTGACAGTTAGCTGACGTTTACTGTACATTTCTTCCTATAAATCTCCGTATAAAAAAAAATCCAAATCTCCTTGAACTGAACCTACTATTATATTCACGTTTCACGTGTTTTCCTGTGCTGGGGAGGAGGGCGGCTGCGCCGATGCCACGGCGCGCTCCAACCGGGGCGGCCTCCCTCGATCGGGGAGCATTGCAGCACCACAGAACCGAAAGATGGTGTTTGATTATCACAAAAACCCACCCGATGTCAACGTTGTTGCACAGCATGGGCAGAATCCGGCGGTGCGACCCGGTGTCCGTCGCTCCCTTCACCAAAACCTCAAACAATGGAGGGGAAGGCGCAACAGCCAAGGAGTCATCAACGGGCGACGGACTGCAAGCTTGGTGACGTTTATATCTAGTGCCAAATTGAAAGGCCAGTCGAAACAATAAATAAATAAACATTTTCGCTTTTTCGGGGGATGTTGCGCGGTTCGATGTCGACGCGCACACAACCCGAAGTAATACGGAGTCTATAGATCCATAGGTCGGTGAGGATATCAGGCTCTCCGCTGTATCTTTAGTTAGTTTAACTCTGCTGCGGAGGGCAGAAGGTGAGCAGCTTCTTTTCATTACTTTACATTAACACAACACATACCTGATATATATATATATATATATATATATACATACATACA
Organism: Macquaria australasica; assembly: GCA_005408345.1. Taxonomy (NCBI): domain Eukaryota; kingdom Metazoa; phylum Chordata; class Actinopteri; order Centrarchiformes; family Percichthyidae; genus Macquaria; species Macquaria australasica. Next base: position 155,276 of record SEMN01000371.1, on the reverse strand, counting down.
TATATATAAATATCTGCGTTGGTGAGCCGAGCCACCGACACGGGGACCCAGGTTGTTTTCCTGCTTCACCGAGTTAAAAACAGAAATAATAATAATAATAATAATAATAATAATAATAATAGTAGTAATAATGTTGCCCACATGTTTGGTAGCAGTCGGTTTGAATCACAGTTTAACTGAAATGGCTGCAGTTAATCTAACCTTGAAGGGGAATTGGATTTGATATTTGCGGAATTATTAATTTGGACTGCACCGCCAACATTTACCTCTTTGTCTTTTTGGTGCATCATGAGCACAAACCGAATTAAAAAAAAAAAATATATATATATATATTAACTGCTCATCGGGAACGGCTGTGTTCCAGGGTTCATTCACAATTTGCCTAAATTCCGATGTGAGCGGCTGGACCGGACCGGACCGGACCGGGCTGGACTGGACTGGGGTCTCCGCTGGTGAACGTCACATAATTTCCTGGGATCAATAGATCAGCTGATGCGGCCAGGTAAGCTGCAGGCGGGCGGGCGGATGGATGGCTGAGGTCGCCGGCTGCTTAGTGGAGGATTCGCCGACCCGCACGACACCGCTGCGCTGCGCTCCGCCGCGATCCGTCTCCTGCGGCCCGTGAGCGGATGAATGCCAAAGCCTCCGATCCTACCATCGCCAAAAAGGACTCCATGTCTTTCTTGGTAAGAATCTCACGCCGCATGGATTTTGCTCTGCGCGTCCGTGCGTGCGTCCGTCCGTGCGTGCGTGCGTGCGTGCGTACCCCGCTCCCCGAGTGGATGGTATGAAAGTCACGAATCAGCTGGCTGGTCCTGATGCTTTGGTGCTCTGGTGGGAAGTGTGTTTAGAAATGGATGCACCCGCATATTTGTCAGCATTTGTTTAGATAGCTTGTCTTTTGCATCTGCGTTTACATGTATATTATGGGGCTAACACAGATAGGGAAATATCAGATATTAATACTGGCATCCCTCACTAATTATGTATGCAGCTCTTGTTTAGCTCTGTTGGGCCACCTCAGTCAGTCAGTCAGCTGCCTCTTTGTTATCATCACTCTAATTCTCTCACCACGTCCCATAAAATGCCCTGTAAGTGCCTTCACAGCCCATCCCCCCCCCCCCCCACGATGCTTGCCACATCTCTGAGGCCTCCACTCCCGAGCTCTCATCTTTCCATCTCCGCTCTTCCTTGTCCTGAAGGGCATGTCTCACCTGTGCTCCTCCTCCCCTCCCCCCCCCCCCCCTTCACCAGGACTGTTCCTGCATCTCCCACGCTCAGGTCCAGCCCTTGGACACAGAGGAGCGCTATGAGGACATCAGCCACCAGTTCCTGGTCAGTAGCCGAGACGCTGTCAGCATGGAGACGGGCGTCACTCTGATCCTCTTCCATTGTTTCATCACTATTCATTCATTTATCACGTGTTGCCTTAAAGTTGTTGAAGACAGTAACTGTTGGAATAACATTGCAGCTGTTAAAGCTGTTGGTAACGCTTAAAGGGTTACTCCATCATTTTAATATTCTATAACGTTGGGGACTCACAAGAGAGTGTCCTGCGACAGAGGCCGAGATATCCTGGTTTTAAGTCCCTAGTTTTTTTTATTTTTATTAGACCCTTTATGCCCAGTGAACCCATGTCTCCCAGTTTAAAACACAGACTAACAGCTAACATGACAAGTAAACTGTGTAACGTGTAAAATCAGTGGAGTGCCCCTTTAAGGCGTCATAAAAACTTTTATTTGCAAGATTTCACCAGAAACTTTTCCTGTTTTGTGATGTTCTTCTGCAACTATAAGCATTCATAATGCAGTACTCGGTATTTAGTCATTATTATTAACTACTTTAAAATGTACTGCTAGTGTGTGAGGTCATTTCCCCCCTGATAATAAATGCAGACAAAATGCTGGGACAGTACAGATAAACCCAATAAAACACATTCAGCTGGTGTGTTTTTAAAGCTGCATCAGAGAACCAGACACTGCTCTGTCCCAAAAACTCTGTCTGCATCACTAAAACTGCAAGCATCCCCCCCTCCTCCTATTCCTTTGGTGGCCATCGCCCCCTCACACATCACCTCACTACCAAAAGAATCGGTTATTGTGTAAGAAGCATTACTGAAGTGGCCTGTACCACAGCCTGTGAACGAGGACTCCAAGTTCTGTCAAGATAGATTGAGTTCCTTATTTTCCATTCTGTGTTACCTTCAAGATAAATGCATAATATATGTGTGTGTGTGTGTGTGTGCGTCCCTGCAGAGCTGTGACAGTTCTGAATACACTCTGCAAGGGCCAGCGGGCGGCGATGACATCACAGGGCTGTCAGCCGAGCCAGCCCACTACCAGCTGCTGTCTGAGCTGGGTGAGAAAACACCACAACTTTCCCACCCCAGTCTTTGAAAACGGCTGTAAATGCAGTAAGATTTCACTTCAGGTCAATTCTCCGTGTCACAGGGAGGGGCTTCAATAACCTGAGCCAGGTGAACATGGCACGCCACGTCCCTACTGGCCAGCTGGTGGCCGTCAAACAAACCAACCTGGACGAGTGCACCGAGGAGGAGCTGCTGCAGCTCATGGTGGTTTTATTTAAAGGACATTTTTGCTGAGTACATGTGGTTCTTCTCTGCACAGCTTATTTTAGTGGATCAGACTTGCTTCTGTTAACCCGCCATGAACTAATAGCTGCTTTCCATCCGTGTTCGTTTGTGCCTCGAACCCCAGAACGAGGTTCTGCTGTCCAGGCTGTTCCGCCACCCGAGCCTGCTGACCTCTCGCCTGGTTTTCAGCTCCTGCTGCCAGCTTTGGGTCCTCACGCCGCTCATGGCCTACGGTCAGCCACTGCCACACCTCAGAAACTTTTAGTTTTGCCCCTAAAATCCATCAAATTTACTAGAGAGAGGACTGTCTTGATAATCGAATAATCATAGCCATGTTTTAAGTAAAACTTGCTAATTCCAGCTTCTCAAATGTGAGGATTTCACACTTTTCTTTGTCATACATGATAGTAAATTGAACATCTTTGGACAAAACAAGAAATTTGAAGACATCTACATTTATTGGGGTCTCAGCATTATACCACTCACCCTCTCAGGGTCTGCTTTTGTCAATAGCTAGAAAGGTTTTTCCACTGCTGGTGCTGTATAATCAATGATTAGGAAACATTGTGCTGTTTATACTGACAGACAAGAGCTCTTTCATTTTCTATCAGTGCATTTCTTAATACAAAACCTTAGGCCAAAATCACTGCACTCACAATTTGCCTCAAAATTCAGATAAATCACTGCTGATTTTCCGTGAGAATTACCTGCTCAGCTTGTCCTTTTCCCTCTCCTCTTGCCTGCAGGCTCTGCAGACACCTTGCTAAGAACACATTTCCCAGACGGAATGAGTGAATCCCTGATAGCGTACCTGCTGTACGGTGTGCTGAAAGCATTGGAGTACCTGCACCGGATGGGCTACGTTCACCGGTCAGTGGGAGACAGGAGACATTATAAGAAACATCTGTATTGCAAGGAAAAAATATGTAAAAATATTTGAATCTTAATTCTCAGGGGGGTGAAGGCCAGTCATATCCTGCTGTCAGGGGAGGGGCGCGTCTACCTCTCAGGGCTCCACTGTGTTTACAGTATGATGCGAGAGGGGAAGAGGATGAGGGCGGTGTTCGACATGCCCCACCACAGCCCCGCCCTGTTGCCCTGGCTCAGCCCCGAACTGCTGCGACAGGTCAGGACTCCCTAGATTAAGACTCCCATATGACACGAGCTCCACTTCTCCTGTGTATAAACTCAACTAGACTATTGAACACGTCCTCCTTTTAATATCGCTCCTACGAAAGCTCGAGTGATGCATTCTTTCCTAATGGAGCTATTGTACCTAAAAGCTCGAGAAATGCACATTTCAATAAGCAAGTTTTTTCCAGCCTTATTCTAATGTATTGTGTCTCTCCTCTCCCCTTGGTGTTGCCCTCAGTAGGACCTGCACGGTTACGGAGTGAAGTCAGATATCTACAGTTTAGGTATCGTGGCCTGTGAGCTGGTCAGCGGCAGGGTGCCTTTCCAGGACATGCCCCCCACTCAGGTAATGAGAACACTTCCATCCAAGCTGCTTCTGAAGAATTTGTATGTGCACGTTTGGCTGTAAAGGATCGGTTCAGTGTGTGGATCTTCCTGTTCAGATGCTGCTTCAGAAGCTGCGCGGCTCCCACTGCTGCCTGCTGGACGTGGCGCCCTTCCCGCTGGGCGAGCTGGGGGGGCTGAAGGTGTCACGGTCCGGGGTGGACTCCGGCATCGGGGAGAGCGTAGCCACCGGGAGCATGACGCACAGCGCCACGGCTCCTCCTGCCGACCGACCTCAGAGCCCAGGACCCAAAAACCACTCGGCCACTCTGCACAACCTGGTGCAGCTGTGTCTGCAGCAGCAGCCTGAGCGCAGGTCAGCGCATTAAAGGACCAGTCTGCTTTATCTGACACTTGATCTGATATGATTGCATTCACATACAGATACAAACACACAGACCTTTAATAAAGAGTGTTTGTCCTATTGATGTCTTCCACAGACCGTCAGCATCTGCACTTCTGACCCACGCCTTCTTCAAGCAGGTAGGTTTCCTGCTCCTGATGAGCTCTGTCAGCTCTTTTGTCTAAAAGCACTTCCTTGTGAACTTGTTGTCATGTGAACTTCTACCAGGTGATCCTCCAGCGCCACCATGAGGTCGACATTTGTGGTTTTAAATGAAACGCTGTGCCTAAGTATAGCCTCACAGAGCTGCTAGCATGGCTGATGACTTGTAGTTTTGTTGTATGGACACAAAGTAATACTTCATTAATATTGTTAAGTTATATACGATATTTGGCAAACGCAATATTGTACTATAAAAATACATAACAACCAAATAATGGCTACTGTTGTGCCAGAGTTTGAGCAGAGTTGTGTTGTTCTGTGACAGGTGAAGAGGCACACCAGAGACTCCTTCCTCAGCCTCATGTACCCAGCAGTGCCGCTCACCAGCCCCGAGGACCCTCCAGTATCCTGCCCCCCCACCCCGTCCTGCCACGCCTCAACGTCGGCCTCCACCGACACCACTGAGGCTGTGTGGGACTTCTCCTAACCCCAGAATCTCCAAATCCTGACTAGCAAGCCAAACACAAGACAATCAAAGCAAAGTAATGAGGCCAAATCCTACTGTGCTTTTATTTTGTATTATTAACCCGACTCTCTGAGCCTTTTTTTAAGTAGTTTTGTATTTTTTTTAATATGTTTGTCTGATGCATATGTGGAGGTTGGGTCATGGGTCGGTGACGCAGCTGTGAAAGTGCTGGATCAAAGAAGCTGCTCTGATCATAGACCATAATAATAATAATACTTAATAATAATAATGATAATAATGGACTGTCAACGAGTAGCAGGACAAAACACTAATCAGTTGACTAATAATCATCACGCTCTTCCTCCGAGGTAAAAGACACTACAAAGTACATGTGTGGGAACACTTACTTGTTTTTACAGTGTACCTTTAATATGGTTCAAAATAACGGTTATTTTTTGGGGTGAGCGTTGTACCTGTTCTTCTCCTCTAAAGGCATCCTGAAAAATGGAGGACCTCGTTAACTGAATCTGCAATCAATAAGTGAATACATCTTTATTAAATCTTAATAATGGGTACTGACAAAATAACCCGGGAAGTGTAAGAAATGATGTTTCCTTTGTAAAAGTGTTATTATGCGTTCAGACAGTGAATAGTGAATACTGAGGTATATAAAAAGATATTTACAACCCACATGTGCATATATATTCATCCGCAATGTGTGTCAAAGATCGCACTCAAACTGCTAAATAGCTAATACTTTTAATGGTGCCAGTTTGCCAAAATGTAAACAAATATGTGCTTAAAAAACAAATCAGGCCCCAAGTTGTCTACGAACTCTCCCAAAATCTGTCAGGAAGCAGACTTTTAGACATTTTAGTGTTCAAAACGTTTGGAAAACTGGCCACAGTCAGAATACATAAATATATTTATATGTTTGAACATATATGCACACGGTGTTTATGTATAGTCCTTTTTAAAACATGTTACCGCAGACTAAAGTGCAAACCTTTTCCACGTAGGAGTTAGAAACCATCAGTAGGAACAGCAGCTGAATCCCTGATCATTAGTGAGAACGCCAAAACAATATTTCTACTGTGCTCTGTGACCACTTCTCCAACAATGCCTTTATGTTCGAATGAAACCTGCATTCTGAATATGGTGATCTATCTGTAACTGTGATTAAATGTACTGTGTGTGAGAACTGTGATCTACAGTACATATCAAACACGGTAGCTGTATGAGCCTTATATATATATATATATACACTCATATTATAAATGATATGTATATACAAACTTTGATTTCTCCTTTTTCTACTTGGTGATCGAAAAGTGGTGGTTAATATTTTGGGGGAAATGTGTTTATGCAATATTTACCTGTGGTGGAGAGTGACAAAAGGAAGGATTGTTGCTTTATATTTTGTGTCAAATGCTGCAGTAACTGCAGTACTTTCATATTCATTCGATATGTCTTTATTTTTTTAATATTTTAAACCACCTTTATCCTTTAAAAGGAGGACACGTCGAGACACAGCAGCAGGTGGCAGCACATCACAACAGACCGACGGAGCCCAGCCCTTTGCAACCACGTAGCACAGCGTGAAGTGGACAGACTGTCACAAACACACCGAGGATTGTTTTAGATATTACGATAAATATTACAAACCGTTTTTTCCCCCCTCATCATAACGAGTTAAATGCGCTATAAAAGAAACGCGTTCACTGCTCTGAAGCTGCAGTTTAACCCGGAATAGGTTCACTTGGTTGGCAGCATTTTTTTGGTGCCAGCAGCTGCAGTGTATCGTGCATCCGGTTCCCCTACCAAATTAAAGGCTCGTCTTATCGGTCAAAAACAAAATTAATTCCAGATATAAAATATTCTACAGCAAAGGTTAAGTGCTGGCTAAAAGCAAACCAGAGCTGTGTCAATTTTTTTTTAGCCAATTGTAGTTTAATTAAACAGTACATGTAAAAGCCCAACTAGGGACAAGAGTTGAAAATTATCAATAGCTATAAACTGTGCAGCTCATCATTTTCATGCTATGTTAAATTGCATCATCCTTATCAAATGAATTCAAATAGAAAAAGAAAAAAATACATATACTGTATAGAATAATTTTCTTGTCTTTGACTCAAGTTGGAGGACAAAAAAACAACATACATTCAACAATAGAAAAAGTCTTAGAAAATGAGATTTGAACATGTAAAAATAAAATAAAAATGTAAGAAAACATAACAAGAATAACCAAAAAAAAAAATCAACAGCAAACGCTCAATAAACAACATAAATAAAAAGCAGGAAAAAAGTGAATATTCTCAAGCACAGTACATCACTTTGTAACCCAACCAGTTTAAGAGAAAGATAATGCTCTTATTTTGAAATGCGTCGACCGGAAGGGCAGGTGTTGGTCGCTGTGACCGTGTCGCCAGCTTGACGCGCTTCCAGCAGCTCGGTGACGGTCGGTGTCGTCGTTACTCAGGTGAGTGCTCCTCGATTTCTCGACGGTTTTTAACGACGTTTTGTCAGGTACTTACACCTTTACTCTCCCTCTGTATGAGACTTCTGTAGCCGGGCAGGCTTGGGAGGACGAGGCGTTTCTGTCACATGAGGAGGAGGAGGAGGAGGAGGAGAAAGGGAGGCAAAAATATATAAATATATATATAGATATAGGCTTTTTTTGACAGCTGGCTTGGCCAGGTAAGGTCGCCTGATACGGTAATGCTTGCCGAGGTTAGCCGGAGGCGTCGTACGGCTGTCACGGGGCGGGCGAGCCTGTTAATGGTGCGCGTCTGGCCGTGCAGGGCGGCTCAAAGTGCGGTGAAGCAGTTTCGCCATAGCGCCAGACCGCGACCCGACATCCGCCTCCGCGACGCGTAACTGCTCGTGTGGTTGTCATTGACAGCGCAGACTCTGCCGGGAGGAGCCGAAGAAGCGGGGAGCGCAGGCCGAGCCGCCGGGGCCGGGACCGGGACCGCACACCTCTGCCGTGCCATGGAGTAACGACGCGTCCGCCGCTGCGTCTTCGAGGGAGCGTTAACGCCTTGCCAGAGTTAATGGACGGTCATGGTGTCGAGAGTTGAGGGGCCATGAAGCAGCCAGGGAAGTGACCTCGGTGCACACTACAGCCTGAGGTGGGACCGCTCACTGGCACCATGGCATCCAAGGAGAGACTGTATGAGGTCTGGATGCTCTACTGCACTAAGGTAAGGTGTATTCCTGTGCGCGCACACACACACACACACACACACTCCCACTGCCTGTGTCTCCTGTGGAACAGCCAGGGAAACGTCAGCAGGTGAAGTAATGGACGGTGTGATGACATTTCCTCCCTGGCAAAGAGGTTATTGCGTCTTGGAAGTCCAGTGTTACTGGATGTTCTCTGTGACAGATTGAGCACATCTGCAGTGGCACACTGTGGCCAGCAGTGAGTCAAATCAGTGTGGGAATTCAAAGCTTGTGCTGACACACATTTTTAAACCAAATTCACTGGTTGCCGTTGTTTTGTGGCAATGTTTAGCATCTTTTTTAGAGGACGCAAACAGCATATAAAACATTATAGGGCTCTAAAACGCTCCAGTTAAACCCAGACTAATGAAATTGCTTGCAGATCCTGAAGGATTTATTGGTAGGGGGCACATTAGGCTTATAAATTAATAATTGATTGACAGAGAAGCAATGTAGCTTGATGTCAATTATTAAAAAGAGTTTCTCTAGCTGTGGTCAGGCAGGAACCTTCATGGCATTGGTGCTGAATAGATAACATCTGATATTCGTCATCCCCATTAACTCTAAATACATATCCAACAGCAGACTAAACTATGTGGTCATGTCAAGCTGTTAAATCAGTTAATGTTAGGATGGGGCACTGCTGCAGGGAACAGTGCGGTGCATATAGGATGCTGCTTTGTTTTTACAGTGGCGGTGAATGAATGACACTCTGGCTAGCAGAGACGGCACCCCTTGAGTCAGCTGCTGGCTAGATTTAATTCACTTGGCGATAAAGCACGAGCGCATCCTGGCGTCCAATCAAAACGGCCTGCCTGAGCCGCTCCTCACGTGAGCCTGGCTGCAGTCACACACACACACACACACACACACACACACACACACTCACTCACCTCCCACTGTCACACACACACACACACACACACACACACACACACACACTCACTCACCTCCCACTGTAATCCCTCACAATAACACACACACACACACACACACACACACACAAACCTCTCTCAAGTATTTACACCATAAAAGCAAAGCTGTTCTATGCAAGTTTAGGATATGACACTGGGAAGTAACGCAAGGAAGCTTGAATGCCGACACAAAGAGAACATCTAATGCCAGTTGTGTGGTTCATAACACAAGTACTCAGACGCACACTGCTGCCCGCACACACTTGTCACAGTCACTTGTGAAAATGCCAGCAATGGCAGCAAGTGTACACGTTGCATTTGTTCTAGCAAGAGTGTGTATTTGCATTGACTTGAGCGTTACACTGCGAGGAAGGATCATTTCATTTCATCCTGGCTGTGAGCCAGGGTCCACCGGGCCAATATTTCTCTCTGACGCTGAGAGAGAGAGAGAGACGCATTTAAATACATATGTGTAGCGACCTGTCTCTCTCCCCGAGCAGCTGAAATGCCAGGTATGGCCGGCGGGGTGTCTGTGCACTATACATGTGCCTAAATCAGACGAGGAATGTGGGAGACCCCCTGTGTCCCACCGAAGGGTTAATTGTTTCACCACCAGCCTCAGTCCTCCTTACCTCCCCTTCCCAGCCTCCTGTTGTCTCAACGCAGCACAACCACGTTCTTATCTCACTGTGTGCGTGTGAGGAAGTACTCGTAGTTTGGGTTAGGTACAGTGCGTTTGATTGACTGTAGACCTGAAGTCTTAATGTAATAGTAATGATTGTCCATGGTTTCATACACTCAGTGTTGTTGGTACATTTAAATTGATCGTACTGGCATCTTCAGTCCAGCTAGTATCATAGTTTTGCCACTTTAAAGGCTATTTAAGCATAAAAACAGAATAGATACTAGATACGACATCATCATATAATTCAGTTGTGCTCATCATAGCTTCCTCATGCGATCTGCCTGTTTAATGATTGACTGAACAATTGCACTGTTCTCTGAGGAGGAGTCAGTCAGGTGTGTGTTGTTGACAGTAGACGCTTGCACAGTACAAGCAGCCGAGGGTCACATTGTGGGTAACTGGCTCATCCTGCTCTGTCAGCTACACATCAGCTGTCCTTTCTTATCTCTGCACGTCGTCATCATTCACCTGACTGTGCCCCAGATCCCGGTGCTGGAAGAGGAAGGGGTGTCTTTTATGCCATTTTGACATATGACACTGTAATAATAATAATATCGGTCTGTGTTTCAAGCCAGCAGTGGCAGCTGTTCGCATATTGATGATGAGGTCAGAAATTGTTGGGCGAGCAGCTGTGGCATCTATGTCAGTGTTGAGGAGTGTGTAGGAGTTGGTGTGTTGGTGCATATTTATGATACTATACTTTGTTACTGTCACCAAGTCCCGTGAATGTGTTCGTCTTTCCCTCAGTATTTTACAACTTCCCTACTCTGCGGTTGCACTCAAACCCATTGGTTCCTACTGAAGATGTGAATCATTAAAAGTACCTACTTTCACTTCAAGACCTCAAACAGCTGGGCACTGTAGTTTTCAGCAACAGGAGGAAATAGTGCATTTGTTGGGGACTATTTTCAGCCATGGATTAATACACATTTGGTGCATTTGGCACAATATTTTAGAGTAAGTATGTAAGTAAGTATGAAGCGCCTTATATCCCGTTTTTGCTTTTGACCGGACTGCAGAACAATCAAACACAATATCTGTCATTGGTCCTGCATTTAAGGCAGATTCAGGCCAGTCGTTAAAGGGATCTAAATGCAAAATAATGAAATACGGAAAGGTGTAGTCTGAGCTTTCAAATACATGCCCATGCTCCAGATTAGCTCGTTGCTTTCTGAGGCTGATAAAGGTTTTGTTTACACCAGTAACTTTTGTAGATACAGCTGTAAAATAGGTCTATATTAACACACTAAATGCTTACTTTTTCTCTATATTGTTTGTCAAAGCCGTAATCATTGCATTTGTGAATATGCCTGTCATTTGTATGGTCAAAGAAGTGCTGAGTAGGCGTTTAAAGATTGTAAATTGGATTGGTGGTTGCATATTGTTATTTCATTTTATAATACATTGTTTTAATCACATCTCACCCAGAAACTGGAGACCCCTGCAGGTTTCTGCACACAGTAGAGGCTTATAGATAGCACAAGTGAGGGAGGAGTCTGTGTATTAGTAGTAGTCATTTTTACATTTTAACTATTCTAATGAGAATGTGCAGTAGCTGCAGAGACTCCAGCTCACTTCTCTGAGTTGTAGAGGGCTGAGAGGTCACAGACGAAGCTAAGGCCATTACGTAACCAGCGATCCTCTTACAGTAGCTGCCTGTCACTGGTTTGTGTTGTCCCCCGAGCACACGGAGCCGCTGGTTGCCCGCTGGTATACAGTGACAACAACACAGCGCTGCAGTGGCTCTCACCACTGTATTAACCAGAAGGGCTTGTAAGAGAAAGTGGAGGGTTTAGCAGGCTTCTGAGTAATGCCAGCTACTCTCTTAAAGCCTTTGTCTGCTGCAGAGAAGCCCTTTTTAATTCTCAACCACAGGGAACATGCCTCGACAGCCAGGGGCATCATTTCACCCTTCAGTGGCTTTAAAGCTGAGCAGGAATCATCACTCCCTTTTTTAATTGTCCACCAGATTCCCAGAATCCTGTCATCCTGTCTTGTGTCACGCCCGGTGAGTCGCTTTTTGACTGGAACGGAGAAACGACAGTCATCTGCATAAACCCCCTGCACTTATGGGAGTCAAGAAGGGGAGGTGGGGGGGTGAAAGCAGAGGGAGGAAGAGAGAAATGAGGAGGGAGATAATCAAACTGAAGCCGGAGACGATGAAGGAGGAGGAGAAAGTGCCGCGGTTTCACATATTTGCTCAAGCAGATTACTCGGGTCTTTTTTTCTGGCTTTGCTGCTTATTTGCCTGTTACAGTCTAATCTCTGTTGTCACACACACACACACACTTGTACACCATGCCACACACAGTCACACACTCAGGCTTTGGTTTATGTGCTGGTATGCAAAGTTTGTTCCCTCGGGCTAGCTTTCTGTCTCACTGCTGCTTGTTTCATTCTGTGTTTGCCTCATGTGTCTCATTTCCCTCTGCACTATGAATATCTCTGGAATAACACTGATGTCACTGACGCTGTGCATCAGACACGCCTCATGTGGTTTTGACCCCTCCCACCCCCAGCCTCTTTAAATACACCTCCGACAGTGGCGTCATGGCCAGAGGAGTTGATGGGCGGTGATGTGATGGTGCAGAAACAGAGCGACCGCAGCCGTCTTTTAAACCTGCAGGGAGGGGACCTTTTTAAACACTGTGGTTCCAGTGACTCCATGCCACTTCCACCAAACCAGGTCACCCACCCAAACTAGGCAAGCAGCCACCCGGCTAGCCGGCCGGCCGCGCCTGTCTGGAGGGGTGGAGCACGTGCTGAGCTGCAGACTGTAGCTGCATGAGAGCGTGGAGCAGCTCATAATAGATCCATCAAGTAATAGAAAGTGTTTTTAATGTATCAGTGTCCTTTTAAATTAGTTAAGAATGCAGTTAAAGCTGTTGGTGTTGAGTTGCCACAGATAATAATGACATATTTAGCCTTAGGGTTTTTTTTTTATTGTGTCCTAATTGTTTTATTAGAGTGGTAATTCTTGGTTTTATTTCATGTGTTTTAAACCTGGCTGACTTCAGTTTTATGTGGTTTTTGCTTCACTTCTTCTTTCTCTGACTTTATTTTGAAATAGTTTGACTTTCTGTAGTTTGCGCTAAATTGTCTTTTTAGCAATTTATTTTATTTTCTTCCACTAACTTAAAGGTGCAGTGTGGAGGTTTTCTTGTTTGGTTCTGTTTGCATTTAGTGTTTCTCATCAAAATGCATTGTGGTCTAACGAACGTGTTGAGTTCACTTCCTTCCTCAAAAAAACATTTGGAAAGCTCGTTTCAAAAACAATAACTTCTGCTTTGTTTACATCCATTCTTCTCCTTTGCCTTTATTAGCACAGGAACGCCACCAACTGTTGATCCGCGAATAACCTGAAACCCGTGCATGACCTCATGTGCAGAATACAAACATAAAAACATTACTGCGCATCACTGCTAGGGGTGAAAAACTCCGCAGGGTACCTTTTTTAATAGTAATAACTTCTGCTGCTATAAACCTAAAATGCATTGCTTCCTGTGTAACAGAGAATTTTGGCCATGAAATAAGTACCAGAAAGTAGAGCTGCAACCAGCTGATCGACAGTCAGTCATTGCCATATATGAAAGCAAACCAAATATCTTTGGGTTTTGGGCTGTTGGTAGAATAAAACAAGCTATCTAAATACATCACCTTGGGCTGCAGCTAATTATTTTCATAATGGATGAATCTGCTGATTAGTCGTGAATATAATCAGCAATCAATATAATCAATTAAGTTAGTTGGTCATTTTCTTTTTTGATCGACTAATCGCTGCAGCTCGAGGCAGTGGGAAATTATAATGGGCATTGTCCACTATTTCCTAACATTTTCTAAATGATTTATTGAGAAAATAATTGGCAGATTACTCAATAATGAAAATAATAAAAATGCAAGTTTTTACCGCAGAAAATATAAAAGCTTTCATGAACTTGATTAATTACTAATTATTTATAGTAGATAAAAATGTGGTTGTGTCACTTTTTCCACCTATTTAGAGCGTCATTGTCTGAAAGTTCGACCCCCTTATTACCTGTTGTTATTATGGGTTTGCTGGGAACATATGGTATCACGTAGCAGAGCGTGATCTTCTATCCCAGGTCGACACATGTCTCGTGTTTTTCAGAGCGCGGCGTCCGTCATATCAAAATGAACGAGAGCTGTCAGACATGCATCCTTAATCAGCACTTTCACTGTGGACAATCTTAACACTCCCACCTCTCTGGTCCCTCTGTGGGTCAACGAGGGGTGTCTCAGTTTTGAGAGTGAAGTGCATTGATCTGACTTTGTTAGCTTCACAGAGGTCGACATCATTGGGAATGTGACGTAGCAGTCTGGCAGAGGGCCTAATGTGATAATGTGCATACAAAGGTGTGATCTCCTCATGGGAACCGTGACACAAGATAGTTGTTAGAGTTGGAACAAGGTGACTGTTGTTGAGTTCGGATTCCTACATCTAGATCATTATATGTGTGTTTTGTGTGTGTGTGTGTGTGTGTGTGTGTCAGGCCAGTGACGAAGGCCGAGGATAAACAGAGAGCCATGTAGAGAGCAGGGTGTGTCCCTGCCTGCCACAGACTCCAAACCCTCAATGGGCATCTGTGCTCCCAAGCTGCTGCCTAAAAGAGGACATTCTTTCACTCACACACACACACGCATGCACACACGCACGCACGCACGCACGCGCACACACACACACACACACACACACACACACACACACACACACAGTCATTCAGTCACGCTGCTGCTGGCAGGCTCAGTCACTTGAGAGTGAAGCTTCTGGCTTAAATCATCATCTTCCAATTTTCTGGCAACTTGCACGTGAAGACAATACAGTATTTACTGCTGTAAAGTTAAATAACTGCCTTAGCAGAAGGCGCAAATGAATGTGTTTTCCTTACTAGCGCTGCAACTAACGATTACTTTCATTATTGATTAATCGTTTAGTCTATAAAATGTGCTTCTTTTGTCCGACCAGCAGTCTAAAACCCAAAGACTCTTCATACATGACAAAGAAAAGCAGCAAATCTTCGCATTTAAGAAGCTGGAACCAGCAAGCATTTGACATTTTTTGCTTGAAAAATGACCACAGTTACAACATTTTCTTTCGATCGCCTAATCGATTAAGCGACTAGTGGTTGCAGCTCTATTTCTGAGTGCAGTTAAGGTAACGCAGGAAAAAGAAGCACAACAGAACACATTATTCACACGTGGCTGTTGCTGACTCCATTCAGATGTCTCTCATACACACACACACACACACACACACACACACACACACTGATGACTTCATAGGAGCTGCTGGCTTCCTGCTTCGTTCTGGCTGATTCCCACTCTGACACGCAGACAGAAGCAGTCAGCCACTCTTTAGCCAGATGGCACTGCTATCCTGAGAAAACCTCCTTTTTTCCAGTAAACATCGACATTGAAGCATTATCATTACTGGGATATATGAGAGCTAATGCTCCCAGTAGTAATAAGTAACAGAAATGAGTTGCTATTGAAGCAGTTCTGTAGTTTTGCCGTGTGGTCAGTGAGCTAGCAGGCCGAGCCAGACCAGCCTTCCTCTGCGGCTGAACTTGCCATCCCGTCCTTCTCTCAGCTTTGTTCCAGGAATTTAGGAAATGTCGATCAGCCGGCTGTCGGGAGCTCCCCCTCAGAATGCAGCCTGCCCTGTTTTCCACTCAGACAGGTGCATGTTTTAGCTTCCTCGCCCTAAAAAGATAAGATACACAGTCACCTGAGACATTCCTGCTCTCACCTGTTCGACACTATATCCATTTTTACTTAAAGTTATGTCCAGTATACACTGCACTCTTCTTCTTTTAATGTAGCTTCATATAATCAGAAGTTTTTTGCTTTTGAACTTGATTTTGCTGGTTGCTGTGACACAGACAGTGAAAATGTCTGCGTGTGAGTCCTCGAGGAAATGAAAACATTGCCTTGAGCATTTGAACGGGTGTGTCGGTGTGTCATTATCATGAATTAAGAGAAGACAAAAAACAAGTTTGCAACCTATTGTTGTCTGTCTATAGAAGACACAAACACACACAATAAATGGAATCAAATTGCAGACAAGGCCTGTCAGCTGCCTGCCATTTATGTATTATAACCATTACAGCTTTTGTCAGCAAAGACCACTAACTATAGTCCCCTCTTTCCTTCTTTCTGTCTCCGTCTTTTCATTTCTCAGAGGGATCCAGACTACTTGAAGCTATGGCTGGAGATTTTCATCAGCTCCTATGAGCGATGCCTGGATGTAGACTTTGAAAAGCCACCTTCAAGGTAACCTGTGACAAACTGCGATCATAAATAATCACTTGAAGTCCATTTAGATGATAACAGCAAACATATTTATATGTTTAATAGTTACATTTCACGCTGAATATCCAGTTCTTCTCCTGTTTATCCAAAACTACCAGGAAATATAAAACGCATCACTTTGTGTGTGCACTTTGGTTTGTTTTCATTTGTTTCAACCGTTAATCCATTACTTTTAGCTAACTATTTAAATTTCTCTGCTTGCTTTGTATCTAGTTTTCACACACAATTATTACATGACGTGTTAATGTGACTCAGCTTCTTCTTTTCCTCCTTAACACAAATATATGTGTGTGTGTGTGTATATATAATATATATTTAGTTGAGCTTTTCAGGTACCCCCTGGCAACTACACAAGTACGTCACTGCCCTACAGCACCCCAGGGCGGCATCGGATTTCTGCAATTTAGTCCCGCACAATTACGCCGACCTCCCTATTCCATTTAACAATCCACCAATGCAGTGTGCAATCTCGTATGCGTCATCCACAGCCTGACCACGTACCGTGCAGCCTTCCACGGCACACGGCACAAAAATAGCTCGGCCACACCAGATACTTTTGTTTTGTGCAGGGCGGTCACATTTTGTTGCAGGTGATGCTCTGATTGGTGTCGACGTGTGAACATATGATGCAGGTTAACGTGAGAGCCCGGGAAGTCAGACAGTCGGTCACATTTTATAACGGAGGGAGGGCCATGTGAAAGGGTGGAGTGGGGTGAAGGAATATAGGTGGTTAAATCCTATTTGTTGAGCTTTTCATCTCTCCCCCTCTCTCTGTCATTTCCCCTCTGTCCTCCTCCCTTGACTCATCCTCTCCTGCTTTTTCTCTGACTCCTTCCTTCATCCTCCTCCCTCCGCTGCCTCTTTGCCTTTTCTCCTCTGTCTCCCCTCCATTTTCTCCCCTCCCCTCCTCCTTCCCTCTCCTTGCCTTCCTCTGCAGCTGCGACATCTGTCCTGCTTTCCCACCGACACTCATTGCACACATGCTGTTTCTCCTAGGAATTAAGGGAGTTGATGCAGAACAGGGTCTGCTCCTTCAAGTTGCCCTTGTGTATACTGCAGTGACACCTCCATGATATCTAATCTTATTCATCCTGCTTCTTTTGGTTGTGATGCTTCTGTGTCTCCAGGCCAGAGGAGGTTCCCCCGGTGTTGACGCTCCTCCCAGACAACATCCTGCAGGTTTTGCGCCACCAGCTGCTGCAGTGCGTCCAGAAAGCCTCTGATGGCCTGGAGCCTGAGCAGCAGAACCTGGCTCTGCTGCTGCTCAAGTTCCTTATCATCATCTGCAGGTCTGGACAGTTAACATACACAAACAGTAGAGCTGCTTTACAGGAGAGCAGAAAAGATTGTGAGCTTAGCATGAAATGGCTGGTACTCCTAAGTAAGTAACTGATAAGCTAACAGACGACTTGTTCTGCGTGTGTTTGTGTGTGTGCATGATTGGATGTTTCTGAAAGGAACCTGTCCAACGTGGAGGAGATCGGCACTTGCTCTTACATCAATCACATCATCAACATGACAACACTCTACATTCAGCAGGTCTGACTCCTCTCTTTGTCTTTGCTCTCATCTTTCAGTTTCTCTCTGCTCGGCAAAACATGGCCCCCAATAAACTGGATGAGCAAAAAGAAAATGTTCAATTTAACTGTGTGTGTGTGTGTGGTCCAGCTGAAGAGCAAGACCAAAGAGAAGGAGATGGCAGACCAGAGCCAGGCGGAGGAGTTCGTCCGTCACGCACTGGCTTTCTGCGAGAGCCTCTACGACCCGTACCGCAACTGGAGGCATCGAACCTGCGGGTAACGCCATCCAGCAGCTAGCTTGGCATTGCTTTACAATAACATAACAACAGTAAAGCTAACATTCACCTGCAGTCCCTGCAGAGAATGGTAGCTAAGCAGCCTGCCATGGTTGCCAAACTGATTAAGACTTTAAATTCAGAAGAATAAAGTGTTCCTCATCATGCTCGCTTGGTTTTATACTCCAGTCTTACTGAACTGTGTGTGTTTGTTTTCCACAGGGAGCAGCTGGGTCCAGTAGAGAGGAGCAGACAGAAGTACAAGGCAGCTCCGCTCACCGTTGAGTTTGTTCCTTTCTTTTACCGTAAGTCTCTCATTTTCATTCGACTTCTCAGTCCTGCTCTTTCCAAGCTCAGCACAGTGCTAGTAGCATTCTGGAGGAAAGCTTAAACTATCAAACTAGTAAGATTGAGGCATAAACATCAGCTGTACATGGCATGTAGCAGTATTACAGTGCCCGCTGTGTATGGTCCATGCTTCAATAACCTCTTTGAATGTGGATGAGGAAGCAATCCTCTGCATCGTCTCTTCTCCTCTCCCATCTTTTCTTTCCTAAGAGCTCCCATGCCGTCACTCTCTCCCCTTCTTTCCTCTCTGGGTCCGGTTGAATCCACTCTTTGTGTCCGTGTTCTGTTTGCCAGGCGCTGAGATGAGCGGATAGTGAATGGTGTCTGTCAAGCCACTTCAGCTACGTTGGCGGCCATTTTGAACAAACACTCCCTTCTGTCCGGCGGCCTGTGTGGGGCTGCTGTGGTTTGGCACCAAAGATAACAGCCAAGGCCCAACCTGACAGACTTTGTGTGTGTTAATGTGCAAAGAGCAAGTTTATGGGAATACTGTAAGAAGACTTTTGATAAAGAAAAAAAGCTCATTTTCCATTTATGAAGCTCATTTATATATTCAGCTCAATTGGATAATAGTGGGATCCAGTGACAGTAGAGTGTACTTCAGTATCCCTTCAGCATGATAGGGATAAAGGCAACAGACATCACGGAGCCAAGATGTCACACTTCTTCTCTCCAATCTGACGTGTTGACAGATGAGTTAATGGATGACTGGGATCACCATGACCCACAGGTTACCACCACATGCCTGTGTGTGTTTGGGTGTGCTAACTGCAGTCCAATCTTATCTGGTTGGCAGATTTCATTGAGCTTTGTTGTGCGAGTGTGTGTGTGTGTGTGTGTGTGTAAGAGTCAGAAAAGATAAAGGCATGTCTGTCTGCATTCATCTGTTTTGTTTATAGACAAAAATACAGTATGTTCAGCTGTTTGCTGTGAGCTACAATTTTGCATAGCTGACATTAAGCCCACTGATCAAACTAATGGTGTGTGTGTGTGTGTGTGTGTGTGTGTGTGTGTGTGTGTGTGTGTCCTTGTTCCAGAGTGCTTCCAGGAGAGCGAGCACCTGAAGGAGAGTCTGAAATGCTGCTTGCTGCACCTGTTTGGAGCCATAGTAGCTGGTGATCAGGTACGCCTCTGGATGGCCCGGAGTGTTTCAAGATGGCGCCACACACATTCCTTCAAATGAAAACTGCTCACCGAGGATTTCTTTATCTTGGACCACGAGACATGGGCATTAAAATCAAGTTTTCTAGTTATGTGGTGGCTGTTTTTATATATTGGACCTTCCTCTCTGTCCAGCCTCACTTTGTTTTCCTCTCTCCTGGCAGAGGAACGCTCTGTTTGCCATCTCTCCAGCCACCATGGAGGTGTTGATGCGGGTGCTGGCTGACTGCTCCATGGGTAGCTGCTCCTCAGATGAGGGCGAGGACTGGGACAGTGAGGCCCCTGACCGTAAGGCGCTGCTGACTCTGGGCTGCCTGCGGGAGGTGGTGCAGCGCCTCCTGGCCTCCAGCTCGGACCAGCGGCAAGTGGAAATCGCCTCCGTGCTGGAAAACTACTTCAAGCTGCTCAACTCGGACCCGGCGGCCGTCGTTGCTGCCCAACAGCAACAGCAAGCCAAGGGCCGAGTGCCGGCACTGGGCCGACACTGGGAGAGCCGATTTGTGGCGCTGCAAGTAAACATGCTAGGTAAATAAAGAACAATAAAGGCCTCAAACATCTTTAGAGCTGTTCTGTTTTTGTTCAATCATGATTTGCACACAGGGAAGCCAAGATAATGTAACTTATGCCACCTTTTTTATGTCTGTCTTTGCTTTTCTTTCTCTCCCCTTTCTGCTGTGTCTCAGACACTATCAGGGACATGTTCCTGTGCTCAGACAGGCCAGTTCTGCAAGCCATCTTCCTCAATAGTAACTGTTTCGAGCACCTGACGCGACTGCTGCAGAACAGCAAGGTAACAGTACAGTTCTTTATATCTAAATATGACCTGAAGACACAACTCGGGTTATACGTGCGTGTGAAAATTCTGAGCCTGTGTTTTTAGCTCTGAACTGGGTAAAACTGAACATTATTCCTATCTTATTAGTTACACTTGATCACATCTTGTATCTGATACCACAAGGCTGTTTGAAGTTATAATCTCATATCAGTATGACACCCCCTAATACACCATTTTTGCCCCACTGAACTCTTTATTTATCTAGAGGTTTATTAACATTTTAAGACATTCTCAGTTCTATTATATGTTGTTTTTATGCTTTGATACAGTGACTCACAGTGTGGTAGTTTAGTACAGCTTGCTGCCTGTTTGCAGCTGTGTTTTATTCTGTATATAAAGGAGAAAATGTAGCAGTGTTTTTGATGAAAGACATCTTTTATAGAGGGTTGTTGTATTTTAGATAAACTCTCCTCTGATGGAAAAGGTACTCAGATCCTTTGCTTATGTAAAAGTAGCAATACCACAATGTAAAAATACTCTTGTGTAAAAGTACAAGTATATTATTGTATATATTATACGATTTATTATTACAGATGCACGTAAGCCGATTTTATTGTTGTAGCTGGTTGGAGCTAGTTCTAAGTAATCTTTATTAACTAGCCGCCATCAAAATATGCTTGTAAAAGTTATTTATCTTTGTATTATTCCAAAATGAGGCGCTACTTTTAGAGCTAAAATGCTTTGTGAATTACTCTGACCACAAACGTAGGTGTCCTGTACTCAGGACTGACACTGCCCTTATTTTTAGCCGTAGGATGTTCTGTGAATATGGCTCCAGGTATTTAACATGTAATTTGTCTAGCCTGTGTGTCATGTTTAGCGTGAGAAGGAGCATTTTGCCCACCTTGCATGTTTACCTCCCCACAGCAAGGCTGGATCACCAACACCCCCTCCACACGGTGACCCCTGCTGAGGGTTTTTATATGGCTTTTAACCTCTCACCCTCTCCTCCACTTACAACATCTTTCCTCCCCTTCTCCATCCTCTGACGCTCCCTCGTCTTCATCTTCTCTTTCTATCAACCCCCCCACCCACATGCTATGTTGACATGTTGCCTGTTGTGTGTGTCAGCTGGTTAATGCTAGGTGCACGGCGGCAGACAAGGACCAGAAAGATATAACCAACAACAGGTTACTGACAGGAGAGAGGGACACTCAGGTACCGCCGAGAAAGACCCACCTCACCTCACCTGACCTCCTCACCACCCACCCACCTGCCCCTTCCCCTCACCTGCTGCCAAGTCCCACCACCTCCACCTGACCAGAGCCACGTGGCCGCTCCACAGCAAGACACTTACACTGCTTTGTCCCAGATGATTGTTTGTAATTGGATCAAGTCTTAACAGAAAAGTCACTGACTCATTGGATTGTCAGACTGCTGGCAGGCAACACACTATCAGTCTTACTGTTACACCACCCTGTTTAAGGTGGTGTTTAAGGGTTTTACATTAATACTGTATTTCCTGTTACACCAATTGTAACAAGGCTGTTTTATTTGTGGCTTAGCAAAGACTGTAGCAGGCCCAGAGATCAGTAATTCAGCATTTTGAGAAACAAGCTTGTTCACTTTCTTGCTGAGAGTTGGATGAAAAGATCAATATGACGCTACAGCCAGCAGCCAGTTAGCTTAGCTTAGCACAAAGACTGGAAACAGGGAGAAACATCTAGCCTGGCTTTGCCCAGCACTATTTTTTTGGCTGGGAGCAGTGACTTCTTGACAAGAAATATAATCTGTTTTTACACACAAGATATAACATGTTAATTAGTGAGTGTTAGAGGTGCTGGTAGGTGTAGCCGCTCCCTAACCGCCTGCTAGCTGTAGCTTCATATATAATGAACAAACACGGGAGTGGCATCGATCTTCTCTGCTTATCGAACTCCCAATCAATTTCCCAAAATGTCAAACTATTCCTTTAACAATATCAGACTTATCATGATGCTATAAACCCAACCCGTCTGGTCCTTCAGCTAGTCGCTAGAGAGATTTCTCAAGCATGGACTTGAATTTAGAGAAACAGAAAAAAGGTGCTCTTCACCAGCTTAAAAGACATCAGTTTTATTAATGATTGCTCTCTGGATATTGTTTGTTTTGCTGAGAGCTCTAAGTCACTTTTAGTACCTGTGTGATGCGTCTAAGGCCTCAGTCAGAGCTCTCTCTCTGAATCATCACGTGCACAGAAAGGTCACTTGTTCCCCTCAGAGTATGCCAGCTTTCATTCTACTCTTTGTACTTTTTTCTTCTCACAGAGCCACCTTTTATAAGGTATAATCCCTCCATTGATCCAGATAATGTGAATACAGGTGGACGAACCAGCGTGAAGACACACACACACACACACACACACACACACACACACAAACACACATACACCAGTGTGCAGCTGTAACTTGATGCGGTTGCAGATACCTGCTTGGCGAGTTTTTAGACATGAAGCTTTTGTTGTTTCCGAGGCCACCTGTAGATCTCCAGGGCAGAGCTCAGTAGGCTAACGCAGCTTTTTATTTCATTTACAGCCGAGAGATTTCAAAAGTAATGCAGATTTAATGAAAAAGAAAACACATTCCCAGGCGCTAAATGGCCAATTGGCATTGCAACATTGCTTTGCACGTCTTGCTGTGGAGTGACCACTTTGCCTCTTTCCCAGCTATGTCATTTTGTGTATTTTATTGCCATTTTCAGTTTCCTCACGCCTGCCCGGCTCTCCTCACTCCCCCACCCCCCTCCCCGCCCCTCCACATTGTCCTGGTTTTCTGCGGTATACTGTGGGTTCCACTGGAATGCTATCACATTGGCCTGGTGTGTCTTCTCACAGAGTTCAGTGGTTTGAGGTGATCTGGACTCTGTGACGATGATCATAAGTGTTTAATGTTTGCCACAGTCCCTCTCCAGCTGGTCCAAGACTCTCTGTAGGATCAACCGGTCTGCAGCGGCATGTTTATTCCAATGGAATAACGGGTTCAGTGACCCACAACATGTTGGACATGAGCAGGACGGAGCTGGATGGAGATGTGTTTGTGTTTATGCTTCATGGTTTGGCTTGTGTTTTTATGGGTTGCATGCTTTTTGTGAACGTGTGCCTGCGTGAGGATAAAGAGTGAGGTACTTCTGTGTGGCTGACTGTGTGTGGAGGTGGGTTTAATTTATTTATGTTTTTATTTATTTGACCAAGCCCTGAGAGCTTCCTGCTCCAGTCAGATCATCATGCTATTGAACAGATTGTTTTCTTTACCTGGAGCAGAAAGACAACACTTTTATCTGCAGTACAAGCTCTGATGCCAGCCCACTACTGCAGCGACAATCAGGCTTCTAACATCATCGATGATTTTACGCACGTTTTCACACACACACTAATTGAATCAAAGTCCAAGGCATCTACTTAAGTCTCCCTTTTATTCCTCCAAATGTGATGCATGTTGTTTTCAGTGCCTTAAATAAGTTGATCATCATCATTTTAGCATTACAAACCTGATATATGAATGTGGCTTTTAATTGTATGCATGCTTGTCACCTTTTATAAAAGTGCTGTAACATTCATCTGGAATAAGAGGGGATTTAACTTGTGTCCAATCATCTGTTACTACATGCTGCCGCTAAAAGACCAAGTGATTGGCTGTGAGTGACTGACGAGTCTGATTTTCCTTCAGGTGTTTCAAGGGCGACTAGATTCCCTCGCTGTAGCAACCATCAAAGCCCTGACAACAGTGATGCACAAGTCACCAGCTGCAAAGGTAACAGAAACACAAATATATGCATTTAATTACAGGAAATACCTATAACCTAAACTGTGAAGGCTGGAGGAGGTGATCATGATAATAACTTTATTTGTATAGCATTTTTCTTAACATAGTTACAAAGTGCTTAAATAAAGGACATGAGAGACTGTAGATTTGTACAGTAAGAAGTAAAACCAGACAAATTCGATACAGTTACAAATAAAACAGATTAAATAATATAATTATTAATAAAGTCACTTAAAAGCCAGTTTAAAAATGTGTGTTTTAAGCTGATGTGGTGATGAAGTCGCGATACAGATTGTGAGTGGTAATCCATTCCACAGTTCAGTGCCGTGACAGCAAATGTACAGTCACACGTTGCTCGCAAATGATGCTAAAATTGGACTAATGTGTTCCTGTAGTTCCGGTTAAAAATCAAGCAGAAGCATTTTGGACTAATTGAAGTCGATTTAGTGTTTTTTTTTTGTTTTGTTTTTTTGTTTTTTTTACTGTATGCTGAATATAGAGAGTTACAATAATCCAGAAGAACTGAAATGAAGGCCTGAATAAACTTCTCCAGGTCTGACAGACAGAAATGATTTACTTTTATCAAAAAACTCATTCCAACGTGATTATTGAGTTATTGGGGTAGAGAAGAAAACTGGTTCAAGAAGTTTACAAAAGTAGCTTGAATCCCTCGATCAGATGAGAAACTCTGGGAAGGAAATTGATCGTCTCCTTCTGGTTGTGCACTTTATCCACCATGCAGTTGTATTTTCATTTCTTTTTTTCCTCCACCCCTGCAGGAGGTGTTCAAGGAGAGGATTGGCTACAATCACCTATATGAAGTGCTCACCTCACTCGGCCAGCCATCACGGCACCTTCTCAAAGAGCTGATGAACATGGTGAGAGAAAGATTGTCTTTGTCATCCTCTGTAGGTCTGGTTGAATGATGTCTTGCTAGTTTTTTTAGTTGCCTGATTGACTGAATCCCGCTCTCTGATCCGTGTGTGTGTGTGTGTGTGTGTGTGTGTGTGTGTGTGTAGGCGGTGGAGGGCGAGCACACGTCAGTGGGGCTCCTGGGCATCAGTAACGTGGAGCCCTTGCTGCTGCTGGTCCAGTGGCTCCCGGAGCTGGACTCATCGGAGCAGCAGCTTTTTACGGCCGACTGGCTCCGCCGCCTCAGCTGCCTCAACCGTCAGACCCGCGCCACCTGCGTCAATGCCGCCATGGTGATGCGAGCGCTGGCTGCCCTGGAGGACCACCAGCGGCTACACCGAGCTTGCGCTGAGAGCCTATTGGGGCTGGTGGGCTCACTTGGCTCCCAGTCTTTGAGCGCCAGGGAACTCTTGGGACTCCTGCGCCTCCTAAGGCCTCCAGAGTCCACTCAAGCACACCCTTATGTAGGTCCTGCCCTAAGAGCCCTCCTGGCCATGGTACGGAAGCAGGGCCTGGAGAGTGCCATGCAGTACTTTGACCTGTCACCCAGCATGGCCGGCATTGTAGTTCCAACAGTGCAGCGCTGGTCGGGCTCTGCCTTCAGCTTTCTCGCCTGGTTGTCACTAGATCAGGACCAGCTGGGCCCACCCAGCAAGGACAAGAGGAAGCAGCTCTACAGGTGAGAGGAAAAGAGATAACAGAGACAAGTATTGAGGAGAGAGACTCTCTGGTCCTGACAAATCAGAGCATCATTAGGAGGTGGCATGAAATTCCAAAACCCTCTCAGTCTTGCAGAGCCAGAGATTATCGCAGCAGAAGGTTCTGTATGTCAGCGCTCGCTCAACTTTTGTTCCTATATTTGAATCCCTCACAGCTTTTTCACCCCGGGAGGGACGGGGTTCGAGGCCTTCATCAGCTCAGCGGGTGTGCTGGTGGTGGCAGTATGCACGAAGAAGGAGTACGTCACAGTCATGCTGCCCGACTACTGCTTCTGTGACTCTCTCTGGGTGAGTCAGGTTTAATGACATCAGGTGTCGACATGCATTTACTGAAAGGGTAGTGCCACTAAAATATAGACCTGTAGACGGAATATAAAAGCACTAAGACACCCCTCTCCTCGCTAAAACTTCAGAATATCTTAAAGACTGGCGACACTGATGGCTCCCTATATTTAGAAGATTACACCTTTTAAGCTAATGTCTTGTAGACTGATTAAAGAGAGCAACACTAAACATTAAAGGGTCTAAATTCTGTCTGGATTTCTGTTTACAGCACAGCATCGGTGTGGTGCACGTACCAGGAAAGAGGCCATTTGGACAGAGTCTCGTGTACATTTATGTGGATGGACAGCAGAAACTGTCCGCCCCCCTCAAGTATCCCACCATGACAGAGGTGAGACCTGCACTCGCTTGGTTAATAGTGGAACTTCTTGGTCAACCAGCTAGACAGTGTGTTTTCTTTCAGTTTATCTGCCTGCAAGTGACAGTGTAACTTCTGCTTCATTTAGCAAAAAACCATGAGAGGCTGTTGTTATGTATCATTCTGTCTTGTTGCTGTAGTAACCTGCAGTTTGCTGTTTATACAGTGTCTTTTGTGCACATAATGTTCACTCCCCCATCTTTTTTCTGTTGTATTTCCACCCGCAGCCATTCATCTCCTGTTGCATCGGCTCAGCAGGCCACCGGACCACCACTCCCCCGCCCTCCCAGATCCCAGACCCTCCCTTCTCCTCTGCCACCACACCCACCACTCGCTCCTCGCTGGGCGCCATCCTGTCACCACAGACCTGGGGGGCGCTGCTGGGGGGAAAGCCTGAGTCTGTGACTAAGCTCATCTCTGCGGGGACCCAGGACAGCGAGTGGGGAAGCCCTACCTCCTTGCAGGGCCAGCTGGGGAGCGTCATGGTCTTCCATGAAGCCCTGCAGCCCAACCACATTAAAGCCATCTGTAGCGCTGGTAAGCAGGGGGAGATGGTGTGAGAGGAGGGGATTTAAAAATGAAAATAAAGTATAGTGGGATGAACAGTACTTCATAAGATAAGCAGCAACAGTGCGACCAATAAATAAAGATGAAAAACAGTAAAATTCACATGACAACGCTCACTCTCCTTTTGTCTTCTACGCAGGTCCGAACTGCATCTCCCCATTCAAAGCCCAGGAATCTGAACTCGGCGACCTTTCAACCAAACTGCTGCTGCACTACTCACCCAAGGTGATTGGACCGTTGCAGTTTCAGCCATCCCTTCTTAAAGTGTTGACAGCAGCCACGTACAGTGTGGTCTGGTCTGTAGTTTTTGCTTTGCTTTACATGATGCATTTGTCAACAGGCGTGTAGGAACCCCATCTGTCTAGATCTGTCTCCAAACATGCTGCATGGACGCCTGACTGGGAACAAAGTCGTCAACTGGGATATCAAGGTGGGAGGAACGTCCAACTCATGCTGCCATGTAGTTGTTCTGTGCTCAGAGGGATATTATACGGACGTATTATCTATTTAAATATGTGTTGCTGTTGTATCTGTGGCAGGATATGATCAACTGTGTGGGCGGCCTACCAGTCCTCTTCCCTCTACTGGAGCAGTTGGCCCTGGTGACCCCTGATCAGCAGGCCAGTGATCCTGCAGCTGGGTCAGATTTCATCACCCCTGACGTGACCACGCCAGCTGATGGAGATTGGGTCATTCTCCCGTCCAACAGGGCGTCAGGTCTGTTCCGCTACAACCTGCAATAATCGTTTCTCTTTACTCTCAGTTTGAGCGTGAATCTGGGGCACATGGAAACAAATGTGTCTTAATTTCTTGTTTCAGAGGCACGCCTGGAGAAGAATCTGGTGGCCACCTCCCTGTTGGTGCTGAAGCATTTCCTGCAGAGACACCCGATCAACCAGGAGAATCTGCTCCACTCGCACGGTGTCGGTACACTGGGAGCCCTGCTGCAGAAGGTCTCTGTTTCATCCTAATTTTGCACATGACTTTATATCACCAGGGTGTCAGGATGAAGTTTAAGGCACTTTGCACCGAACTGGACTCCTCAAATTCTAGCCTAATCTATGTTTATGTCTACTTCACGCACACACAAAACAACTCATTTGTTAAAAAACATAATTTGGCTGTTACACTGATGATAGCATGTTATTACTTCCATCACTTTCCTCTGTTAAATATGTCTGAGGGGAATAGTTTTGCTGTGTAATAGTTGTTAGAAATTGATATGAGTTTTTCTTGAGAGCAAACCAGTTTGAAATACAAATATGAAATTATTAAAATTCACACTTGAAGACCACAAGAGACAGTTTACACCAGAAACATAAATCCCATCCCTCTCTGCAATTTGTGACCTTAAAACAAAGCAATTTACCTAATTATCAGGAGTCCCCTGATGATGCTAATCCTGCATGAGTCACACTAATTAATTTCAGCGATGTATTAAGTCTCTTCCTCCTTCAGATGTATGGTTTCCATCTTCCTGCAGTTATGCAAAACAGAAGCCAAGGCTGTTATCTAGAAGCATTTCCGGTTATTTTCTACCAATGAAGTGCATTTCACAAAACGCATTAATTACACAAGGTTTCCACATAATATTAGTCCATGCAAAGAGGACATAAGCCTCTTTTGTTTTCCTCCCTATTCAAACTGGATTAGTGGTTCTGCACAGGACGAATTAAGAATCTCTGCTGACTGACGTCACTTTTGAGGCCTACAGAAGGCCACATATAGCTTTTATTACATTGCTCATACAGTGTGAGAGTTATGAATGTTGCTGGACCTCCCCGAGTGAAAGTAATTAACCTCAGACAGCTTTTGTCCCTGTCTTTGTCTCTGTCTGTTTCTCTTTGAGCGCTCAGTCTTTTTTCCTCAGATCTCTTTCTTCATCTATCTTTTGTCTGGTGCAAGTGCCTCAGTATTTATTTGTTTATCGCGGGGGTGGGGGGTGGAAATACCTCTGAATCAGCGTTTACACTATGGGAAACTATAAGCCTCCACAGAGAGTCAGATAATGTTTTTGATGCGGGTGCTACTTGCTCTAGGCAAAGTAACCACACCCTGTAAATGGTAAAAGTCCAAATAAACCACTAATGTGTTTTCCCATTCCAACATGTCCCTTATCTGTTTTGTGGAGGCGTGTCAGGCATTGCCAACAAGCCTTGTCATAGGACATATTAAGTACCTGTTTATGTACATCAGATCGCATGTCTTCTTCTGTAATCTCCCCCTTTCTGTGTTTAATCATTTTGCATCTTTGCCAGTGAACCTGCATATAATCGAACTAATAGCAGTAAAATACAATCTTTTGTTTCTGTGTGTGTTTAGCTGCCGGCAGGTCACGTGGACGTCAGCGTGCTAGTTGCTGTGCAGCTGCTGATAGAGCAGGTGACGTATGAGAAGAACCAGGCTCTGCTGCAGCAGCTTCACACACATCTGCTGTTCAACTTCAACATCTGGAACAAAGGAGACTTCGCCCTGCGCATAGGTTAGATCTGTATGTGTGAATTTGTGTTAAAGAGGGGAAATCAGGTAACTGTTAATAAATAAGATACAGCTGAGCAAAATACCTAACCCCAAGGAAAACCACATCTTGTTGTTTTAACACTTTGGATTTTGTGCAATTAAACAAATGAGATATAAGATGTTAAGTAGTGAGCCTTAGAGGTGGTAGTAGTCAGATTTAGTTTTTTACCTTTTGGACAGGCTAGCTGTTTATGCTAAGCTAAGCTAACCGGCTGCTGGCTCCAGCTTCATATTTAACAGACAAGAGTGGTATTAATCTTCTCGTCTAACCCTCTGCAAGAAAGCAAACTGAGTATGTGACCAGAAAACAAAGTGAACAGGAGTTCAATTTATTTAGACCATAGTTTAGAGTTAAATTATGAGGTAAAGGTTAAATGTTAGTGAAAGAATACATATGAGACTATAATATCCAGGTATCTTGGCATGTTTGTGCTGGTTGGTTCAGCTCCTTACTGATTGATGAAGGACAGTGTGAGTGATGCAGTCCTTTGTGCTCGCTTGTTTCCTTCTGATGAAGGTCATATCCAGTACATGTCCACCGTCATCAAAGATAACAGGAAGCAGTTCCGAAAAAGATGTGGCGTTCAGTTCCTTTTGGACACCATACGGCTTTATTACGGGTGAGATTCCATTTCCCAAAGTTCATCCCCTGTGTAGTTTTTCCCAACACATTTAGTCTCTTTTTCACAAAACATCTGCTCTGCGCTTTAGGAAGAACAGCAATAAAGAGAGCGACCTGAGCGAGGACGACATCCGCACCATCCGGGCGTCCCTCTGCGGCCTCGTCAAGTACTACATCAGCAAGGGCATGTCACAGGACGAGATGCACAGCATTCTGGGATACATCGCTGCCATTGGAGACGAGGACCAGGTGAAGGGGGGGTCGGGTCGGGTCAGATTTAGATATCATGATATGCACCTCAAAGTAATTTAAATAAACCGTTTTTTGTGAGAGGAAAAAATGGTTTTGTTGGTATGAGATGCATCACAGAGCCAGCAGATTATCATCATCATCATGCACTGGAGTAGTACTAAATCTAATCCTGCTTATCCTGTTGTAATAAGTCATACAGTAGCCTAACAAGAGTGTCCCCAGCAAGGACCAGAATACTAAAATCTGATCAAGGGAGTACAACAATTCATTGAGGAAAAAGACTTGAGGCGTGTCAGGCCAACATCTAACGAATTTGGATTAGGTCACTCCTCTATTATTAGTGTGTACTTGCCAGATGACCCATATATTGTGAGGCTGGTTAATGTCAACCACTCTTCGCCATTTGAGGATTTCATTGTGAAATAAGATGACCTTTTGCTACAGGATTTTCTGTTTCCCTGTGAGACCCACTGTACAGGAAGCTCCCGCCTGCCAGCCTCTCTTTCTCTTTCTCTCTCTGTATTATTTTTAAACATTTTCCTCTCTGTAAGCAGCATCCATCAGTGGCTGTCGGCTGAAACAAATTTCTTGACTGTTTTTCCTCTACGGCTGCAAAGCTCCAACACCCACTAGATAAAGTTTTCACAGGACTTGGAATCTGTCGCCATTTCCTCCTCTTGTCACACCTCCTCCCCACCTCTCTCCCTTTTTATAGTCCCATCTTGTTTTTCATTTTGTCTGTCACTTTGCATATCCTCTTACACAGCAGTACGATATGTGGAAGCTTACATCACCCACCCTGTAACCGCATGATCCTCCTCCACTGCTAGACATCTGCCATCTCTCTCATACATCAAGCCACACTGAGTCTTCAAATGCCACACTTAATGACATAAACAAAACATAATCTTTAGTAAATTTTTTCACACATTGTCCAGATATAAATCTTGCAATACATACTTGTCTTTTAGTGCTATGATTTGCTACCTTTATGTAAAAGTTACTACATTTAGTTGTGGTTGTGTGTGTTGCAGTTGTGTGGGCTGCTGGAGTTGGTGCTCAGCCTTCTCCAGAGCAGTCCGGCCAGGGACCAGCTCTTCCTGCTCCTCTTTGAGCCCGGGGCGGCCGACACCTGCTACGCTCTCCTGATCAACAACAAGCACTCAGATCGACTCCGGGAGCTCGTCTTCAAGGTGGGTTACAGCCAGCAACACCCGGGGCATACTGACTAACGTAATAGGAATATCATTGAACTTGCAGAAAAGTCAGGGGTTTTCAAATCAGGGAATTTGAATCCACCAATCCTGCTCAACAGGAATATCCCACAATGTATTTCAGCACTATTAGTCATAAAAATGACTTTCTCTCTTCACTTCTGCACAGTTGTTTGAGCGCATGTTGCGCTGCGACCGCGTCTATGAGAGGAATAAACAGCGTCTGCGGCTGAGGGAAGCGGGGTACACCGGCCTGTCGCTGCTCTTCTCCGAGCTCCACATCACTCCAACCCTGACCCGCTGCCTCCTCAACCAGGTCCTCCACACAGGTCAGCTTCTAATGAAAAGAGGATTATGAGACGTAGAAGATTGCTGCTGTAGCTGCTGTCATTAAGTGGCCAGTCTGGTTTTCCCCCTCAGTTAGCTCTCCAGCTACTATAAATCTCCCCTTGAATTAAATGTGTTCAGCCTCGTTTGAAGCTTTTAGCCAATTTGGTCGTTGCTGGTCTTTCCTTTTTAATTAATGGAATCAATTTCATGAGTCCTCATGAAACGTCAAGCCAGCACTCATTATTTGTTTTCTTTAAACAGGAGCAGTGTGGATTAACCTTAATTCAGCTCAAGTCATGTGCACATTACAACTTAAAAAAAACAGACAATTGCGTTAGCACATTGAAGCGCCAATAAATACCATAGACAGTCTCACAAATTTAAAATTGTGTGTGTGTGTGTGTCTAAAATCTCCAGATCAAGTGGTGAACTACAAGGACCTGATGGCTCTGGTCCAGCTCACTCACCGGGCCGGACCTAGCGTACGCCTCATCGTCTGTAAGAGGGTGAGGAAACACTTCAAGCTGCCGACACTCTCACTATATATCACATATATTGAATAACAGCAGACGCAGGAAATGACTGCAGGTTCCAGCTATTGATTAGTATCGGCAAACGCTTTCTACATTACGTTCTATTTCCTTTTTTTCTCTTTATGCCACCGCTTCTCGTCATCTATTATTTCCTTACATACCCCTCACACACACACACACACCAACAATATAGTTTCTGAGTTTTGTTACCTCTTGATGCTGCATGACCTGCAGGTATCATTCAGCTTTGTCCTCCTCTGTCTTCAGGTGTACCAGCTGCTACAATCCCAACAAGATGCTGCCGTCCAGATCTCAAAGCAGCAGTGTTGGCAGGACACTCTGATGCGGCTGTACCTGCGGGGTGAAGGCTCCCTGCCACTGCGGAGCACTGACACTGTCAGCACCTGCAGCCTGGACCTGAGCCGGCCCGGTGGCGGCAGCATCGGCAGCGCCAACCGCCTTGAGCTGCCGCTGGAGAGGAGGGCGCGGGCAGGAAGCGCCGGCCGCCTGGACCGGCTGGAGGATGACCGCCTCAGCATAGGTGACGCTCGCTCTGTGGACAGCCTGGAGAACGGCGACGTCATCTCGCTGCTGGACACGCCATCTTCCTCCGCTTCCACCGAGCCGCAACTGCACGTCAAGCCCTGGGTGGTGGGAAAGTCAGGGGGCTTGACGCTGGATCTGTCCCATCTGCAGGCCTTCGAGGGCGGGGAGAGCGGCAGCCAGACGCCTGGTAGCATGCCCAGCACGCCGTCACCACTGGAGAACTCCAAGCCTTTCCCAGGGAGCTCCGGGGATCGAGATGCGACTTCCTCCCTGACTGAAGACAGCTTTCTCTTCAGTGACAACATCTCACTGGGGGAGTCCTTCAACAACGCTGAGGTGAGAGAGGCGGTTTTGACTTCCTTACCCTGTCTGTTGCACCCAGCCTCAAGCCCACTGGTTCCTGCTGAAATAGTGCATTTGTTGTTTGTTTTCGAACTTTGGCTAAGCAGACAATCCTTGCTAGTAGGATCAATTAATTGTTTGTTTTCATGGGAATTATTGACAATAAGAAAAATATAGAATATCACTAAACTTATCCTATATAAAGTGATTTATTCACCTTCTTCCCCATACATTAGTATCAATATTGAAGCTGTAACAAAAAGAAACAATTGGAAAACATCCCTTCAGTCAGTGTAATATTATTCAGCAGTGAATTGTCACTGCCGCCTCGGGGAGCCCAGCGCTGACTTTCATCTAGTGGGCTCACTGTGTCACTGGAGGGCAGAGGTGGAAGAGAGGCAGCCTATCTCCGCCCACAGCAGGAGGCTGTCAGTTAGAGAATTAAATGTGCCATTTAAAAAGCACTAGCTGGGGAAGAGTTTGATCTGCCCGGGTGTATAAATTTAGCCAATATAAATGTAGTATCATCTACATTCAAGGCAGAGCAGTTTATATCAAGAGACAGATGAGATTGTCCAAACGGGAGGAGACATTATATCTGTCATTTTCTTATTAATGTCCTGTTGCCTACCGCTGCAGTTATACACCAGAGGGATCAATGAAATTTAATCAATTCTAATGATAACCCCCTCTTTGTCTGTCTCTTTGGTGTGGCGGCGCCCCCTAGCGGGCAGAGGAGGAGCTGAGCAGCATGTTGCTGGAGATCGTGCTGTGTGTGATGTGGCGTGGCGTAGAAGGGTCGGATGATTCGGCGTGGCTGGAGCGCGGCCAGGTCTTCTCCGCTCTCACCAAACTGGGAACCGCCAACGAGCTGCTGCTTCCTGTCGACCAAATCAAGCTCAGGTCAGCCCTCTATTCCACGTAGCAGGAGGCTGAAAACATGCTAACACTATCTAACGGTCTCCTCTTTCTCCTTGAAGTCTGATGGAGCGTATGCTGGAGTGGGCGGTGAGTGATAACCGCGAGGCATCAGCCGCCACGTTGCCGCAGCACACGGAGAACGCAGTGCGGCTGCTTCACATGGTGCAAGACTTCCTGCAGGCGGAGGGCCTGGTCAATCCGGCGCTGTGGACGGAGAAGGTGCTGGAGGAGACTGTGACGCTGATGGACAGCCTCATGGTGTGGTACTCGGCTGGCACCCAGTGGTTCCAGCTCTCCCAGGTTGGACTGAGACTGCTGCTGGGCTTCATGGCTCAGGAGGACCCTGAAGTGAGCTATTTTTCTCATTGGCCGCTATTTCTGCCTTGTTTCTACTGTTCCATGTGTAGTTGTTTGTGGCCCATGCATGCACAATAAAAAAATGACCCCTGTCCCAGGCGTGTGCCATGGCCACTGCCAAGCTCAACGGCATCCTGCAGACTAAGGAGGTGTCCAGCCAGGACGAGGCCTGCTACCTGCTAGGTAAGGTGGAGGGCATCCTGCGGCGCTCCATGCAAGAGCAAACCGAAGAGACGTACTCCTTCCTGGTTCCTCTGCTGCGAACGCTGCTCTCCAAAGTCAGCCGCCTCCTCTACATGGAGCTGCACCTCCCCCAGCTCCCCGACACCAACGGGAGCCCGTCCTTCTTTGAGGACTTCCAGCTGTACTGCAACTCACCTGAGTGGCGCGTCTACCTCGACAAATATGTATGATATTGAGATTTACACTTACTTGTTGTTTTAGATTATATTAGATACAAATTTATTGGAAAATGTAATGACATTTTTCTCCCTTTTGCTTCCATTTGTCTTCAGATTATCCCGTACATGAAGCAGTATGAGATCGAAACATTCAGCCAGGGCCACGAGACCATGGCTCTCTACTGGAAGGAGTGCTACGAGGCTTTCATGGTCAGCCTGCATAAGAGGGAGAGGGAGAGGGGTGAGAGCAAGATCCGCTTCCAGGTTAGTTGGATCAATAATAAATGGATAATAACCTCTTTTCCTCTAAGTCTGTTCCAGTATGGACCCTGACTAATGTTGGTTTGGTGTAAAGCTCATCTCCCGTGAACTCTTCCTCTTCACTTTCCCTTCAGGAGCAATTTGTGGAGCCTTTCTCACGCCGAGGCCGCCAGGAGAACTTGCGCTACAACAGCATGTTGAAGCAGCAGCACAGCCAGAACAGTGCCACCCTCAGGCAGTGGAAGGCAGCACGCCGGGGCCTGGTGTGTGAGAGAGGGCCCTGGGCTGACAGGTACTAACATCCACTTCTCCTCTTCTTCCCGCAAATAGGAAGAAGTCAGAGTGTATAAATATAATATGAATATAAGACGTGCGGATATAGATAATGGCTGGCTTTGGGAGTATTACAAATGTGTTTTATAACAATTTGTAACAGGCAGCAGGATGAGATGCACTGGAGGGTGTCCAGTGCTGAGAACTTCTCCCGCATGAGGCTGAAGCTGGTCCGTAATTACAACTTTGATCCACACCGAGAGGCCAGCGCTCTGAGAGACAATCTGGGTGAGACAACACTGCCTCCCTGTGGGCTTTAAATCTGGATTAAGGTGTGAGTTTAGACAAACAGCCTGGTACAGTTTCATTGCGTCTCTTAAAAGTGTGCTTGAATAATTTGGACTAAATTTAAACCTCCGGTGGCCTTAAAGCTGCACTATTTGGCAGCAAAAAGGTACCTGCTCCAGCAGACGTGAATAGATGTGATGATGGGGGATAAGTGTGTGTACAGTATGTCATGAGCACACTCATCCAGCCTACTGTTAATAAACAGATTAAAAAGGACTGACCTTGAAAATCCTCTTTAAGCTGAACTCATGTCCTACCCTTCCATCTACTTTATGAGGAGGATGATCCGCTATGCTTGGTATTTTTGCCTTATTAAGTCGTGTGTAAGGGTGAGCGTGTTACAGAGCCAGGACCTCAGCAGACTTTTATTTTATTTTTACTTTTACTTTTTATTTGTTTCATTAGATATTGTTTTTATCTGTATCGCTCATCGTCAAAACCAGGACAAACTAATGTATTGGTCTCCTGTCAAAGTACATAGTCACATAAATATTCTCTCCTCTTAAACCACCTATAGTTATTACACTGAGGGTTATCATGAATCTCATCATGCCAATCCTGAAGATCCAGGTCCTTGAGTCTTACGTTGGCCCCCCATTTGGGGAAGACTCGTCGCACTCTGCAAAGACCGTTAAGATAGGGGGTCTCCCGTTAGATACAGTTGCTTTGTGGGTTCACATCTCTGTGCACATATGAGCATGTTTTGGTTCCGACACCGTCTCTCTCCCAAAATCAATCAATTGAACTTTATTTAAATAGCACCAGCATCAGATTGGCTCCTGTTTCACACAAACCAGAGCAGTCTAAACTTGTTTCTCTCCTTCCTAGTTTATTCAAAAGGCTAGAGAAATTTAAGACTGTAAATCTTTTGTTTTTGGAATTAAAATACTAAACAGAGCTGGAAAACACAAATGCGAGGTACGTTTTTAAGTAGTTTTTCCTCCCCTGTCTCCCTTGCTTTGCTCAGGTGTCCATCAGCAGCGTGTAAACCCAGAGTCTCTGCTGCTGGAGGCTGTGAAGCAGGTCAAAGTCAGCGACCTGGAAGACGACATCCTGGAGCTGCCGGAGGACGACCCTGCTGCCGTCAGCAACCAGTCAGTCACCAAATACAGCAACCACAGAACAACAGTGTCCACATAATGCATGCAAAGTCAAGAGTTACAGCCTCCCGTTCTTTGTCCACGTCCTGCAGAGTTGAAGCTGAGGAGGCCGGCCAGAAGGAGAAGCTGGTGCTGTGGGAGGACTGCGAGCTGGTGACGGTGGTGGATGTGGTGCCGGGCCGCCTGGAACTCACCACGCAACACATCTACTTCTACGACAGCAGCCAGGAGAAGGAGGAAGGTGAGGAAGACGGCGAGAGAGGTGGATGAGAAAATAAGGGAAAAACACCACTAAAGCTTTTACTCACACACTCACTGTCTACGTGTTTCCTGAAGGAGTGGGCCACGACTTCAAATGGCCCCTGTCTCAGATCCGGGAGGTCCACCTGCGGCGTTATAACCTACGTCGCTCAGCGCTGGAGATCTTCCTCATCGACCAGACCAATTACTTCCTCAACTTCAAGAAAGAGGTGATCAACACAAACATTTTAATTTGTATGATCAGAGAAGAATACTTGCTTTTTAAAAAATTTATAATAAGATAAGTGTTTTCTTACTAACAGGTAAGGAACAAGGTCTACAGCCGCATGTTGCTGCTGCGATCCCTCAGCCTTTATGGAACCCGCTCACCGCAGGAGCTCCTCAAGGCCTCTGGACTCACACAGGTCAGGACACAAGAAACAATTACACACACATCATTTAAGGAAATGTATGGCTTCATTGTGTAGGAGCTGATTTATAAAATGATCTTTGGACTCTGGTTTTTAGGTTTTAGATGTTATGCACAGATTGCATCGATTATTAAAAAGATATGCAAGGGAGATTCTGCCTTTGCCTCACGTGTTGAATGGGAGCACACTGTAACCAGAGGGGGGGGGTGTGTGTGTGTGTGTGTGTGTGTGTGTGTGCACTCACTGGGGGGTTCATCAATTAAAATAATCGTCTGCCCTGTTTTTTTTCTTTCTTCGCCCGTCCTTTTTAAGTTGTGTGCTGTTGTAAGTTTGTAATGAGGAAAACGAGAATAAAGAACTCTTCACTTCTGCACAGAAATGGGTGAACCGGGAGATTTC
The DNA here is from genome assembly GCA_005408345.1 of Macquaria australasica. NCBI lineage: Eukaryota > Metazoa > Chordata > Actinopteri > Centrarchiformes > Percichthyidae > Macquaria > Macquaria australasica. The sequence continues at coordinate 117,173 of SEMN01000371.1, read as the reverse complement.
CAACTTCGACTACCTGATGCAACTCAACACGATTGCAGGCAGAACGTACAACAACCTGGCTCAGTATCCAGTGGTACGTTCCTCACTGAAAACATTACTGTACAACTGTGGTGAATGTTAATATTTGAGCTAACTTGTGTGTGTGTGTGTGTGTGTGTGTTACCAGTTCCCCTGGATTCTAGCTGACTACACTTCAGAGGAGCTGGACCTGTCTGATCCACGGGTATTTAGGGACCTGTCAAAGCCAGTGGCAGTACTCAACGAACGCAATGCAAAGGCTGTTAGAGAGAAGTACGTTTCATCCGTACAAAAAAAACCCTCACGCGTCAGCAGCTAGAATAATCCTTCTGGCTCTTTTTAAACTTTTTTAAATGTGTCCGTCAGGTATGAAAGTTTTGAGGACCCAACAGGCACCATCGACAGGTTCCATTACGGCACCCACTACTCAAACGCCGCCGGAGTGATGCACTACCTGATCAGAGTGGAGCCCTTCACCTCCCTGCACATCCAGCTGCAGAGTGGACGGTAAGGAGGAGCAGTCCTCAGATCAGCAGCATCACAGCCTCAGCTTTCTAGCGTTCATTCTAGACACTCGTACGTTTCCATCCTTCCTTTGCTCAGGTTTGACTGCGCCGACCGCCAGTTCCACTCCATCCCCGCGACGTGGCAGACCCTCATGGACAACCCCAATGACGTCAAGGAGCTCATCCCCGAGTTCTTCTACTTCCCAGAATTCCTTGAGAACCAAAATGGTGAGGTCTGAGTATTGAGTATCCTCTTTCGGATTGTGATGGCAGGCGCAATAGACTCTAAACTGCTTTACTAACTTAAATGTCCATATAAATGCATATCAAAATATTTATCAGAACAGACTCACACTTGGCAGATGGTTATAATGCCTTAGCTTGCGTCGTCTTCTTCTTTTTCACTGGATTAAACGTTTTTGGAGGGACTCAGAGTCCAGTGGCGTTTTGAAGATGGTCATAAATATGTTCTGAACTCCTTCTCTGATCTCGTTCTTCTCTCACTGTTTCTACCCCTTTGTTCTGGCTGTCACCCAGGCTTTGATCTGGGGCGCCTGCAGATCTCCAAGGAAAGGGTAAATGATGTGGTTCTGCCCAAATGGGCCAAGTCCCCCGAGGACTTCATCTACAAGCACCGCAAAGCCCTGGTGAGACGCCTGTTTTTAGTTCTGCTGCTGTAGTTTGACTTTGCTCCGTAGGGACAGTGGAATATTGAATGAACTGTAACCATGATTAAAACCAGAGAGCAGTACAGTATCTGGTCTACCTATCAAAATTAATTTCACATGTCTACACTTTGTTATTCACACAGTTTTAGGTGGAGTAATTCCTGTAGTGGAATACGAGCCACTTTGATGTGACTGTGTGCACATGCGGGTGTAGTTTTGTGCTTGTAGTGACTACATGTGTGTGTGTTGTTTTTTTTTTGTGACAGGAGTCAGAGTACGTATCAGCCCACCTTCATGAGTGGATCGATCTGATCTTTGGTTACAAGCAGAGGGGCCCCGCGGCGGTGGAGGCCCTCAATGTCTTCTACTACTGCACATACGAGGGTAAAGCATCCATCATGCTGTCGTCTCACATCATGGTTTTATTCCTCCCTCACGTGCAGTATGCAAATATCAAACACGTGACTGATGTGGTGGTATTTTTCAGTTAAAAACCTACTTTCTTAGATATTTTGAATGGTTTGGTGTTGCAGGGGCGGTGGACCTGGATGCCATCACTGACGAAAAGGAGCGTAAAGCCCTGGAAGGCATGATCAGCAACTTTGGACAGACACCCTGCCAGTTACTCAAGGTGCAGACACACACCAGACGCATGACGCATTTATTTAGCTTAAAAAGAAATAAAGAAAAGACTGAAAGCTTGACTTTCTGTATGTGTGTGACGGCGTAGGAGCCCCATCCGGTGCGTCTGTCTCAGGAGGAAGTGGAGAAGAGGAAGGCTCAGCTGGACTCGTGTCCCCTCAGCATGTTTGAACACCTCAGCGACCTCAAGTCCTTCTTTGTCGAGGTCTGATCTCTCTACTGCTCATTTACTCATGAGTGAAAGTATTTGTTTCTAACCTAATTCTGTCCCCCGCCATGTTGCAGGGCATCAGTGACAACGTGCCGATGGTTAAGACCGTGGTGCCAAAGAATCAGTCCCATTCCTTCATCACCCAGGGCAGCCCCGACACCATGGTGAGCCTTGCTGCTAACGCTAATAATCATTATAATAACCGCTGTAGAGTTTTCTATTTTTTAACAAAAGGCAGGCGACAGACGGTGGTGTCTTCACGGTGTTTGCTCCATCTCCAGGTGACGGTTAGTCAGAATTGCCTGGTTGGGACCCATGGGTGGCTGCCTTACAACAAGAACATCTCCAACTACTTCACCTTCATCAAGGACCCCACAGTGTCCAACACCAAGTGAGAAACGCCCACAGCACACGTGCAAATGCAGCACATTCACAGCTCTGTGTCGCCAGCTCACCGTTCTTCCTCTCGTCATCTTCATCTTCTAGGACCCAGCGTTTCCTGTCCGGACCCTTCGCCCCCGGCGTGGAGGTCGCAGCGGGGCTGTTTGTGGTCTCCCACGACGGCAAGTTGCTCTTCAGCGGTGGCCACTGGGACAACAGCCTCCGGGTCACATCCCTGGTTAAGGGCAAGACGGTGGGACACCACATCCGACACATGGGTAAACGCACACCTACGCATACCTCAGTGAAGCCCAGTCTGCATCCTGACTTGTGTTACATCCAAACAAACAATTAAGTGTATGCTTCAGTGTTGCGTCCTGTTATAGTCAGTGGTTTTGTCCACCCCTCCTCCAGACATCGTGACCTGCCTGTCAACAGACCACTGCGGCATCCACCTGATCTCCGGCTCCAGAGACACGACCTGCATGGTGTGGCAGGTCCTGCAGCAGGTTAGGACTCGCTTATACAACATGACAGATATTGATCTGCAAATACAGTTTTAAAGTAACTTCATAAAGCACACACACACACACACACACACACACACACACAAAAAATGTTAGTCAGTATTTGGGGAGCCTTGAATAAATGCGTTAATCTCAAAGTAAATGAGCAGTATTCATTTGTCTGTTTTTACTTTCAGGCATTATTTAAGTTGTTGTTGATTGATAAATGATAGATTTATATAACTATAAGAATATTTTGAACATGCCTAATTCATTGATCAGGTATTTAACTTAATACAAATGTTGCATCAGATTCATAGGTGCGTTTCCATCCACCTGTTTTTATTCACGTAACAGTAGCAGACAGATATGCATATTAATTTGCATTTTCTTTTGCCTGTTATCAGGAAATTCTTGTCTGGCTGTTCTTCTTCTCTCTTAATGTCAGGCGAGCAGACACACTCTCTCAGTCTGTGTGGTTTGTTTGCTCTGTTGTGCAGGGTGGAGCTCCTGTGGGTCTCTATCCCAAACCAGTTCAGGTGTTGTACGGACACACGGATGAGGTGGTCAGCGTCAGCATCAGCACAGAGCTGGACATGGCTGTGTCTGGATCACGGGTAAGAGCGCGCACCTCTTGATGTGTTTCATCTCATCCTGCAAAGTGATGTTTGCTATTAGATTTAACTCTGAGAGTGTTATTTAATGTGCCTCAGGATGGGACAGTGATCATCCACACGGTGCGTCGGGGTCAGTACATGCGTTGCTTGCGGCCGCCGTGCGACAGCTCCCTGCCGCTCTCCATCCTCCACCTGGCCGTGTCCTGGGAGGGTCACCTGCTGGTGCACACCTGCCTCGAGGGCAAAGCAACACTCAAGGTGCGTGCAGAGTTTTTTCACACGCAGACGCTGCATTTTTATCGTTCTGCCTGTTCTAATTATCCTGTATTAATTTCCGCACATTAAACCTGAGCAGTGGTTCTGCAGACAATAGTGTCAACGTGAACTGTGAGCAAAAAGTCATTGAAATGTATGAAATGACTGAACTGAAATAGATAAAGTAGGTTAAGATTAAATTGATGTAGAAAAATGTTATTCACAGGTGTGTTTTTTTTTCTCTTCCCAGGATAAAAACGCTCTACATCTTTACTCTGTGAATGGGAAGCACCTCTGCAGCGAGCCTCTGAAGGAGCAGGTGACTGACATGTGTGTGTCAGGGGAGTATGTTGTCATCGGCAGCGAGCAGGGATACCTGTCCATCCGTGACCTCTACAGGTAAACTCCCATACTCCTTACAGTTTATTATCAGATGCCAGCTGAGTCTGTGTGCATGTGGACATCATAGATATAATTGTTTCTCTGTGCAGTCTGTCTCTGTGCACGGAGCCCATGGCCATGCGGGTGCCGGTCCGGTGCGTCTCGGTCACCAAGGAGCAGAGCCACGTCCTGGTGGGCCTGGAGGACGGCAAGCTGATCATCGTGGGCGTGGGCAAGCCGGCGGAGGTAAAGAACTCGCTGAGGAACTACATCGCTCAGAGCCTGGAGGGATCGCCGCTCATGGCCTCCCCTCTGCTGGCCCCGCTTCGAGCTCGCTCGCCAACCCGCCTGCTGCACCAGCGCGACCAGCTGGTGTTCAGCCCCAGTTCCAGCTCCCAGAAACCCTAGCAGCTCTAGTCCCGTCCTCCCCCCTTCCATTGCTGTAGCTCTCACACACACACACACACACTCACACACTCACATTCATACACACAGATGAACCTGCTGCACGTCACCTTTGTTGCAATGCTTGGCCTCAATGTCCTCAAAGACCTTTCAACCCACAGTCACCTCTCCTTCTCAGGGATGATTGTCGACCACATTCACTCATTTGGCTTCATTCCTCCCTAACCACACACACACACACACACACACACACACACACACACTTACATCTGAACCACATTCCTTCAGCACACAGCTGAGCAGACGACTAGAACCACAACTGTGATATGAAAACACCTCATTCTGCTTTATCTTTTTCAAAATATTTGGCATCTGTGCAATATTTGACTTGATTTGACCATCGAGCCTGCTGTTTACCTAAAGTGTTTGAGTGTACTCTGCCACTAGAACAAACATGCTGTGACACAAACGTAAACTAATTAACGCTTCTGCAAACTCAAGCCATATTAACAATGTAGCTACAATCTAATAATGCAAACTAATAATCTTGCGCCGAGATAGACTTTACTGTTTTGATAATGTAAATAGTGTAGGTGTCGGAGGTCGGTACAGGTCGCCCCCCTCTGATTAGTTTTGATGTGAATCATCATCGCACCTTTCTGCTTTTTCTTCATCTTTTCTGTTCACACCGACTCGCCAAAGTGAATCAAGCTTTGATTTTTTTTTTTTCTTTAATGCCTCACAAGCTTCACAAGTCAATCAAGCTCCAATGAACTAATCAATCACTCATGAATCATATCCCTCCTCCTTTTTTTCCCCTCCCGTTTCCTTTGACTTCACGCTTTTCTTTCCCCACTCTCCCCCTCTCCTCCATCCCACTTCCTCCTCCTCCTCCTCCTCCTCCTCCACTCTTCTCAGGTGCGTTCGGGCCAGATCACGCGGAAGCTGTGGGGCTCCAGCAAGAGACTGACCCAGATCTCCTCGGGGGAGACAGTGTACAACACCTAGCGCGACCACAACCGACCCATCCCGGTCCCCCGAGCCCTGAACCCTCCCCTCCACGCACATCCTACATTCCTGTCACCCATTTCGGCCCCATACCTGTCTGAGGGACTCATTTCAGTTCCTCCAGCACCTTTCCACAGTTTAATGGGTGGTGGGGGGGGCTGTTCTGGGGTGCTAACAGCACTGAGCATCACAACGTCTGCATGTCCATCTGTCTGTCTGTTTTTGTGTGTGTGTATGTGTTCGTGCTTCGGATTGACCGTACTGGCGCTGGCGCTGTGGTTCAAATCCAGAAGCAGCGCCTCAGATGCCTCAGCGCCACCACGCCACCACCCGCCACTCCTTAACACCATCTTCTCTCTTCATCCCTCAGCTAGTCGTCATCACTTTTACATGATACTACACAGTCAGCCATGTTTCTCCAGCTGGCAGCATCAGTCAGCTAACTGCTCTCCTGTGTGTGTGTGTGTGTGTGCATTGTATTGCCATGCTCTATCTCAAAATATAGTTTCAAGTGGCCTTTATGCCCCCCCCCCTTGCCTTGGATGCAGACAGTCGGGCCTGTGCTCTGCAGGCTGAGACTTTTCATCGGTTGCCTCAAAGCTGCCACACAGCAGCGTTATGCAGTAAGACGGCTCCATCACCCACAACACCAAACTCTCTGCCTTTCCTATGCGTTTTTATATATATACAGTATGTGTGTGTGTGTGTGTGTGATTTTCATTTGTTTTTTATTGTACATTTCTTGATTGTTTTTTCTGTTCAGTTTTTTATGCATGTGCCCGGCGACTTGGCGTCTGTTCGTATGCGTGGGAGTTTTGGGGTCCATTTTAGAGATTAGCTCGCAGACACGGTGATGGAGAAGTTTGGATATAGCGGACTTGTGTTTTGTTTTAGAAACATCCTGCACACGACAGCTGATAGCATCTGTAGCGTCTACAGGCAAACTACAGGCAAAACACTACAAACATGAGAAGCTTCCACGTGAAGATTTATCGCAGCAGTACGGCTAAAAACATTTGGCCCTCTGTGCTTCATCGAATGTTTTTAAGTTACTTGAATCCATGTTTATTTATAAGTAAAAGTAGCAGTTTTTTAAATCACACTTTGTCAGTATGGCATATTTTTAACTCTTGTGACTGTTCAGACACCTGTAAAAAGAAGAAATGCTCAAGGGCTTTATGAGATGTCAGTGTTAACAGCAATACAGTGTCGATGCTTTCTTCCTGTTTCTCTGTCCCGTATTGGTTGTTCAGCCAGCCCTCCCGTCTTCCTGTAAGCTTAACTGGGACGGTAAACGCCCTCCCTCTCCCCGACAAACTGCCTTCAGCGCTCATCATTGCCTCAAACTGTCGTCCTCTGTTATTTTTTAAATCTCATTCTCCTTCCTGCTCGCTGTCAAGTGACTGATTTCAGAGGAGGTTTGCATGCCTTGTTTAGGTCGTGTGTGTGAATGTGATTTCTGTAATAGAGGAATCACAAAAAACAAAAAAAGCCACAGTGTGAAGCTCCTGTGGATGAGACTGTGTGGTTTATATTTTTGCACCATACCTGTGTGTGTGATTGAGTGTGAGGACATGCCAGTGATGCATGTTCATTTTTTTTATAGCCAAATTCTTGATTTCTTCATACATGTTGATGTGGTGGCTCTGATTCTGTGAACCGTGGCAGCCCCTTGATTATTTTGGCTCAGTCATGGGTTCGGCATTGGTTTTTCTTTTTCTTCAACGTGATTTTTGTATTTAGTTTTTTTTATTTTATTTAAATGTCACAGCAAGGTGGAGTGCAAAGACCAATCTGTGTCCTTCTTTAAGAGATTTCTGTTTAAGGTGCATAAAACATTTTTCTTTCGTTCATCCACATTTTGTCATTCAGACAAAAAGACCACTGTTTGAGTTGTTCCACGACTGCAACAAACGGAGTGCCTTTATCCCAGTGTGGTGTTAACATAGAGCTAGGTTTCTCTTATCACCGAAGCGTATCGTCCCCGACTTTAACGTAAATCAAACGAAAGGAGCATTCCAGACGTTAAACCTCCACAGTCTCAACGGGGAACCAAGAATATATATATATATATATACTTCAAAGAAATCAAAAAGTACTATTTTGTGTCTTAGCAACATACTCTGTGACTGTCACCAAATGGATGTGTGTATATTTGTGATTATTTATGAATACAATATATAATGTACAGCATGATTTTTATTTTCAGCGTATTTGAAATGTACTTTTGCACTTTCCAGGTACTAAATTGTAACGAATTGTTTTAACTTGGCTCCCTAATCTGTACAAACTGCTTTGTATACACACAAGTGGAAAATGATCATTAAAGTCTTGTCTAAATTTAAATGTGTTATATGAATTTGGATTTTTTTTTTCTTCTGTCTGAGGTCTTTACTGTTAAAGCCTAAAAGAAGAATGACTGCCATGGCTAAAGTAAAAATGTCATTTTTTTCTCATGTTGCACAAAACAGACACACAGACTATAGATGCCAAGTTTTATTAAAGGAAATACAGACAGATGCACACGATGGTAGCCCAAACTAAGGAGAAGTTAAGGATATTCAAGAGGGAACCAATCATGCTGTGTTTCTTTGTGGTTTTCATGCAGTGATTGGGTATGAGCAGATGGATGCTCTCTTCAGTTCACAATCGCCGGCTGTCCACCAGCTCTCATCTGCAAAAAGCGGTAGGGACAGATTTGTTGAAGACATGCTGGCTTGCCTAAGTTGCCTGACATTTAGTGTGATAGTCGTGGCAGGCGGTTAAGGGACAGATCAAAGGGGAAACTTGTCTAAGGAGGATCAATAGTGCCAGAAGGCAAAGGTTGCCATAATACAAGTACATTTTTTAGTATCTTATCAGCTTTCTGTGACGTAGCCAGACAGTTATCTGAGCTTCTCAGATCCACAACCCTTTAATAAATAGTGAAGCTAAAGGTTTAAGATTTCACGACACAAAAAGTACATGTGGAAGTGTTAAAGTTAAATATAGACTAGTGTGTATTCTATCAACTCAGCTCAGGTAATGAATAGATGCTGGTGTTAGTTCTTAGCCACCACCAAGAGTTCACCATTTAATCTTCCTTTGTTCAGATATGTCGTTCTTTAATGGTCTGCTTGCCTGATGCAGAAATCTTGACTTCAGACATAAATCAGTCAGTGGTGTGTGTCTGTAGTGTGTGTGAGTGCAGTTCTTACCTATCTTGAACATCTCCACACAGACAGGTTTATCAGTGTTAATGTTGGGGTGACCCGGCATCCAGTCGCTGTAACTCCACTCTGACCCGTCTACCCAGGATGCCTGCTGGTTCTGAGGTGCCCGATACACATACAGTATATCATAAATATGCACACATATAAGCTTGATTAAACAGACAGTTGATATAATATAATATTGTTTCATCAATGCTGAAGTAGCATTTTACTGCGTTTGGCTTTCTGGCCTCATTTAGTGACGGTGCAGAAACAGATGGAACATTTTAAAATAAAAGTTCACAGGTCAATGTTTTACCAAGGTAAGAATAACACTATCTGTCCCGTTGATAACGTATCTGATGACACTCTCCTTGGCCTGCAGTACAGGACCAGGCTGCTGGCGTCACAGCCAGTCAGCACATGAATAAAGATGGTGATATTAGATACTGTAGGTGAACTTTTCAAGATGTTTTTGGGGGGAGAGAGCCTGGGTGCTGATGGGATGGTTTCAGTACTGCAGTGCATATTTTCAGGAAAAACATACGGTCTCCTTCAGATGAACTTGCCTTGACCATGCCACCCAGCCACGTCAACACAGGGTTGCTCTCACCGCCCTTGGTCACCAGGGAGACCAGGCGGGAATGCAGGTCATGACTTGTTACAGATGCAAGCTCAGCATTTGGGGCGAGAGCTCTGCATGAGACCTGGAGACAAAGGACGCAGTAAAACCCTGAGATTTAATTTGTACAGCCACAAACACAAACTTTTAATCTTTGAAACAAAGCAGTATTGCTGACATGAACTCGCCACTGAAAGTTTAACTAAGCTGAATTTATCCTCCTTGTGTATAATTGTAATGTGACATGCAATGTGTCTAACCTGTGCATCTTTGAAGGCCAGCGGTGTGGTGTTGAACTCATAGCAGTTTCCATTGATGACCTCCCCCTTACATGCCACTGTCTGTGTTTGGAGCCCGGAGGTGAGGGGTTCAGTTCCCTGTCTAAAGCCCTCTGGGATAGACATGAAGGGTTCAGTGCCCTGTCTGAAACCATCCGGGATAGACATGAAAGGTTCGGTTCCCTGTCTGAAACCATCCGGGATAGACATGGAAGGTTCAGTGCCCTGTCTGAAACCATCCGGGATAGACATGAAAGGTTCAGTGCCCTGTCTGAAACCATCTGGGATAGACATGAAGGGTTCAGTGCCCTGTCTGAAACCATCTGGGATCGACAACATAGGTTCGGTTCCCTGTCTGAAACCATCTGGAATCGACATCATGGGTTCAGTTCCCTGTCTGAAACCATCTGGAATCGACATCATGGGTTCAGTTCCCTGTCTAAAGCCCTCTGGAATCGACATGAAAGGTTCGGTTCCCTGTCTGTAACCATCTGGAATCGACATGAAAGGTTCGGTTCCCTGTCTGAAACCATCTGGGATCGACATCATGGGTTCAGTTCCCTGTCTGAAACCATCTGGAATCGACATCATGGGTTCAGTTCCCTGTCTAAAGCCCTCTGGAATCGACATGAAAGGTTCGGTTCCCTGTCTGTAACCATCTGGAATCGACATGAAAGGTTCGGTTCCCTGTCTGAAACCATCTGGGATCGACATCATGGGTTCACGGGTTCGGTTCCCTGTCTGAAACCATCTGGAATCGACATCACGGGTTCGGTTCCCTGTCTGAAACCATCTGGAATCGACATCACGGGTTCGGTTCCCTGTCTGAAACCAGATGGGATATGAGGAGCAGAGGGTTCTTCCACTCGAACCCAACCACCACCATTCTTCTGGGCTGGAACATCAACATCAACAGGGACTGGAAGACAGAAGGCCTTTAGATTATACAGGCTTGTTTAAGTTAGCATGCTAACATTTGCTAATTGGCACTAAACACAAAGTACAACTGAGGCTGATGGGAATGTCATTCGTTTTTGGCCATGAACCAAAGAAGTTATTACATTAGGAGTCATTAGGATACATCATCTGGGAACCATGAATGTTTGTACAAAATTTTGTGCCAATCCATGCAGAAATACTTCAGTCTGGTCCAAATTAGTGGACCGACCAACGGACTGACATTCCCATTCACAAAGCCATGGCACTAGCATGGCCAAAAAAAATGCTTTTCTATAAACTAACTTCTAACTTCATGTCTTCCTCACCTTCATCTATCAGCCAGTGTCTTCTCTCCATCTCCCCAAACCCATTTCCCAGAGGAGGAGGAATGAAAACTAGAAGAGGACATGTACAAATGAACTCACTCCGTTTAATAAGCTGCATAAATGACCTAAAAGGTTTGACTATATACGTACCCACTCTCCTCTCCATCTCACTGATGTGTTCATGCACCAGGCCGGTGTTGAGGTCAACAAGGAATCTCCTGGAGGGCTCGGTGCCCTGTCGAAAGCCATCGGGGAGCCGGTAGGTTGAAGATGTCCTCTGCAAACTTCTAGGGATCATGAGAGGGAGAGCCTGGAGGCCTGTGAAGAGTGTTGTTTATTTTACAGTTAGTTAGTTTATGCAAATCTGTCCGCTGTGGTTGCACTTCCTGCTCATTCAGCGTTAGAGATGCTCACACACAGGCAGAAAGGTAAACCTGTAGTCGGGGTTTGAACACACAACTTCCTTGCAGATTAAACAAATACTCCTGCCAGTTGACAGATACATAACGGTTTGGCCTGTCACATCAATTATTAACTATTGTGCCGGAATAATATGTAGGCCACCAGCTTTTCGTTAACACTGTAATAAATCAATAATTGTCAAAGTCTTATTTCTGTGCAGGTCAGTCGCCGCTTGCCACAGTCAACACTTTAGCTGCCAAGGTAACAAACCACAAAGCCAACATTAATGATGATGTGGAAATGATCAAACAATTAACTACGATCAGCAAGTATTTCTCGTGTTTTTTCCAGGAAGCATCTTCACAATAACGGCAGTCTGTCTAAAGCCTCTCAAAGCCATACATTAAGTTGAAAGATATGTATTTTATTGTAATAATAAGATTTTTCTTGTGTCAAAGAAAAGCTTTTTATGTTGAGAAAATAAAAAACTGATCATGAAAAACATTTTTTATTTGGCTTTCTCGTGATCGCATGGAAGATATTTTATTATCTCAACAGAAGGTTATTTTATTGAGATTGTGAGATTTTTTCCATGTCAAGAAATAGATATTTTGTCTTCATTATAAAACAAATCATCTGCAAATTAAAGCCTGTGACATTAAATAAATAATAAATGTGTGCAGAGAGATCTTACCAGACAGCGTCAGGAACAGCAGCACTAACTTGAACATCCTGCGAACAGCAGAATAAACAGAGCAGCTTTTCACACACGTCTTTTTTAGCATTTAATCCGCTGTATGAGCGACAGTGAAGCTAGAGACTGTTGCAGTGTAGAAGCGGTGTGTGTGTCAGTGTGTGTGTTGCTTACCTGAGAGAGCCGTGATAAACACTGAGCAACTCAGAAACGAAAGGCAACCCATTAATATGTCACAGCCTTGGTCATAAAGCCCGCTGCCCAACCCTGCTAATAACACTTTGGATGAGATTATTGATTAATCTGATTACTGATATTTTCTGCACTTTGTCCCCAGGGCTTGCCTGATAAAGGTTTGAACACAACGATTATATAACAGCAGCTAATGAAGTGCAGCCTGTCAACAGTTGACCCCTGACATCAGACAAAACAGCCAGTTTTTCTACATCCTATTACACTGTACACATCCTGTTTTCCGGGTCTTGTAAATATGGTAAAGGTGAATGGCACTTGGTTTAATCGAAGGTAGTTCAATCAATATTTGTGAACCTTGGCAGAGGGTGGAGCCGATGGGAAACGTGACTGTGGTGGTGGTTAGGAGTATTTTACAGGTCATTGTGATGTTGTTGTTGGTAGGCCACACATGTAGACCTAAAGACAGGGGTGTAGTTAAGAATTCAGGTCCCTCGATTCCCATTTTTAAAAAATAAAATAATATGTTACTGGAATTATTGTATGCATTAAACATTTTTAAAGTTCAAGCTTGTGTGTGGCATGTTATTTCTTTTTGTCTTCAGCCCCTTTGGCAGGAGAGAAGAGTGTGGATGTCCAAAATGTGGAGGGCTTGGAACTTTGTTGAGCAACACTTTTGAGTTTCTAGGTTTTTATACTTAGTTATATTCAATGGATGTATTATAAGAGCCCAAAGATGACGCCTGTTCAGCCCAATAACTCACCTGACATATAATATACATGTATTATAAGAGCGCAGGATCACATAAACTATCACATATAAGGTAAATGACTTTTGAATGAATGAATTAAAACACCCTGAAGCTTTAACCTCGTACACATCAGCGACGTCAGTCAGAGAAAAGAAAAAACTAAACTTTTCTGGGCTTTCGAAAAGTTTTACAAAGATTAAACCCCCATGGCTTAAAAATATACACTATAAAGAGTAATAATTGGCAATTTCTATAAAACTGCCTAAAACACGGCGTCCTGACTGTTTCCACGCAGCTTTTTACGCCGTTACATTTTAAAACACTGCTTTTTACGCCCGTAAAAACCACACAAAACGCCGCTTTTTACAGCGCCCTAGTGAGGTACATTAAACACAGCTTTTTACGCACGTTAAAACCCGTCCAAGACGCGCGTTATTTACGCTGTTTTCTTGTATGGTAATGAGCCTGTTTTACACAGCCAGTAAATCCAGAGTTTTTGTAACCAATCGGTGAAGAGTAAAGCCGGACCAAAGCAGTGCATCCATGAAAGATGCTTGCCATTGCTAGGCAAGATCTGTGTTGTCTTTATAAATTAATTAAAAATGCTCAACAAAAACTCTGGATTTACTGGCTGTGTAAAACAGGAGGAAGGGCTCATTACCACACAAGAAAACGGCGTAAATTACGCGCGTCTTGGACGGGTTTTAACGCGCGTAAAAACCGGACAAGGGGACATTTGATCCCCTTGGCTCGCCATATGATTAGGCAGAGACACGTTACGCGTTACGCAACGAGCGTGAGAGCGTGACTTGTCCCAGATGAAACCAGGCTAGTTGAGGTAGCTCGGTGGGCTAAATCAAACAGCGCTGGGTCTCCCTCCGTCCGGAAGCAGAGAGCTCGACCAGAGTGGACCGTGAAGCCAAGAAGAGTCTGATAGTGTCTCAGCTCTTACTCCATTTCTTTGGACGTCTTGTCGGTATTAGAAATGGCTTTGGTAGCCGCGTTAAGGAGACTGGCTCGCTTCAGGTTAAGGGAGTTTTCGTGGAGGACGGCGGCGGTCACCTCGAGTGCCTGGCCGACGGGTCAGAGGAGTTTCCACGCCGGCACACAGCCTCTGAGGTGGGTGACTCCACTGACGGAGCCTAACACGCTCGACCTGGCGGCTCTGTCTTGCACGAACGGAGCCGCACGCCAAACTCCATTCAGAAAACAGGCGGTTAAACGTGACCTTTCTTATCAACGCACTCCCGGCAGGATATCGGGTAAAACACGAGTGGAGACCCTTTTCTAAGTCAGTTGTCCCTTCCTCGGCTTGGGTCAGTTGTTTATTTTTTACATTATATGGCACACACGTGTAGGACAAGCCGAGCAGAACCCACTCCCCTTTACGTTTGAACTTTGACAAGTGAGTCGCTTGTTCACACACCTGACAGTCCACTTTAATTAACATGTAAGCCAATGGCGAGACAGCAGTTAGACCAATACGTTAAGGTTTAATTGACACGAACTGCTGCTTGATCTGGCTTATAGTTATGTGCCTAAGAGGCTAGTATGGTTGCTAGAAAGCTCGAATGTGTGTTGCATCATTAAAAGTGTCACATTTTTGAATGGAGTTTGGCGTACTTGCAGGGTTAAAGGCAAGTTGAAGCAAATTGATCAGGTTTGGATTTCAGTGTGTGCCACAAAATAACAACAGAGTGAACGAGGCTTAAAGACTTTACATGTCCACAAGGCCGAAGTGATCCATCTTTCTGTTCAGGTGCAAGGCTTTGAGCGAGGCTAGGCTTCCCAGGGCCAAACAACTTGTTGAATTGCATAATAACTGCTGACTTGCCACTCAGGTTGAAGGTTTGGTTTTCCAGGCTGGCCTTAAACCGGTTGACACTGTCCCTGTGTGGTCACATCAGGCGGGCATGGCTGGCCCTGACCCTCCCATAACTATCATTTTCCAAAATCCACCTGGGCGATCACAGTTTCACGCAGTTATTACAGAGTCTTTGCCTGCTTTTGTCTTAAAAGTTCATGTAGGTGCAGGAGAGGGTATGGAGTAAGTCATTTTAAGCGGATTACACAGTGTTCCCACTGGTCCTGTGATTTCCAGAAGGCCGGGGGAGTTTCATAGATTGTCTGAGTGTGTCAGGGAGTTTTGTGTTGTGTAAAGCAGATGAATACATGGCTGCAGCAGACTGTCATAGTAAAAGCTCATCATTCAGTGAAGCAGTGGTGTGGTGTCTCTTTGTTTTCATTGTGAATAGCTAAGCTGTCTGTGGTTCTGTGCTGTAATTCAGGAGTTTGTTGTGTTCTGCTCAGAGATAACAAAGTTTCTTTCTCAAATCCTTGTTAAACCCTGAACTTGTACATTCTGTGTTCGTGGCATGAAGCGGAGAAAGAAAGTCAGCGTGTTAAGTTGATTCCCACATAAAAAACATGCACCGCAGTATAGTGACATGACTGGCAAGACTAAGTCGATAAGGAATGTTTATCCTCGTCCTTTGGTACGCTGAACAGAAAAAGGCATTGACTGAATACAGTGAGGATTTGTCAGCTTCTGCACAATGGACAAATCTTGTCTAATATGGGAGTAAACTGTGCTTATATAAATAAACAAGTCAGATACTTGTTTGACATCTCTGGTCAACTGAACTGAGTGTAGTGATGAGCTCTGACCACTAGAGGGCAGTGAAGTGTCATTTGTGTGCAATTAAACAAAAATACACAGTAGTCTTAATCCTGTTACTGTCTTACCATGTAAAACTAAAACTGTGTTCTCTCTCTGTGTGCGTGTGTGTGTGTGTCAGGTCGGACAATAAGGTGACGATCCACTTCGTCAACAGAGACGGGGAGAAGATCACAGCGAAGGGGTCGCCTGGAGACTCGCTGCTAGATATCGTCATTAATGAAGATCTGGACTTCGATGGCTTTGGTACGTACACACACACACACACACACCCACACCCACACACACACACACATATAGTGGTGTGGGACTGCATCACAGACTGAGATTTAGAGGTTTGGATTGGTGTAATCTGCAGCCTCTTACACTTCTGTCTCACAAGTAACAGTGCTGCTCAGGTGAAGTTATTAATGTGTGTGTGTGTGTGGCTTCAGGAGCGTGTGAGGGAACCCTGGCGTGCTCCACGTGCCACCTGATCTTCGACGAGGAGGTCTACAAGAGACTGGGGCCCGTCACGGACGAGGAGATGGACATGCTAGACTTAGCCTACGGCCTGACTGACACGTAAGGACACAAACGCACACACACGAACACACAAGCAGGCGTGTGTGTGTATATACACACAGTTGTCCATTTTCTACTAGTGCTGTCAATCATCCTCTATAGTCCCATTTGAATGTTTAATGCTCAAATTAAGCCTTTATTAATGTTTACCATGCACCTATACACTGTATACACAGGCTTATGCATTGCAGATGCCACTATACGTTCTGTCCACTAGAGGGCAGTGCAACATCACCAATAAACATTTGGACTACAACAGGCGATAACTTACTTGCTAAGTAATAATTAAGCTAATTAATTAAGAGGGAAGAAGAAAAGGGGTCATTCTTGCTGGGACTGTAGATCTTCTAGCTTGTCGGGGTGTAGTGGTTCATTTGGACCCTGCATATTCTGCAGATCACTGCATCTTTGTTATTTTTCTAACGTTAGCCATTGATTAAAATTAAAAAAAATACACATTCGAATAGTAATGTCCTCATTTGATTAGTATTCGTTTTTGTACATTCGATTTACATTAAACTCCCGAAATTTGTTCCAACAGAACTATTGTCTGCTGAGAGCCAAACCTGCCTTTGTGTGTTTAATCAGTAGTTGTATTATATTGACTTTTTTATGTTTTCTGGGTAACGATCAATGGCACAGAGGAAATGACCATATCAGGATTTGGCTACATAGACAAAACTTAATTAGTTTAATTAATTAATTGGCTTATTCGTGGTTGAGTTTGTTTGTTCTCCAGAATGTGCTGATGAATAATAAAAATAATGAGACAGACGACGTCCGCCTGAACCTTTTAAAGAAAGTGGTCTTGCACACCGCGTGATGCTGATGAGATGGTTCTGTGGAGGTAATGAGATTTGTCTGAATTGATCCGTTAATGGACAGATGGACAAAGGAGTCTACGGAGCTTTTTAGCCTCTTTCAGCTGATTGTTTTGGTTCGCTCTCATGGCGTCGTCTCCTGCAGATGAACCCCACCAGCAGACGGACAAAGTTAGCAGGTAGCTGGCGAACATACGGCAGCATTTAGCAGCTAAGGAGCCAGATATTTCCCTCAGGAGTTGAAGACCAAAGTCAGAGCTGACAGAGAGGGAGGACTGGACTTAGATTCATCAGGTGACCAGAAGCACGACTCCAAATAAACGTTAATGTTGCTCTGTGTCTGCTGTATAAAAAAGCAGCTGTTTTTTTGTTTACAACTTGTTTCTGCTGCCCCCAAGTGGCCAAATAATTATTGCAGCCACTTTCATTGGAAGCCTGTTAGGAAGGGAAGCTGTTTCAGTGTAAATATGGGCTGCACCTCACTAGTGTTGTAAGACAGATCCCTTTAACACCACAGCTCTCAGTAAACAGTGAGATCAGATTAACGCTGTGGAGGCACTTTGAATCCAGCACAGGAATAAAGACAAAGACTTAATTCTCTTTCTCTCCCCGCAGATCTCGTCTGGGTTGCCAGGTCTGCGTGACAAAGTCTCTGGACGGCATGGTGGCCAGCGTCCCAGAGAGCGTGGTGGACATCCGACAGAGCAAAGACGGATCCTTCTAACGCGGAGCCTGCGGGTGCAGACGGTCAGCGGTGAAGGGTACGATGAGTGTGTGCGCACAGGCACGATGGTAGGCGTGAATCTGCGTCTGCTCGGCCGCCACAGGATTGTTTCAAGTCACAGGCAACTAGAGCCAGCTCTCCATAACCAGGACGCAGGAATACAGCACAAATACAAACAGAATCACTTTTTATAAAAAGTTAAACTGGAGCGCCTTGCTAGGTCTGCTATGCTGTCCAATGAAATCCCCCAAAAACTAATCTAGAAAAGAAAGAAAATAGGCAAGATTTAACCTTCGTGTGAGGAAGGTTAAACCAGAGTTAATTACTTAATTACAGAGTACACTGTTTGTCCATTTTAATCGCTGTCAGAAAAATGTTTTTATTTGACACATGAACACAAGTTTACAGCAAACGGCAGGATTTTGGCCCAGACTGTCATTCATCAACAGTCAGGCTCCAGGACTTTGTGGCTGTGCCTTTCGATTATCTAAGAAAGGCACAGCCTTTTGCTTCTCTTGTAACGACTGAATTTACACACAAACACACGCTTGCATAAAGAAAGACGAGATTTTACAGCTCTGGTCTGCATGAAATTCCTCCTCGGTGTGTAAATTCAGTCGTCGTCACTGGACGAGAGGGAAAAGGCACACGGCTCATTATTGCGACTGAAATGTTTGTGAACCAAAATGCAACTAACAGTTCTGGACGCCTCAGAGATTGAGCTGATGCTGACCTCCCCGACGTGTTTTATTCTACAAATGTATACCCCCTACTATTAATACTGGTGTGATTGAATACTTCATGTAACCATATAATTCCATCCTGTGATTGTACATAGCTAGAACACACTCGCATATCTGTGTAGAGTGAAAAAACAATGTAATAAAAAAAAAATCACCTTTCTAATGGCGTGTTGAACTGTCGGTTTTTATGTGTTTGTGTGTGTTCATGTTTCAAATGTTTCTTGCACAAAATGACAAATAAGATTTCATCTTTTAAAACCTTGTAAACCAACAATTATGTCACGTGTTAATCAGGTCATTTTATTTGCAAATGCAGATTTTTAGGCTTATTAACACAGCGTATGAATACAGGTGTGTGTATATATAGAAAGGAGGCATAGATAATCATAATAAAGCAACAGTCTTATAGTCTACTTAAAGCTTTCAGCTGCATAAAATATAAAGCTTTTTTTCCCCCTTGAGGGATCATATTTACATAACAGAAATATGAAATATTGGGACAGGACCCACGTGATTAATTCAAATCAACCACATTATTGGCAACAAATCAAAACAAGGATCACACCTAACTGTGCTAAAGTGCTAATGCAGAGAAGCGTTTGAAATGTGTAGAAAAGACTTAAAAACAGTTTTTATGACCAAATATTTAAAGGACAAAGAGTCACTGCAGCCTGGAAAGTCAGTTTGATAATAATAATATTCCAGCTGACCTGACAGACGCTACAGTTGGCAAAAAGCAGACTTCACAACAAAAAAAAGCACAGACGTTTTTAAGGAACTTCTTAAGAATTTGCATGAAAAGTGGAAATAGTGAATAATCACATGTACCTTAATCTACAAAACTCAACCTGTGTACATTTGAAACATATTAAAGTTAAGACGCTAACAGCTAACAGGAAGTGACGGCTCTGAATCTAAACTGTAATCATGATTGTTTAAGCTGCTGTCGAAGCTGTTTGACGAATAAACACCGACTTGGTGTAAAAAGCAGAATCACAGTGTGAACACAGGCTGCATTTACACTACAGGCCAATTAAAAAAAACAACACATTTTCTAATTATATCCAATAATGTCTCATATTAATTAATGTTCATATGCAAATATTGTGCGTTATAAAAAACAGACTTCAGGTTTGTTTGCGTCCTCCTTATTAACAGAAGTGTTGACACTGAGCACAATCTTTAACCATTACTTAACGGAGCCTTAGCTGTCAGGCTGAACAAATGTTACATCCCAGCAAATGTGCAAAACAATTGCATATGAACATGCTGTGTTTCAGGAGTTGTTGCCGTATGTTGCCCCTAATCTGTTTACCTTTACAGTTGAGTAGCATAAAACAGATTTAAATGGTATTTGTTTTAGAGTTTAAGTTAGCTTTCCAACGACCAGTCGTTCACGATGAAAAAAGGCAACACTAGGTAGATTTAATTGGCAGGTTTCAACTTTGGCCTGATATAGTTTTAAAAAATAAACACACACACACACACACACGTGACGATCCTTTAACAAAATCCATGGATGAAAATTGGATACGACTTAGTTTCATCTGCTGAAACGTATTATTTTAAAGTAGTGTTGCCTTGAGGACATAAACGTATACATTTCCTTAATGGCAATAAGCTCTGGGCACAGTTTAAAATACACTTTCTCTCTCTACAGCAACATATTTAATTTCACGTCCTGTTAGAGACTCAATATGTATCACAATGTATTATGTTTGGGTCTAATTAAACACTATAAAGCAGTCCTAATAACTAATCCTTTCATTCTTAGGTTGAAAGCGGCAGTGAAGTCGTGTATTTCTAGAGTCTGTTGTGCCGTTTATCTAATTTGTTTTTGCTAGTTTTGCTCCAGGTTGCAGTCAGGATCACACGTAGGATTCCTCAGCGAACAGAAGCTGGTCCAAGTCCGGTTCTGCGGTGGGATCGCTGCATCTCCTCAGCCACTCCCTGCGACTCTCCACCAGGGCGAGCGCCACCTGCTGGCTGCTCTGCGGGTTACTGCGCGGGTGAGAGGAGAAGTAGTCCCTCACTGCTTTGGTGGCAAAGGGGGAGAGGCAGAAACGGTTCTCTGATGCCCCCCGCTGTGAATCCACCTCAGTGACCTTCAGTCCTGGGTCGCTGGGCAGCCTTGCCCGCATGAGGGTGGAGGTTCGTTCCACAACCTGCCGTCCGGGTTCTGACCCCCGGCGCTGGTACAGCCTGGCATTGGATTCCTCCTCCACGGAGTGAGACTTGTTTTGCTTGAACAGGGACAGAGACGGCCCGCTCTGCTTGTAAAATAAAGATGGTGACGGCTGCTTCAGCTCATTCGCTTCACTCTCTGCTGCACGCCTCTGGTTGGTGACGCCCCCTTCGGTGTTGGTTAGCGGGGGGTCTGAGGAATGGAACCACGGGGATTTGGGAAATTGGAGACTCCCTGTAGAGCGGTGGTGGGAAGGGGGGCTGGATGAGTCGTGTTTAAGGTGTCGAGGCTTGTGGGGCTCCTGGCCGGGCCTTCCCCTTACATGGCCTCCTCCTCCATCTTTTGAGGCTCTGCAGGATGTCTTGGTCTTGGGCTTGGGTTGGCTGCCGGAGATCAGTTTTCCTCCTCCTCTTTCGCCTGCTTTTCCTTTCTCCGGGACAAGTTTCCCAAGTGTGAGCGACTTCTCGGTGGGTCCTCCCTGTTTGTGGAAACAAACACAGTGAGAACAACAATGATTTGGAGCTTTTAAATTGCATCTCTCGACCTTTATTCAGTAAGTGGAGCTCGCCTGGGTAACTTTTGGTCACGTTAGAACAAGTGGTCATATTTTGATGAGGATCACACCCCTCATCATGGTTCTTGTCTTAAGGTGTTGTAATGGTTTGTGGGTGAGCTTCCTATCATTAACGTTGCAGTTTAAGATGCATTAATCAGTAACTTGTGTTGCAGGGTTATAGTGGCTGTTATTTTCACATATTACTAAAAAGCAACTCCATTGTATAACCCCCTGCTTCTGCCTCTCCGGAACCTCGGAGGATGACCCTCCAGGTCTCCTTCCTCCAGGTCCTCCTCCTCCAGGTCTCCCATACACCCACCCCGGGGGAGACGTCCTCCACCTCCAAGGAGGAGGAGGACCTGGAGGAAGGAGACCTGGAGGGTCATCTTCCGAGGTTCCAGTGACTCGGCGACGGGCTGGATTCGAACCTGGCCTCGCAATCTGACGCACCGTTGCGTCTTCGAGACCAGATCCTAACCCAACACGCCACCGCGTCACCTTCCCGCTTCGGCCTAAGCTCCGGGCGCTTTTATCTTTTCACTTTGCATGTTGGACTTTAAAAACTCACCGATCTTCATAAGGATTGAACCCGCAACCTCAGAACCGCCAAGCAGTCTTCTAACACACTGAGCTATTGGATCAGATGATTTTGCTTTGTTTCTTTGTAATTTTGACTCTTTCTTTTGGGTGTTGGACTTCAAAACTCACCGATCCTCATAAGGATCGAACCCGCAACCGCAGAACTGCCAAACAGTCTTCTAACACGCTGAGCTATTGGATCAGATGATTTTTTTTCGTTTCTTCGTAATTTTGACTCTTTCTTTCGGGTGTTGGACTTCAAAACTCACCGATCCTCATAAGGATCGAACCCGCAACCGCAGAACTGCCAAACAGTCTTCTAACACACTGAGCTATTGGATCAGATGATTTTGCTTTGTTTCTTTGTAATTTTGACTCTTTCTTTTGGGTGTTGGACTTCAAAACGCACCGATCCTCATAAGGATCGAACCCGCAACCTCAAAACTGCCAAACAGTCTTCTAACACACTGAGCTATTGGATCAGATGACTTTGCTTTGTTTCTTCACATTGCTTGAGGATCGAACCCACAACCTTTGAAATGTTAGAAGACTGCTTGGCACGTTTGAGGTTGTGTGTTCAATTCTTATGAAGATTGGTGCATTTTGATTTCCAACACCCAAAGTGAAAAGATAAAAGCGCCCAGAGAACAGCTCCAAATGCAAAGGGGACTTGGTGGCATCGTTGTTGGGTTCGTTGGCTACTGGAAGGCACCAGCGGTGCAGTGTCTGGTTCGAATCCTGCTAGTTTCCGGTATCTGGAGCATCCACTCTGCACATGGTGGGGTGCAGTGAGGGAGCCGTGTCTGGAGTTTAAAGAGGCCATATATTTTGCTAGGTAATATGCATTTAGGAGGGTCAAAAAACCTCTTTGATTTAACAACCTGACCATGAAAATGTGTAAGAGTTTTGCTGGTAATCATTTATTACAGGAAGTAAATAATGACTATAAGCAACACAAGACATCTGACTTTACACAATATTCTCTACAGCATTTTAAAAGGTATCCAACAGATAACCTCTGTAGCTCCTCACAACAAATAGTCTCTGTAGGTCACTTCTCACAAACGTACCTGTGAAGACAAACATAAAACAGAGTGTATGTTTAGAGAGTTTAGGCATAAATACTAACCTAACATTATGTGACAGAGAGATATAAGTAACTTTAGCAGTGTTTACCTGAGGAAAACGCACAGAAAATTTTAATCTTGATTGCAGATGTTGTTAATTTCTCCCCAATTTCGGATGAGATTCCTACTCGAACATGTGCGGTGGTGAAGTTTTTGGTTTAAAAAACGGTTATTGTGGTGATATTCACGGTAGAAGAAACTTAAAGAGACAGGAGCTAAAACGAGTGTAAACCTATTCTAGTAGACACCCAAAATAAAAGTATGAACCTGAAAATGAGCATAATATGGCCTCTTTAAGGATTTTACATAAATAAAATCAATGTTTTTTAAATTAAAATGTGTGGTTTATTGTTGTTCTATAATGTTTATACATTACATTATATAATATTATTACATAATGTGCTATAACTATTTTACCCACCCCGGTCTTGTCCTCTTCTTCCTTCTCCAAGTTGTCTTGGTGGGTTAGTGACAGCCTCCGGCCTTTCTTCAGCCAGGAGTTTGGGTGGAGGCCTATGCAACCTTTTAAGGTCCCCCAGTTGAGTGGTTCTTTGGGTGGGGAGCCTTTTGTCCCCAGGTCTGGATGTCCACTGGAGGCCAGAGCAGAGCTCATGGTGGAGTGTGTGGTGGAGTGTGTGGAGGAGGGAACAGATAAAGAGGAAGAGTTGGAGGGCAGATGAGTCTTGGTTGGGTAAAGCCCCCGTCTGGTCGCCCAGGTGTGGTCACTGCTGAGGAAGTGCAGGGAGTCAAGAGACTCCAGGGAGGAGCGGGTTGGTGCAGGGGAGGCGGGGGTGGAGGAGAGGCTGGAGGAGCTCGCTTCCAGAGCTGCTGACCTCGCACCATGCAGGTTTAACGCGGACTCGCCTCCAGCCCTCCTGGTCTGACCTCTGGAGTGTGTCTGAGTGAGTGTGTGGCTGTTGGAAAGCTCGTCTTCATCCTCACCAGCGAGACCATCAGTACTCCCCGAAACACACGGCCGAAACTTGGCCACGTACGCTATAGCCGGCTCTGAACGCCGCCGATGTCTGCGCCGACCATCCAGGGACAGCGAGTCCAGGGTGGGGGACGTGTCCGCAGTCGGTGCGTCCTGGCTAGGGCAGGAGAGGTCTGGGTCCTGCCTCCTGCCTCTGGTTCTCCCCAGTGGGTGTAACTTCTGAGCATGCGGACTCTCACTTTGGGTCTGGTGTATGTCTGGGTCCGTGTCCTGGTCGTAGTCGCTGAATGTGAGGATGGAGTCCAGGCTGCCTTGTAGTGGTTTGGGTCTAAGGTGCCTTCTGCTGCAGAAGCCCGGTGAGCCACCGCTGCTGTTGTCCAACTCGTTCTCTAGACTGTCGTAGGACGAGTCGGTCAGAGGGTATAGCCAGCAGTCTGCTGGTCCAGGGAAGGAAAGAGGAGGACCACAGAAATGAGACAGACGGTGGGAAACAGCTTTCATAGCTCAGGACTTAGCCAGTAAATACTTTATTTATATGATAACCCTTTAAAGAAACAATGAAATAAAATCACCTTTTCCAAGATCTAATCCTGCATCCTTGTGTCACTTGTGCAATTAATTATTTCTTGTTATATGCCAAACATATGTCAAAAAGCCTCTTTTTTCTCTCATCCTGAACTCAGTGGCGGTTACATAACTGTATCCAATCAAATGTGATTAGCAACTAGCCATTAACGCATGGGTCACGGTAGCTAGCAGGTAGTGACCTCACGGGTCAGGGGTGTGTGTTTGGAGAATGTGGTTGAGGTCTAAGTTGACCCTCCTCCTGATCTAACAATGCAACTCTTTAATAATAACGCTAATAATCCAAAATGTTTAAATTCTAAATGTATGCAGGAGATGTGAGGAAAGACACTGATGACATGGATGTTTAATCCCTTTCCAGCTAAAGACTTTAAAACCTGCACCTGGTCTTGACTTGAAGAACAACATTTGTCATGTTTCTGTACCTGATCCCATCTCATCGGTGTTGAGTCTTTGTGGCGGCCCCCCAAACAGGGAGAACGGATCCTCTCCCAGAATCTGCTCACAGTGTTCAATCATAAACTTCACCAGCTCACAAACCTGCAGCAGACAAGAGGGAGACAAAGACAGATACTTAACTAGTGTAGCAAGAGTGTCACAATTGTTTTAGCAGTGTTCATTGTCCAACTAACTTTTCAAGGCAGCATTGGAGTCACTCTGACACTCCTGCCTTCAGCATTTAAAGTGCATCATTTCTGAGCAGCTACTTGGTGCTTCAAACTTACTGGAACAAACTGCTTTTACAGGACGTCATCTCTGGAGTTCCTGTCCGCATTTCAAAAAGTCAAACCTGTTCTAAAGATAGACTTTTACCCTTTTCTACAAAGTTGATTTGAGACATTCCTATGGGAAAAGCTCGGCGCGGTTTAGAAGTGTTACAGGAATTAACAAACACAAACATCTTGTTCCAGAAATAACATTCAGTCGACAGTTTAGGCAGCTCAACGTGTGTGTGAATGATACTTTTAAACAGTGGCAGCAGGCCTGTAACTCGGTATACTCAAATATGCTGTAAAACGTTTCGAAGAGAATGTGGTTTTTCCTAAATTGCCTCTTTTTTAAAATAAATGTATATATTTTTTATTTCAAAATCAAAGAGTAGAGGAAGTTGCATTTGGCTCACTAATTGTTTCTTGGTATTGCAACATCTGTGCTATTTGTCAGTGTTATTTTAAAACGAACAAACTTCTCTTTGTTACTGTGACACGGCTTAGACAGACTGATTACATTACAACATTATAACAATCCTGGGTGACAAAGTCATTATAGCAGGAGTAGCCAAAGTTGCAGCGGCCAACTCAATCTAGGTCTGGGTCAAATTCCACAACGCGTTAGCCCCAAATTTATGTCTTGAGAGTGTCACACACTGATCCCAGTTTTGCGCTGTGAGGTGGCTGTAAAAACGAGCTGTTTCCTTGTTGAAACGCGTCTCGAAATGTGATTTAAAATTCTCAAATCACTCCTCCACAAGGCTACTTCGAGGAGGGCTGCAGAATGACGCTGAAGCAGTGTATTCAGCCATATCTTATGACTGAACGATAACGAAAGGTTGGTCTTTCAAAGCTGCACCAGGTTCAGCTTCCTTCCCCCTCTCTCACCTTCTTAGTCCCTTCTCCCTCCACCTCTGGGCTACCAGGCGCTCCGGGGGGCCACAGCATGCTGGGAGCGATGCACACTGATAAGTTGAAACTCGTCATCTGGTTCTCGTGGGCGTTGCCCTGGATACCGAACAGCATGGCCAACAGGTAGCGTAGCAACAGGGCGTTTTCTTTGGGCAGGCGGCCAATCATCCTGCAGAGAGACAGAAGCCAAACCTGCAAGCCTCTGGAAAATCCAACATCGACAACCTTCAACAGTTCAAATCTCATCAAATGAAACAGTAACAGTACAGAGTGTGTGCAGGTTACCTCTGTATGTCCTGCACTTGTTCCTCCTCCTCCTCCTCCTCCTCTTCTTCCTCCAGCACGTCCATCCATTCTTCATGCAGCTCACAACACAACAGGCTGCCCGGGATTTTGCGCAAGAAATCCTGACAAACATGCACACATCAGGAAATCACACCAGAAAACATACAAATAAGTGTTTATTCGTCCTCTTTGTTCCTTGAAAATGTTACTGTATTTCCAGGTTTTGGTTAAGTGAACTGGTGCAAGACTTTTTTAAATGTTCATTTTGTGCTGCAGGACATCATGGCTGTGACTAATATAAAGAATGAATGAGAAATCTCCGGTGCTGCAGAGTAAAGACGTGACACAGTTTAAGCTCTCTGTCATCCCTCCAGATAATAACAGATTATAATCCTGATCACATTAACAAGATAATCTCCTCTGCTGTGAACAGCTTGTCCTGCTAACGTAGCTGCACAGCATGTGCACAAAGGCTGAGCAGGATGGAAGCGGGTGCTTACAGATGTGGGTCATTAAGGTAACTAACCCATGTACGCGGACAAAACACTCTGTCGATTATTACAGGGATGTTTTCAAAGTGTCACTGTCACACCTTGAAGACTCCGGCAATGATGAAGACGTTGTCTTTTGACAGAGGAAGTTGAAACTCTCCGGCGTCCAGAGAGTCCCGCAGCTCCCTGACAGCCCGAGCCCCCGCCGGCCGACGGAAGATCCCCCGCGTCCATGAACCCTCGTGGTACAGAAACGTCAGCATGTCCTGGTGAGGGAGGACAGACGAAGTAAGGGACAGTAAGGTCTTTCTAGCTATTTCTTAACCATTACAATACTGAGTGAGAAAGAAGGAATGACCCCCTTCTGAGGACCACGTTCAAAGTGATTTTTAAGCTTTTTGTTAATAGTTCTTTATCATTAAAATGAAAAGAAATTGGGAAAGAAGAGTTTTTGCAGAAATATCATGAACAGGGCAAACATTATATGTGCTAAACATCTGCATCTTAGCATCCTGAAGTTAGCATTTAGCTCAAAGCACCGCTGTGTCTACGTACAGCCTGACAGAGCTGCTAGCATGGCTGTTTCTCAAAGGAGAGCACAGAGCGATGTGATTGTTGGATTTAAACCAGCAGGCGACCATCTGCAGACACTTTATGACTTGTGCAGAAATTGCTGCGATTCTACTATTAAAGACTTTTGAGCATCAGGTCCGAACAGAGGCAGTAACTGTACCGACTCACCATGACCGGCTTCGGCAGAGTGTCGTCTACACAAACACAGCTGAGCGGCTGGCCGAACAGGCAGCCGCGGGCCGCGCAGGCGAGGGACAGGTCATTCAGGTGGGAGGAGGAGCCTCGCCAGAAGGCCCAGGTGATGAGGGAACGCCTCCTCTTAAATGGCTTCTGAGAGAACTCTGAAAAGACAACACGGTGTCCCAGAATGCATCAGCATAAACACTCAATCTACTGTTTTTAATTCCTTTTTAAAATTAAAAACTCGGCGGATGATCTCACCTGCGGGTACGTGCAGTGTCTCAGCGGGTCGAGGCTTCATGATGAACTGGCACTGCTTGTACACCTGCAGCTGCTCCACCTGCATGGCCCTCTGTCTGTCCGCAGGAGGTGCAGCAGCGTCCCTGATGCCGCCACCGCCTCCCTGAGACATGGTGTCTCTCACATGACTCATCTGGATACTGAAGGGAAACTCATGACCTGAGACAGAGAGGAAGAGGCTGCGTCACTCCCTGGAGGCTTCGTATGGTTGCTATAGAACATCAACAGCACCATAACAGCACATTATTAGGCAGCACACACTCTGTGACCCCTCGCTTCCTCCCTGCAGGAGCAACATCACACTCCTCTCTGCGGATGAATGGTACCAGTGTGTCTAAAAACACATCTCACCCCTGTGTCGAGGCTCAGAGCAGCGGCTCGCAAACTTTTTCTTCAGAAGCCGAAAGAAAAAAGAAAAACCAAGATATTTTGTCAAACTAGTCTGGACTTCACTCACTGACCAATTAGAGGATAGGGGGTGTTGTCCCTCTTGGAGATGACCCACAGCTGGAAGTCTTTCACATTTCCCTGAGCAGAGCAGAGACAAAGACAGTCAGAGAGAAGAGACGCACAACTCTACAAGGAAAACCAACCAACCAGGCGTCTTGTTCTCTGCAGAAACACGTTTTATGTGACAAAGAATAGTATTCTCTGTCAGCTTTCACATGCTGTGTGCTTACATCACGTGTAACTTGCACAACCAAGCCGACGTTTGGCTACAGGGCTTCTGTGAAAACATCATCTGTTGTTCTCTGTGTTCGGGCCAAATAATGTAATAAAATGTGCACCGAACCTGATCGAAAATGTAATAAAACCCCCAAAAATATGTCCTGACTTAAGTTAAAGCTGTGGTTCTTAAACTTTTTTTGGTTAAAAACTTGAAAATCCATGATTGGATCATAATCCTTGCATGTGCAATTGAGTAAAAGTCAAAAAATTAATTTCAAATTGGATTTGAGACCCATTTTTTAATGCAGAAAGTTCATAAGACCCGGCGAGGCAGAGGAGACACTTCATCCAATAAGAATCACTGCTGACTCAAGTGACCAATCAGCATGGGCGTGGGGGCGGGTTCATTCCACATTGATAGGGATTTTAGTTTCACCATCTGTTGTGCATTTCAAATTCTGCATAGAGCCTCTTGTTTACATTAACAAACATGGAATCAGATGCTAAAAACACAATCTTGAAATCTTCGGGGTTTTTTGTGACCAAGATACATACAGTTTGATGTTGGCAATAAGCTGATACAGGTCGATATATCAGTGTAGCCCTAATTATTATTATTGCATCCAGGCTCTTTACAGTGTTTTCTGGGATTCTGGTGTCCACATCCTCATGACAAGACTTTATGAAAGCAGGTGGAACAGGGTTTTTACTTCACTCACTATGATGCCAAACTGCTGCAGGGCCAGCCGGATCACCTCGTTGGTCGAATCAGAGTTGCTGACGGGGAGCGTCTTGGTCTAATCAGGGGCAGAAGGCAGCAGTTACACACACACACACACACACACATATATATATATATACACACAGGATCATCACACACTAAATACAGTGCAAGGACAGAGAGCCGAGTATCACTACAAACACACATCAAGCATTTAATCGGCGTTAACTTACAACTGCAAACGTATTGATCCCCTTCCCGTACACTCTCAGAGGGATGGTTTTAGGCTCTTCTCTCTCCTTCTGTTCTTTTATCCGACTGCAGAGGAAGCAAAGAGGAAACACGTGAGACTCCTCTTCCCTCCACGCACTTTATGTTTGACTTTATGTTGCTGCGTGACGGCTGAGTTTACCTCTTGAGGAGGGAGAGCCACCTCTCTTTCTGTTCTGCAGAGCTGAAGGGGAACACGGAGAAGAACGTCACACATCGTACTAACCTTCTGGTTTAGGTACGTCTTTTTAATGGGTTTTATTATGAGTATTAACAACAGAGTTCCAATGAATTTTCAAAACTTTTCCATAACATTTTATCCCATTTCCACGACTTTATTTAAGTAGTTTAAAACAGGCAGGCCTATACAGCGCTCACAGGGCGCAGGCTAGGGTCTTCCTCTCTCTCGAGCCACGTGTTATATTTGTTGTTGGAAAGCCAAACATTGTTAAACACGCACTTCCCAGGCATTTGTGCGGATAAGCTAACTGCTAGCGCTTGCTAACTTCAGACATTCCCGCCAACGTGCATCACGTGATGCTAGTGACGTTTCAGCGCTCACGCAGCGCAGCACTAGATTTTAAATTTGTAACACGGGGAACGTATTTCGCCTAACGTTAAGACATGTTTATGAACGTATTTTAAACAACAGACAAAACACTGTACGTTCAAAACTTTTCCAAAACATTCTGTTAATTCCAAACCATTTCCAGGCCAGTTTTTCTAATTTCATAACTTTTCCAGGAATGTCATGACCGTGGGAACCCTGTAAGAAGGATTTAAATCTCAGGCTGACAGGACAGATAACTCTCTCTATACGAGCGTCTCATCCTGTCTGTTTTCTGTTCATTTAGGGTCAAGTTTACAGCCTCACCAGCATATTTGCTTTTCAAACATAAACACATTTTACAGCCGCTGACGTGAACACGAACCACGAACCTGAACAATGTTTGTGTGACATGTTTGAGTTGAACCGTTTCACACATTTAAACATCTGATTGTGTGTTTACGTGAACATTGGCGTTTATACACCGAACACATTCCAAAGCGTGTCAATATTTGTGTGTTTCTGCGTCCTTGTGTGTACAGCATGTGTGCAGATTTATAGCCATAGTGTTAACGTGTGTGTGTGTTACCTAAACGTGGCCACACAGTTGCAGGTGGGCCAGCCCATGACGAAGCTCCTCTCCGGGTTCGTGCTTCCCTCACACACCTCGTCCATGCAGCCTGCCGTCCACATCTCACACACACACACCTGGGCCTTCTGCTTGAAGTGGTTGGCTGATCTGGGAACACACACACACACACACTCTAATTTAAACTTCAGACCCGGGTATTAACCTAGTTCACCAGTGTAGGGCATGAGGAGCAGCCAGAATGTTCCTAAACACACACACACACACACACTTGTGCTTACTTGGCTTTGGTGATCACCAGGATGTCGTTGAACAGGAAGAGGTGTCGGTCCTGAGTCTGCATCCCGGTCTTCAGCTGAGCGTGTCCGTGGAGAAGAAACGACCTATCAGAGCCGGTGAGGAAGAACTGGACCAATGGGCAGGTCTCTGGGCACACAGGAACCAGGAAGTTCTCTCTGGAACACAAACACACGGAGCCGAAAATAAATGACAGATTTTATTTTACACGTTAAAATATCCTGTTTCAGTACAAACAACCAAACTGATCTTTCCTGAAACACATACTGCCAAGTCCAGCTGATCAAAAATATTATATGGTGTAAAGATAACTATCTTTAAAGAAACCAAAGACAGAGAGTACAAATAAACAAATACAATAATCTGAATTTTACCGGTTGTGCAGCAAAACTCTGCAGCAACGAGTGTTTTTCTTGCACAAATTAAATAAGTTTAGAATGAATCTCGAAGTCTGTATGATCAGGAATAAGTGACCGACCCTTCCTCCTCCCGGACTGATACACGTTTAACTTGGTGAATCCTGCAGAAACTTCAGTACTTCTCGGCAGTATATAACAATAATTCCTAATGATATAATTAATTATAGTTTTTGTACTTCTTCTGTGTATTTCCTGCACCACCGTGACTGACTGCTAACCCATCGTGGGCAAACCTTTCCATCTCATAAGGAGATGTTTTGAGTTTGTCAGAAGGCGTGTTTGTTTGGTGACGTCCCAGTGCAAACAGAAAGATTCAGTCAGCCCTCTGTCTCTTATGACGCGTGATCAGAGCCTCTGCTATTAGATTATTCTCTTCAGATCTCTGTCGCTCTGCTGTCCTTCATCACCAAATACAAAATACTGCACCAAATACTGTACGTTTGAACACTGAGTTTGCATGATCCCCTTTGACTGGTGTTTCGGATCCAATAGAGATCAAACAACTCCTGCACTCTTCATCACGTAAATTGTGTTATGTGATTTTAAATCACAGGTAAATTAGGTTGAGGGCTGAGTGCCACACGGGGTCAGAAAGTCAAATCTAAAAAAAAAAAAAAAACAGTACGCATCCTTAAATTGATGCTTTTCCCAGGCAACATTTGAATAGAGATCCTTCAAACGTGGATTTCTGAAGGGCTGGTGTTACTGAATGCAGGTTTATTGTTCCACAATCAGTGATTACTTTATTAAAGGAACAGCTGGATTTTGGGCCAAAAATAGTGAATGTTTAATATGCTAAAACAGCGAAAGTGACCTAACAAGGGTGTAAAAGCAAATCAAAGAACAAAAACTCAGAATATTTCTGATTGAGCACATCTATTAAACAACAACTTATTTCGAGATATGATTTCATGTCAGTGGTCTATTGTATTAACCACGTCTAACAAGGACGTAGACACCGTCAGCAGTCCGGGTTGTTGTTCAGCGAGGTGTCCCACCTCTGCAGGAGCTTTTTAATGAGGTTATTTCATCTTCACTTTCTCCGTCCAAATGTTCAGAGGCAGAGCTATTAATAGATGCCTGATCCTCTGATAAGTCTGGTTACAGGAGGATTATCCATCCGAGTGGATTCTGCGCCTCACTCAGGGGTTGTGCCTCGGGGCATGTGAGGGTGTTTGTCGGAGTGGCCTGACCTCAGCGACCTCTGTGTAAGACAACTGGACGAGGTTTGGATGTTCTGACTGACCTACTCACCCTGGTGAGCGCACGCTGCTGGTACCAGTCAACTCACACCTGCAGGAAGACCTGAACACAACGGGGACGGCTTAAACTGCTTCTGCTTCATGTTAACAGAAGCTGGTTAACTACTCCACCGGATTCACTAAAGTCTTGGGGGGGGAATTCTTGCTCTTCTCTTCCACAAAAGGAGGTCGTGGTGTCAAAAAGAAACTTGACTTTTTCCTTTATTCTACAGAAATCTCTATGGACATCACATGTAGAGAAGCCACACCACAAAAACATCCAGAGAGCTGCACTATATCAGATGACTAAAATGAATAAACCAATAAGAAATAGACCTATAGCGGAAATCTGATTCTTAGAGTAACTATTCCTTTGTCTCCTGCTGTATCAATAACATATGTAGTCCTAAAGATCGTGAAATCACAATTTTACGAGCAATAAACTGCAGTCAAAGTGAACCCTGTGGAGTCGAGATTAGTACTTTATCACAAATGTATTTTTTTTTTTTTTTACAGTACCTGGAGAGGGTCTTGGACCTGGAGAGAGTCTTGGACCTGGTGAGGGCCTTGGTGAGGACCAGAGACGGGGCGGACTGGCGCCGATAACTCTGAGACTTCATCCGCTAAAAGAAACAAAGTTCATCCAAATCAAAATACTGCAGTATTGACACGGCGTTATTAAAACATTAGGTATATTATTATGTATCCAGGGTGCATAAACCCACTTTACCTTTTTTTTAAAATGAAATAATAAGTAAGTTTGTATTTTTAATTTTCTTATGAGCTATATTCATGCTACATTAGACGTCAGAGGAACATTTTTATAAAAATAAGATTATTTTTTGGGAGTGCACTAAGCCTTCAATTCACGGCAATTTGGATTTTACACACACAAAGAATAAAAGAGCGCATTTAACACGAGAACTGAGCTTTAAAAACTGCCTCGTCACGCTCTCATCTTTCCTGCACGGCTAAAAAAGCTCAAATCCCACGAAGAGAGGCGGACAGAATTCACGCCGCGTTTATGCCATGTTTACACTTTTCCTCGTCGGTTACGTAAGCATCCTAATGTTCAGCACATCCATCACATCACCGCCACCGACTGTGGCCTCCAACAGGACAGGAGCAGCGGAGTGAAGCAGGAGAATTTAAACACGCAGGAACGTGGGAGCGGCCGTGACACCCCTGACCTCTCCCACACTGCAGCTGCTCAGTTAAAGCTGCAAACTCTGCTTTTTATTAACTTCTCAATCTAAGTATTTTTACTCCGTGTTAAAACAGTGTCCGCCATATATCATTTTGCATGTCTGTGGTGCCTCAGGAATCACATATTCCAATCTTAGTCTTTCAAGTTGAAATGAAATTAGACTAAACAAAAGTATGAGTCCTGACCAGCTGCTGCTTCCTTATTCAGATCCTATGTTTCCCGGCTGGATCATTAAAGTCTCATTTAATCTAACTGTAGAAGGATTGTGAGTGTGAAGCAGGCTGACAGATTAACACACTCTGTATACTTTTAAGATATGACTTTAATTTTCGTGTTTTGTTTGGTTATTATGTGTGTTGTTTTAGAAGTTTTATGGCTGAACTCTGAACGCAGACGTACCTAAAGTGTTTATTATTATCATATTATTTGAGGTAAATGCTGACGTCAGCATGCTAACATGTCACATGACCGAGGGAGGCAGAATCAGTAGGCTAGCTTTTTGGTCTAATTGTACTGCAGAAGCAAGGAAACAGTGAAGAAGAGCACTGCACAGCTGCTCTTAAAAAACGTGTAAAACTTTCTGCAGGAAAGAAAACACAGTATTCTTTCACCCGCTATTTAGCATTTATTAGGTTTTTAAATTAGCTAAACTCCCTCCAAAATATGACGTTATATCCATTATAAATAATCATGCAAACTGCATTAAAACAGCTGTATTATCACAGACTTTTCTTAATATTCTTGGTAGATGAATATCAGATAATGAAGAGGACGCAATTCCTACTGAAATGTGTCCCTTGCACAATTTAATTTAATAAAACAACACAGTCAAACTACCAGCCAGTGAGGTCTGTATAATGACATTATAACACAGCTTGCACGGCCAACAGTGGGCAGCCAGCAGCAAACATGCTACCCGAGTCTCCCAAACAAGGCCCTGCTGAGCCCGATGGGTTATAAGGATTCCTCCTGAGGGCAACACGAATGCCTGTACCAAATTTCACTCCAACTGACACCACAGACACCAATTTGTCTGCAGGCCTTTCAGTCCCAAAATAAAAAATAAATAGATCAAAAGCTCCACAGTGAGAAAAGATCAATCCCCCTCCATCCTACAACCGCCGTGCATGTGTATGCATTTTTGACATTTCACAGTGTAATATCACTGATTCAGCAGGGTCACACGGGGGTGAAACATTCCTCACACTGCAGCCACAACATGACAAAGTTACCTTTCACTCCTAAGCTAACAGGGAGATATGGGTTTTATGCTTGGAAACAAATGTATTGACCCGCAGCAGCCCGGCTCTGATATTACAACACAAAGCAGCCAGTGTTTCCACGCTAACAAGCTGCCAGCAGGTGCCACAGGTCTCAAAGTACTGCGATTCAGCTAAGAAATACTGCAACTGTATTTACTCATGCTGTCAAAAGATGTCGTAGCACCAGCAGCGATCAATGGCACGATGGTGATCTATCTTCTTGAATCATTAATGGAAACAAGGACGCAGCACACGCTGCAGCAGGAGGGTTGTCTGCACGTCGCCACGACTTCCTGCAGCCACTGAAGAGCACTCTCACTGGCTGTTAGTAATCAATCAATACGTTAAACAACTCATGAAAAACTAATGCAAGCAGCAGAGAAAGAAAAGGGAAAAGTCCATTGAGACAGAAGGGTAATCTGCTGATTATTTTCTCCAGTGATCGATGAGTCATTTGGTCTATAAAATGTCAGAAAATAGTAAAATAAATGTGCATCTCTATTTTTCAGAGTCTGACAAACAATCCAAGAACCAAATACAAGTCAATTTGCAGCAATTTAAAACAGAGAAAAGCAGCAAATCCTCACATTTGTGTTAGAAAACGATTAATCGATTAGCAAAACAGTTGGTGATTAATTTAACAGTGCAGAAACATACATAACCAACAGCCCAACTGCTGACCTATGGATCCAGGTTTAAGACCACAGTTATGATATATATTTATATATGTGAACTATTCAATTACAAACATGATAATCAAATAGTAACATACACTTTAATTTACCTAATTTATACCAAACAGTGTCGGTAATTAACTAATCTCTTGTTGAAAGCTACATATTAAATCAGTTCATCATTTAGTGATCGATCAGCGACAGAAACAGAAACAGCAGGAGTCAAGTGTTTAGATTCAACTGAACTAAATGCAATAATTAAACTACTACTACTAATAATTTAGTAGGTAAAACTTTATTCTAACCTCATGTAGCATTTATAAGCAATATGACACTTAATAAATGTATATATAACACAATATGATTAATTATTCTGTAGCATCCACAGCTGATGACTGTTTACATAATTAAGCATTTTATTAATTATATTATCACAACTATGTTTTGTTTATACAGCAGTAGCAACTCTTCAAATCTGCTTACAACAATATTATAGTGTGTTATTAACCACTAATTGATTATACAGCTTATAGATTATATATTGGAGGGGATTTTCACGTAAATATGTTTTGTGTTAATTGAATTATTGGCTATTTATCACCAATAATTAGATATTAACGATATGATTCAGTGTTTTAGGCAACTTTACAAACGCCTTAATTACACTTCTCTGGACATCAAAGTCTCTTATTTCCTGTGGCGCTGCACAACTACAGTATTCACATTGTTTATGGCTGCCTGTGGTATTTCGTACACCATCGTTCTAACTTTTTCCGTGGAGCACTTCGGTTGTTTGACCGTCTTTATGGCGGAGGCGCGGTGCGTAAAAGCCTTGAACTGTGAACTAACCCTCTCTCACCTGACTGGACTGACAGTACACTCATTCACATGTCAGTTACCTCCGAGGAAAATAGGGTATTTTTCTCATTTCATTCTCTAAATGAGTGCAAAGGGAAATAAAAGAAGCTAAAAATGAAAATCCTGGAGCCAAACTCTCCCCCTTTTGCGCACAAAATGCGCGTAAAATTAAGACATTTACACGTCAACCTCTTTTCCTTTACAACTACGAACCATCTTTTAACATGAACAAAAACTGGGATCACTATAGATACTTTAAAAACATACACGTTTGTTTTCTTGCTGTCCACCGCCACCGCCTCGGCTGTCCTGCTGCTGCTGCGGAGACATGTTGTCCATCCAGCCTCCAGACGCCCCACGGCTCACTGTCCAACTGTTCTCGGGTGATGCAGCGGAGAGAGAAATCCCATTAATGTTCTCCGTCTCCGAAAGAAAGAAACCATGTCAACACAAGTTCGTTAGAAGTCACTGAGAACTTTAAGTCTGCGGGAAGGGCGCGTAAAATGGATAAAACAAAAAACTAGAGACAGAAGTTAAAAACAAAGCAAGCTCAGCTGATCCCACAGCTCTCCTCACCATCAATGAAAAGGCTGTGCTGTAACCAAAAGCGCCTCCTGTCTGGATTATCAGTTGCTGTGCCACTTCTTAATGCGTCTTTACGCGCAGAACGGAGGCGGCGCCAACACGCT
The DNA here is from genome assembly GCA_005408345.1 of Macquaria australasica. NCBI lineage: Eukaryota > Metazoa > Chordata > Actinopteri > Centrarchiformes > Percichthyidae > Macquaria > Macquaria australasica. Next base: position 79,790 of record SEMN01000371.1, on the reverse strand, counting down.
GCAAAAAAATAGCTCTACCTATTTTTAACCACATCGCTACATTCATTCAGCAGACAATCAGATTTAGCCTAAAACAAACACTGAAAAAAAGTGACATTATTAGGTAAGAATAGTTGTTTGCTTTGGGGAGAAAGTATGATGTTGATGTCTCACACCAAACTGCATTAGAAAAAAGCTGAATTATAAATCAACATGTTATTCTGTGCTGAATAAGATCTGTTGTCTTTCACCAGGAACAAGATAATTGTTAGTAGTTTAGACTTACACAAACATTTCCCAGAAGCTTGTTAAAGCAAGCGACATAATTATCTCATTATCCAATGGAGAGTTGAAGAAAATATTTCATATTAATGCTAATATTTCCCTATAACTCTACATTCCTCTGCCACAGACTGAAGCTGATACAGCTACAAATCTACACTTACATAACATTCATGTATTTTAGCATTAAAACTAAACAAATAATTAAATGTATGACATTATTTTAAGAACAAATCAATATAGTCTAAAAGTTTTTAAAGCTAATTGCCAAATTTTAGCAAAATAAAAAAGGATTTTTTAGAGGCATGAAGAGGCAAAAAATGTCGAGTATTTAGATAGATGGGAATTTAGAAAAGTAAGAAAAAAATACACTTAAATTTTGTTTTATTTCCTTCTGACCTCTCAGATTTTGTCTCGGGACCTTTTGGGGGACCTCGACCCGCAGGTTGGGACTCCCACAACAGTACTTTTCTACATATTTGGAGTCTGTAGGAGCCCGAACAATGTTCAAAAACAGTTAAAATCAGTGCAGATGACCGAACTCAAATGAATCCTGGGAACATTTTCTAAACTAAAAGAAGTTATTGAGATCCAATAGACGAACGTTATCAGATTATGGGTCACCAGCGCCGGTCTGATGCTCACTGTCAGTACAGTAGCTCCAGGCTCTCCATCAGTCTGAAGCCACATTATTAGATTCCAGCGTCTCTGGGAAACAAGTCATGAATAATACCGACTCCAATCTAGGCCATAAGGTTGTAAATGTAGGCCACGTTCAGACCTTAAACGAAGCGATTCTCCGTCAGTTAACTCAACAAAGAGACGTCACCTTTGATCTGTAACGCAGATATCAATGCTCCAAAGCTGCAACAAAACAAGGGAGGAAATCTAGACAAAGATTTCTTAAAAGGGAGCTTGCAAACTTGGCACATTTACCAAAAAGGACAAATGACTATTGCCCCAAAATCGATTGTCCTTCTAGAAACAGAAGTGGGCCACAAACTGGGCTAAAGCAGAACAAGGCCAGGAAGTGAAGAACAGAGACACACAGAGTATTCATTCCCCAAATTGGCCACAATCAGCCCCTTTAAAAGTGGATCACTTCAATGATTACCTTCCCTCGTGTTGATAATGAGCAGCCTTGGGCATGGCAGAGAAAAGCAACGCTCCCCTGCTCGCTGGCTCCCAAACCTTCCTGCTACAAACACACTCTTTTTTCCACCCTTAAAGCATCAAATCAAGTTTGAGAGATGAAATGTTTATTGATTAAATGAAACAAACATTAGATGGTTAGTGATCTCAACGGGGGGATCAATCACCTTGTGTTTGCTCACAAATATGACACAATAAAAGTCATTCCTTCTTTTATTTCATGACAAATTAACCAAAAAAATCTGCAAAAAAAACCCAATTATATTTGTACATCAATTACAGGAATGACCCAATTAACCAATTAAATGATTGAGGTTTTTAATACAGTCGACGGTAACCGCATCTAATCTCATTATCTATAAGAAACCACTGTTTTAAACAATCTAAACTATGAGATTTATATTTGCACAGACATATTTAAATCCTACTACAATCAAAAATATTAACTGGTGATGTTAAGACAGTGATGGCTGTGAATTTAACTGTTAATAAAAACAAGGATTTTACCAAACTAAGACCCAAACTCCCCGTGGCTCAGAAAAATAATCAATAACAGAACAAAAAGGAATAAAATCAGAGGCATGAACAGCACTGTGGTTTTATAAATCACCTTTATTTAATGTAGATACAATACAAACATACCTGTCGTATCCATCCACCTGAACCCTGGATCCGTCTCCGTTAGTAACGATTTGTATTTGTCAATGAAATGCAAAACTGCTGCTATTTATGAGCACAAACACAGAAAAGGCTGCATTTTAAGGTGGTTTCTTGTGTGAAAACTGTAACAAAACAGTACAGAGAACTGATTTTTCCAAGACAGGGCGTCTGTGCACACAGAATTTAGATTCAGAATTTCTTTGTTTTCCTAAAAGTTTGTGATATTTACCTCCTGAAGATCTTTACGGCTGCAAGTTAAAATATAATAACCCGACGCTGGCTTCAGAGAAACCCTCCTACTATCTACGTATTCGAAGACACTTTCAGCTACGCTCCATGGAAACGACGACAAGAGATGACTGTTCACATTATTTTTTAAATGTTGGAATCTAAATTATCAGATTCCAGTGTGAACCGGTCCTGAACCGACCCCGCAGGCACAAAAGATCAATAACAAAAGACGTCACACGCAGCACGGCGTCGTACGGAAGTGAACACGGAGGCCACTGGAGTCTGCGTTTACGGTTTTATTTATCCAGGGTTCGGACAGCTTTTTAAGAGTTAAATTCAAGCACATTTCAAGCACTTTCAAGGTACCTAAACCAAAATTAAAAGATTTTTTAGGTTTACATGAGTGACTGTGTCGATGATGATGTTCCTAACCTTGAAAACATAACGGTTAAAATTAAGCATTTTCCAAACTTTCAAGACTTTGTACAAACCCTGTTTGTAAGTTGATGTACAGTGGAAGCCAGCGAATTCGTGAGCAGATGATGACGAGGATGAGGAGAAGGGGAGCCACATCTTTAATATTTTCATTTAATTAGTGTTTGTGTTCACAGAGTGATTCCCGCCAGCGCAGAATTGTGACGAATGTCGGTTCAGAGTGACCTAAAAGTCACATGAATTCCTGATCTGACTGTTCAGACTGAATAAAATCAGACCTGTATCTGCTTTAAAACCACTTATAATGAAAGTGGCCCAAATCTGATACAGAAAAGATCAGATCCCAGGTGATTTGCGCCATTCACACTGTTATGAAATAAATAAACAGATCTGAGTCACATATGAGCAACAAAAAAATCTGATTTGGGCCACTGATTAATATTCTTTTTACCACTTTTCTTTATGTCCAACACTGAAAGGCGACGGTGCCCAAATCCCTGTGATTAACTTCATCCTCCTGTTCTTGTTCTGCAGCTCAACGTTATAAAAACTCAGAGAAAAAAAACATATATATATATATATATTATAAAACCTTTTGGAACGTCAGGGACTCAGTACATATGAGACAAGTGGTTCGCCTTGGAGGCTGACATTTTTTTGGGGGGACCCCCGTGGGACGGGAGTCAATTTAACTATTCGTCACGTGACTGGGACGAGACAGGAAAAACGTAAACGGGGTGCAGGCGGGACGCGAATCATAATAACAATAATAGGTCAGTTTCTATGTATAAATATGCAGCTCTAATATGAATAAAAGCTGTTTTCGCTATAAACGCTGGTTGCTGGTTTGGTTGCAGCCACACAACATGGGACCAGAACGGGACGGGATGGTCATTCTTCCAGGTTTGGGACAGGACGGGAGTGAAAACCCACTTTCATGTCACCCTCTAGTTCACATACATACTGAACACTCAGACATTTAAACGTACTAAAAGAAAAAAATAAATAAAATGGTACCAGCGGTGTCCCCTGGTTTCTCCTCGCTGCTTTCTCTAGACGATGACGACAGCATTAACCCGTGTGATGCAACCTGCTTGTTTTTGTGTTCATTGCTGTACTCGTTAATAGTTATTATTCATTGCCTGCTGTCTGTGAGCCAAATTGCCCCTCGAGGATAATCAGTTTCTGTTTATTAACGGGGTCTGGTGATCAGTGTGTGCTGTGGGTTTGGTTAAATCCAGTCAACAACTTAAACATCCAACTGCATCCAAAATATATCTCTTATTAAAAATATTTACGTCCAATCCTGACTGGGATAAAACATGTTCAATCCCGTGTATAGCCTGTGTGTGTGTGTGTGTGTGTGTGTTGGGATTTACCTATTCCTTCACTGGAGGCAGTGCACAAACAGGACCTACAAGAGACGACAAAGAAGACAATTTAATAGACAAATACTCTGTAACAGCATGTGAGTATACAGATAAAAGTGATTTAATTTCATAAACTTATGTTGTGTTAGTTCATGTGGCCTCTGTGCAAAAATACAGATGAACTAAATGACAGCGGACAAGTAAAAACGCATTTTCCAAAATACATCTCAGCGGCCAAAAAACCTCGGGACTATTGAGTCTTTTCACCTCAGATTTTGACAATTAAAGTTATTTTTCATCATCAAACATCAAACTTTAACACAATGCCAAGGCAAAATCTCTGCATCTGATACCAAACATTAATTTCTTTAGGGACGTGTGGAGCGATTTATTGTAGGTTTCCAAATTATGAATTCGAACTGTATCGTCTTGGGTTAAGATTTGGTTTAGTACCATTTCTTATTTTAAGTCTTACTTGCTCTTCTAGCCGTAATATTTTCAAGCTGGTTGCAGCTTCTCAAACGTGAGGATTTGTTGCTGTTCTTTGCTTTTAATGACAGTAAATGAAGAGTTTTTGGGGTTTTGGACTGTTGGTCGGACATTTTGAAGACGTCGTCACTTTGAGCAATTTTCACAATTTTTCACAATGCTCTCCGAGATATTCAGGATCCCTAAAATCTACCAAATAAAAAACACATACATGCTAATGGATGGAGACAGAGAGGCTTTAAATGATCATTAGTACTGAGAGGAGTACATCTCAGTATGCAGTCTGAAATTAACTCTATCTGCTGCACAGAAATCCCTGATAAACAAATATGATTACTTACACGTCACACACACACACACACTTATCACACGGTTGTTTGATCATCAGAAAGGCTGCACAACCCCCCCACATCACAAGGATTGATCTTACACTTCATTCACATAAAAAGGGAGACTATACTACCTGAAATATAGTTCAGGTGAAATATGCAGACGGACTGTCTGTGTGTGTGTGTGTGTGTTTCAGAACGCAAAAGACACAAGAGAGGAAAGAAATGATACGTATTTACCTGTTTTATGAACTACTTTTTAGATTCCTGGTCAGGGTTTATCACATTTCCCAGATCCAGTGAAGCACACACGAGCCAGAGAGCCAGCACCACAGTGCACAACATGCACAGATGTTTGATTATGCACTTAAATGCAGCACACACACATGTACACACCTTACAAAGACATCTGGACACTCACACAAACACTATTCCTGTTTTTTTACCATATTGGTCATATGAAGCGGCATTTAACCTACAAGTCACACCCTCATGCATCCTTCCCAGGACGTGGTTTAACATGCGTTTGCATCGTCTAAACCTCGTTGTTGTGTCAAAGAGAAACCATCTCAGTGTTGCTTTAAATGTCCCACATCTTGGATGATTTCACAATTTACGTCCGATGCCAACATTTAGTGCCAATGCAGGAAATTCACCTTTTTATGAACCATGACCACGTTTCCACTAACCCTTTTAACCATACAATAACCTGCCACGTGCAGATATTATAGAAAGCAAGAATTTTAGAAAAAGTCAAAAAAATAAAACGTGGTTTTGCAGCGTAAACATCCTGTTAGGTTTACCTAAGGTCTAAAAATGATCCAAACACCAAACCTAAATCTGCATCTACCGACTTAAGGTTTGGGTTGTTTACATAATGTTGGAGCCCATTCTCCCAAAGATAATTACATTCTTATCAAAAGTTATGGTTAGAAATTTTGAGGCGTACAGGCTGTACAGAAACATATCTTCTTATTGCAAATACTAAATACAAAAATTAAAGAGCTTAGATGCTTGCAGACTTCCAAGATCGAAAAGAGTCGAGTGGGGTTGTGGGTATAAACAGTGTGTTATCATATATCGGGTGTTTGTTGGAAGTTATTTGGCAGGATTTGGTTCATTTACCGTCCAGTTTACGGAGAAAATGACACAAAAAAAGACAACTTCCTACAAAAGCTTTTATTTCTTTTAAACCATCACACACAGGATGCACTGAAGCTGCAGAAACATTCACTCACTGTATGACTGAACATCTAATTGGCTAACAGTAGTAAGAGTGTGTTTAAAGGGAGGACAAAAACATCTATGACTGAATGTAGATGTTTGAGACGTCAGCAATCCTGTTCTGACTCTAATCCAAACCCAATCTACTTCATATGTTTGTTATGCGTTTTAAAATTTAACCCCCCCCCCCCCCCGAGCATCTTAATAAAAGGGTATCCAAGAGCATAGCAGCCACCACAAAGGCCTTCCTCGACATGCTATGAAACTTGTTTGCGCACACCCACAAAAAAAAAGAAACACACAAACCGTTTCATTCGGAAAATATAAGAGGAGAAAAATATCGTGTACAAACATTGCAGGTGAGTGTAGATACAAAGCATCATCCCGGGGTTTTATCAATCACAAAATAAAATGGCGTCCGACTTTTTCTCCGGGAGGGAAGTGGGTTGACGTAAAAACAGAGATGTTGTTCTCGGGAGGGGGCAGTAACACAGATCCACGACAACAGCGTCGCCATGATCGGAGAGAAGTCAGTATCTGCGTCGCTTGTTATTTGGCCCATCAAACACTCCCCCTACTGGATTCCCCCTGCCAAATCCTGGGGCCGGTCCAACTTGAGGGCCCAATGCCGGCTGCTGCTGCTGCTGCTGCTGTTGTTGCTGCTTTGGGGACTCGACTTCTGGTCGGCCCCCAATTGATCCACCCTGTGGGTATCTATCGTTTCGCTGAGGTATCATGGGGTCAGCGGATGGAAATGGGTGTGAAATCGATTTTTGGCAGACACAAAAACAGTGCATCGAAGTTCATCAGTCGGGGTTTAGTTTGATCCAAGTGTCGCCATCCGTAAAAAGAGGAGAGAGGTGAACCAGGCAGACAAAAGGGAGAGAGAGGAATAAGACTATTAGTTCAGTCTACAGTTTCAAGATCAATGCTATGCTTAAATTCAGGCACTACCTTTATTTTATTTAGGAAATCCTCAGAAGCCAAATTCTTTTATTTTCAGTTTTCTAAAACAGTTTGAGGCAATGTTCTCGTGCTATACTTTACTGTCGCATGGACTAAGTGAGGGGTAATTTGTTTTTTCGAATACATTACCATGGCTCCATTTTCTGACATCAATGGCGTCCCCATATTTGCAGTCCCCTCTGGGCCAACGGCTCCTCCCCTTCCACTCATGTTCATCATTTGACCCTGGTTAGCACCGGGCCCCGGAGAGGCCTGGTTATAGCCATCTACACGCAAAACAACGGAGCATTGGTTTGTCATCTAGTGGGTCGACGCCCCGCAACAACTGAACGCTAGAACTAACCCCAAAGACGTCAAGGTACAAGTTAACGCTGGCTTTTGGTCAACCGATGAGGACTGTCATTTATTTTTACTTTTTTTTTTTTAAAGGAGTTGAAGGTCTGATGAAGAAAAAGGTCTTTTACAAAAGGTTTACCTTTTACTTAGTTCACATGAATAAATATGACACCAACACAACCAAAAGCCAACGTTAATTTAAAGTAGTCAACAGGTGATGTATTATGTTAAAGTAACATTTTTACAGGTAGAGCAGACAGAGACAGCAGACTGTGTAATTAACAGAATAAGAGGTTCCCACTTTTGACACGTAAGTTTTAAAGGCCGAGTGCCAACAAACATCCACAATCTTGTTTTCTCTAACCAAACCTCGGATTGCACATCACCTTCCTCACGGAGCGAACAGAGAAAACACCTGCACACACATTCAAACACACAAACCCAGATAACAAGAGTCCTCCACTAAACTACAAACAGATTTGAGTGTAGAAAAATATAATACTGTTTAAAAGCACAATCGGGCGTTCATCCCGAAGTATTGCTCCATGATGGCTGATGATAATCTTAAATTGATGACACCACCTTAATCTGGACGGAGAGTTTATGCCACATTTATGTCAAATCGTTTTTTAGAACGGCTGCAAATGCACCACCACTGGCAGTTAGTCAAAATAAAACCCAAAAGGAGCTTTACACGGTTTGTTTTTATCTGCAAACTACTACAAATACATAACACATAAAAAGTAGGTAATTTAGGCTTTTTATCTGGTGTGACCACAAGGTAGGAACTCGGAGTAAAGCGAAGTCGAAACACAGGGTGTTTTCCTGTTCTTCCCGTAGACATTTCCAGATAATATGCGCCAGATTTTTATTTGGGAATGTAGGTACACACTGCAGCAGGTTTACAGTATTTGGATATGTGTGATGGAAGCAATAAGAAAACGCTCTTTAGCGTGCTCTCAGCATCATGACTGAAATGTACAAGTAGCTCTGTAAACAAGATCAACTTGACTGCACACAAAAACACACTGCAACAGATTTAAGTATTTCAAAAATCAGTGGATATTAACATTTTACATATTTTATAAACTTATGATCATACAAAATATGAGGTGAGAGATTGGCACCTGTTTATTGCGCATGCAATGGAAATTTGAAAAAAAATATTTTTACGCTTGAGCATGTGACTTTAAACGTCCACTGAAGAGATGAAAACATCAGATCTGCGTGGAGCGATGAGACTGTAATCTTCCTCACATTAATTATTTAATTACGTCATCTCGTTGTGTTGTGCAGTGGTTTAACAGCACCTGACTCCGAATATCCGCATAATGGATGGAAAAGTGAATTAATTTGCATTTTCTTTTTCAGATTTTCTGGAAATGCTGTTAAAGTGAGCACTGCATTTGGATGTAAATATGTACATTTACAATACTAAAGATGCATGCACACACACCATAAATATTACTTCAGAAAGAGCAGCCAAAATGAAAAATATGAGAAACTGACCCACACTTCAAATATCAGAGACAAAATAATCCACTTTTTCAAATAACTGACCCGCCAACTCCCCGACAAACATTTTAAGTTTAGTGTTTAGTGTAGAGATGATGTGCAATCCCAGGTTATAATCTATGATTGTATGGTGAAGAGCCACCATGAACCTCTACCAATCTGTCCCACATTACAAACCTAAACCTCGGTCCCCGGCCCCTCATCCTGCACTCGGATCAGACCAACATTAACTTTGTGTTTACACAGTTTTGTCTCTCGTTTCCTGCCTTGATTCACTAAAAACTCTGGTGCTAATTAAGCACTATAAGCCTTTAGGATTATCTTTAAAACTGTAATATCTGACTTTATTTTGAATCTGCATACGACTGAGGATGAGAGCTCAGGGACCAAATACATCTCAAACTATGTAACCTCACCCCAAAAACCGTTCAGTTCACTGTATGTCCTGTTAGTACAGACATTATGTTGTCATGTGGTGTATTATGTTTCTTTTCTCTTTTGCATTTCATCCCAAGTGTGTCCATTTTACACCAAAAAAAGGGCGTCAAAATATACAAAGTGTTGCCTCACACATCCTAAAAACGTCAACACGTCTTGTTGAAAAAAGGAGCCACTTGGGATGCAAGACAAAGAAATAATGATAGATGACATTAAGGCAGTCATAATTCACTTATCAGCGTCACTTGATCTGGTTTGTGTATCAACCAGTCTTTACACAGTCATGCCCGTACCTCCCATATTAATGGCTCCACGAGGGCCCAGCTCACCCCCTCTCATTTCCTGTTCTCTCTGGAAGAAGCGAAGAAGAGCCTTCAGAACAAAACGCAGCTAAAGTGCAAATCTTCGGCGGATAGCCTACTGTACAACACGCACACTGTACAAGTATTCATTTCCTACACAAAACTGATGACAGACGTGTAAATTTTCCATTGCTCTTAAAGGGAAACTCTACTAAATGACTAAAAGTTAGCAAAGGTTTTGGAATTGGTCCAGTAGATCGGCTCCGCCGGCAGCTGCAATGGCTGCAACGTAAATCTTTTGGGGCAATTGCACCCGTGAAAAGTTCGTATCCACCAACGTCTTCCTGCAACAACTCAACCTCTTGCGAGATTTCAGAGCGAGACTTTCTGTTTCTGGTTAAACAAAACGGTCCGTCTCTGTAGGGATCCTTCCCATAATGCTGTCAGACACTTAAGAACATCAGTCTGAGCCAGAGACAGTGGCAGAAACGAGCAATTTTAGTGGACGGACTTTTCACGGGCGCAGCTGCCCCAAAGGATCACGTTGCAGCCTGTTTGCGGATGCCGGCGGAGACGATCTACAGGAGGTCATATAAAAGAGTTTCCCTTTAAGGAAGCGATGGAAAAGGTTAACTTTAGGTTTATGCTTCCTTGCCTCTGTTTAAACTCTGGCAAGGCAGAAACATTTCTCCATCCTGCTGCTGGTCTGTAGGTTTACTGCTCACAGACGAGCTTACTGCAGGCTCACAAACTGGGCCTACATCAAATCAAAATCAGCTGGAAGTGTGCAAGCAGATCTGAAATCAGCTGCTGAATGACGCCTGTCAGCTTGGTGTGTCGCGGCCCAAACACACAACAACAGAAATGCTCCGTTATCTGTTCATTCATTCATTCATCCTCTCACAATAACACAATTAGGGAAACATTTCATTCACACACAAACTAACATACAGTCTCTCTCGTTCTCTCTCTGCTTCAGACACAAACTTACAAAAACACAAAGTGAATACAATTCAACAACAGATTTCACTGAGCTGGACTGAGTCTGCTTTAATTAGGATTAAAGATGTTAATGAAACATCCAGACAAGGATTAATCCAACTCACTGAAACCAGCTGGACATCAACAACCTAATCATATTTTTTTATTATGATGAAAAGTTATAAATCCACTAAAATTGGTCAATACATTTTATCACTAGTGTATACACTGGCACCATCTTATCAGGAATAATAGTGTTGAAATGCAGCTGCAGGTCAATCAGAAGACCACTCCCTTCTAAATGGTTTTATTCTCTTCATTGTGAAGGTTCAATATAACCCAAATGCACAAAACTATGTAGCTACAGCTACAGTAGAATCTGTCTGAAAATACGTTAAATTACTGCAAATACTAAGATGCTGAACCTTTGTATTCTCTGTGTACTTACCTGCTAAATGGTCAATATGTTGCAGATATAATAAGAAGATGTAAAGTTTGATGAAACCCTAACAGTGATGCCTGAGCTGCGGCTACTTTAAGCACCAGATGGCAGCAGATAGCGTTTATATTCAGGGAGTCACTCTTTAACAATAATCCTCCCAGCAAACAAAAAAAAGCAAGTTAGCACTTAAATGTAAAACAGTTACGAGTAACGTGATGGAGCCTCTAATATCCCACGGTTAATTATGTGCCTCAAATGTAAATTAGACCACAAAATTAATTTAAATTCAATTATATATTCTTAAAGACGACAAAGGGAGCTAATGCAACGTTCATGTTATTACTGTTAGGGAAGTAAAGTGTATTTACTTGTCCTCACATCAATCCACACCAACTGCATGACCCAGTTTAATAAAAAAAACAATATAAATATAACTTCTCATGTATCCTACTCAATGTTGATATCAGTCAACTACGTGAAGACGCTTTTTCCAACTACTTTCAGTTTTATTTTGAGGCCAGCCGGCGACCGTAACGGAGTCGGTGTGAGCTCTTGAGTGAGTTAACATGCACGTAAAGAAGCAGACTCCAGAAGGACCTCTGAACGGAGCAAAGGATTTGAAGAGAAAAGTTATGACATAGAAATCAACAACATATCACACCGACAGACACTCATACTGACAGTTAGGTGACCTGGATTTCACTCAAACTTTGTTTTGGATCAAATAAAAAAAGACCCTAAACTGTTGCTGGCTGTGTTTTTGTTTTTTATCACTACCTTTCTTTCAAAATCTAAATGGACGTGCAGGTGAGAGAGCAGTCGTACGTCTGTCAGAATTTCGTTAAAATTGTGACCCTCAGACTGTCAGAGTTTCCTGCGTGCACATGAAGCCCCCAACCTCTCAGCCTGTGGGAAACACTAGTTTTAGATTGGACATATCTTTAGTAACCAACTATACATTCTGCTCTCATCCACACACGTCAAGCAGTTAAATCCATTTCTAATCAAAACGAACAGATAAAGCTGGCAGTGCCAAGAGATCTATACCGTCTGACTTTTCTGCTAATGGCTCAAAGAGAACTATGGATTTTCGTCATGGAAAAAACAATGATGAATGCAGCAAACAACTACAGCTACTCAAGAAAAAAGGTGCACAGTTACATCACAACTTATAACACAATAACAGAACAGAGATGAAGAAGACTGTAAAGTGTCAAAAGCCACAAATAGCCTGATCTTTGATTATGAGCTTACATCTGTTTATTTCTTTGATTTGCAGTTATTCCTACTGTTTCAAAGCTTTCAATAATACTTTTTTCCCCTCTCACCCTGTCAGAGACAGCTTGGCTCAGCAACCAAAACCAACATTTTAATTTGATAAAGGGGATATTGTGCTGAATTTCATTATATTAAATTTGTAACAGGACAAGCAAGAAGTTTGTAAAGACTTTGAAAAACAAAAGAAGAGGATCAACTGTTGTGCTTCTGATTAATCTAGTATTTAACTTACAGATAACAGTAATAATATATTAGTAATAAATAAATAAAATGGTACACGTGAAACAGTATAATGCCCGTGGTTAGTGTGGGTGTTTGTGTGTGTGCAGCCACGGTATTACAGTGATGTGTTGCCATGGCAGCCTGACCGCAACTATTAAAATACAGGAAAGTCATCACAAATCGTCACAAAGATGGAAAGATATTGTCTCTAAAGTCGTTACTGAACGCTGCTGTGAAACTACGAGGAAATAAGAAATCCCTGCTCAGCGACACAAGTCAGTCGACGTGCTGCTCAAACGCAGGCAACGTAAACGAATCGTGGATGAAGAAAGGGGCCTGCCGCTGACCCAAAACTGTTAAAACTGTTTCTGCAAATCACTCATGTGGTACTATACCAGAAGACCTACAGAAGATACTGCTAAAGGATGTATTTCACTCTATGATGCACATATTATATGATTGTTTTTGGTATATTGAGGCAAATATGCTTGAAACACTTAATTATGTATTTCTACTTTCTTTTGATTTCTGTGTATGAATGAAAAAGACCCGTGTGTGCTAAGCTGATGCTCAAAGTAGAGAGAAAGTTTCCGTCCTCTCTGGCTGGTGGGATTCTTGACTGCAGGCGTGTGCACGATACTATGATATGTATTAAAAGTGCAAGTGTAACTGCACGAGCTTTAGTGTGTTTCTAAGTGGTTTCTAATTCCAGCTGTACTCACGTTGTCCATGTAGTTTGGTTTGAAGCCCTCTGGGTGGCGTCTCAGCTCCTCCTGCTCTCTGTGTCTCATCATCTCCTCCTCCCTCCTCCTCCTCTCCTCTTCGTGCCTACAGCCGGAGAGAGCAACGCCACCTCACTCAACAGTAACAACTTCAAGACAAAATGAGCTTAAAAGAAACTTGTGTCTGAAGTGGCTTTAAACGCTGAGAATAACTTGCACTAAAGACTCTCTGCAGCTCTCTCACTCTGTCCTAATGGTTCACCTCATCTCTATCTGCTTTCGTCTCTGCAGCTCCTGGTTGCGGAGCTCCTCCAGCCTCCTCAGCTCCTCCTGACGCCTCATTAGATCTGGAAGAAGGGAGGAAGACAGCATGAGGAAGAAGGACTGGCAGAGGGGAGGATATATAAGGAATAGCAAATGCTAACAATCACATTTTGAGGATCAAAAAAGGCACTATAACTCACTGATCGTTCTTTAATTCTATTAAGCAACAAATCAAACTTTCACAACTTTTATTTGCCTCAACCGGAGATTTAAACAGGCCTTTTACTTCATTGAAAGGCAGGTTTTATTTCCAATTCCCACTGGATTAGTATAGTATATATTAAGTATATTAGGACACTGAAAGCCACGGCCCCTACCTTGCCGCATCAACATGAGCTGATGTTCGTGTTTGGCCGACTCCAACTCGGCCTCCAGCTTCTCTTTGGCCTCTTTAATGTTCTTGTCCACCTGCTCTCTCTGCTGTTTCTCCATCTCATGAAGAGCTTTCCAGCGACACGAGTATTCAAACTCAAACGTCCCCGGCTGAGCAAAATGTGGCGGCTGCTCTCGTTCCCTGGAGGGAAGAAAAAAAAAGATAAATACAAAAATAAACTACAACTCCAGTGGTTTACTAACAGCGGCAAATCCCCTCTGTACTTACTTGTGGTACTTTGGAGTCTTCTGCAGCAGTTTCTCAGGCAGTCCATCTTCATCATCAAAGTGCTCCGAGGGCTCCACAATGGCTGGACAAGGTGTGCTGAAGAGAAGGGGGACAACACCAAGTTAAAACCCCCTACGATATTACAAGAAAGTGACAGTCAGTGATGTGTTAGAAAAATACTTTAAATCAATGAAAGACAAATGACACTGACTGGGATCAGAGAGATTTGTGAATTTGGTAGCCTCGTTTTCAGAAGACGGCAAAACCCCGCCCAGCGTCTGTCCATAAATCTGTGGCATTTTATTTCAACTGCTCTTGCAACTTGCTCAGCCCAAAACAAACTTCTGGCCTCCTCGGCGCTGTGCGGGTGCCAATGCAGAGGACGCAGGCAGAAAAACGCAGCAGGTCGTCTAGCATAAAATCTCGCTCAACTTTTGCCGCAACAGAATGTGGCGTCATCTGGCAAGGCACAGGGTTGGCCAATACAATACGTGTTAGAACACACTTCATGGTAGATTACTAAGTAGTGCGAATGCCTTTTTTTCTACTGGCACGTCATGATCATCACATCGCCTTCAAACTCATTATGTTATACATGTTAAAATTGTCCATACCAATACATTACCTTGCACAACGCTGGAGCAGCTAACCACAGAGAGAATCTGACAAAACAAGCTTTAAAAAGGCAATCACTGCTTCACAAACACAGCACCTTCACACACGCATTCAACCCCAGCAGGTTCACCCCTCCAAACCACTTCACCCACACACTCCTTACGTGGTCAGCAGCAGCGCTCCCTCCGTGCAGCGCTCCAGGGCTTTACGTGCAGCTGCTTTGTTTGCGAACTCCACAATGCCTCTCCCAGTGGGACGACCGCGGTCATCTGTCACGACAACAGCCCGCTCCACCGGCCCGAACTCAGAAAACGCCTGATGGTAGAAGGTGGGGTTTTTCAGATCAAAGGTCACCGCACAGAAATCAGCAATTCAACAGGAAGTAAAAGGAACAGACATCCCAATCCTGTTGAATTTCTGAGATTGTATCACAGTGGGATTTTAAAGCTCCTGTCCAGTATTACCTGTTCCAGCAGCTCATTTGTTACTGCCGGCAACAGGTTGCGCACCGTGAGCGCAGCACCGTGTGTGGAAAAGCGGATCCTGATTGGTCTGTTATTCAAAACAGTGCCGTCCAGCTCAGCTTTAGCAATCTCTGCCAGCGTCCGGGTTTCCTGGAAGACAAGGGATAAAAAGGAAAATCATGATGATACATTAGGGCTGCAGAATACACTATTAAAAACTGTTATTTTCACTTGACACTCCAGATTTGGCACCCCGTGTATAAAACCCTGCACTACATTGTCTATGATGACCAATGAAAGTGTGTCAAACTATATTTTGCTGTAGTATTTACTATATAACACTGCTATGAGTAGAAGCAGCTACATTACAATGTATTGTCATTTGTCTGCTGTCATTTTAACACACAAAAATCTGTATGAAATTAATAAAATAACCTAGTTAACCTGTTCTATAAAATGTGAAATGCAATATGTGCTGGAAACAACTGGTAACACGTAATAATAATAATAACACCTTTTGTTATTTCACACACAGCTGGTACAACAGCGCCGTTTAAAACCCAATAAGCAGAGCTTAATACGCACCAGGCGAACGAAGCCGAACCCCCGCTCTCTGTTGATGAAAACCTCGTTCACGGTCCCGTACTTGGCAAACATGTTTCTGAACTCCTCCTCCGGGATATCCACCGGGAGATTCCCGACGAAGAGCCGGCAGCGCTGGGTGAACGTCTTCTCTCCGGGCTTCCGAAAACTCGTGATGTCCAGAGTCATTTCCTCCGGGCCTTCTTCGCTTCCTTCCCCGGCTACTGCCGCTTGCTCGGCGGCGGGGAACTGCTGCTGCGACGCCGGCGCTGGGCTGCCTTTGTTCGCCGGAGACTGCTCCGTGGCCGGGGAGTCGGTCCGGCGGTTCGCTGGCTGAGGAGAACTACTGCTCTGCATGCTCGCTTGTTGCATATGTCGGTTAGCCATGCTCGGACAAAGCGGTTTATGTAACTCTGTCTATAATTAAAATTACTTTGTGGTAAAGGGTTTGTGGACCAGTGTTGATGGTGCGCACACCTCCAGAGACTCAAAGATGGCGATGGTTGGTTTTATGGCGGGTTACAACCGTCACTTATAAAGGTGCACAGCTCCATCTACTGTACCGGAGTGTAGGGTGTCAAACGTACGGCCCGCGGGCCGGAACTGGCCCACCAAAGGGTCCAATCCGGCCCACTGGGTGACTTTGCAAAGTGTGAAAATAGTCATTAATTCCAATTCCTACTCCTGCTGCGGTGTCCTAATAAGAACAGCAGGAATCAAGCCTTTCTGGCAGAAAGCCCTGACTCTCCCATGAGTAGCAGGCCCTGTGCTGGACATACTGTTATAGATGCCATGTGCTTGTATACACTCTACAGGACACAACACTGTCAAGCAAAGGCTACTGTTCATGCAAATGTCTTGGTCAAAGAGGAGAAAAGTGGACACAGTGTTGGGTTTTCCGAGAAAACGTTTCGTGCTTTTGTGATTTGTAAATTGTAATGCACATGTAACGACAGTAGACTTACTGAATGTGGAAAAACTGAGACATATTGTTGAAACTGCACTTATTTTTCTTAAAACATCTCAGGCTGTTCATCATCTGTTTTGTAAATGGATGGTCAAATTAATTGTGAAAGTTTTCAGAATGTACTGGAGGTGTTATTATTTATAGGTTATTATGCAGTGATTTTATTGGTGAAATGAGATGAAACTGGGCTCTATGTGGACCATGAACTAAAATGAGTTTGACACCCCTGCTTTACATTGTTAAGTAATTGCAGTAATAATTAAATGACAGTATTAATAATGATTCATTATTATTAACAATTGCTAGAGGAATCATCATCAAGAATTTTTTTTTTGTATAAAATGTCAGAAAATAGGGAAAACTGGCTATCAAAAGTAGCCAGAGCCCAAGGTGATGTCTTCAAATATCTTGTTTTATTGGACCAACAGTCCAAAACCAAAATATATTCTATATAAAACAGACAAAAGGCAGGAAATCCTCACATTTGAGAGGCATGAAACTGCAAAATAATAATAATGATGATAATAATGAATAAGTAAATTAAAGCAAATAGCATTCCTGCTTTAAAAATTATATTTTAAATGGGACAGGCCCAAAAGCCCTATAGCCTGTGTGGATGCCTCTTCAGTCCAAAATCAAAAATCTTAAAGATGGCTTATCCCAGTCTGGATAAGGAAAAACTCCCAAAAGAGCCCTTCAACAGAGGAGGATCTCTCTGTGTAATACATGCCGTATGAACAAGCAGACAGAAATAACAATAGCAAAAATGACACCATGGAGAAACAGAATGGCAAGATTAGGTAAATAGATTGCAAACATACACAGACCTGTTACTGCCTCTTCATCCATCATTTCCAATATGAATATACCTTTTGACTGATCACATTCATAATGTGTCTTTTGCTGTCAGTTTTCGTCATTTGAGCAGTGCGAAAGCTCCCTGAGGTGCTGCTGGATGCTTTTTCTAAGATGGACCGGCCATCTGTGCAGATATTGTGGCACATCTGTGTGCATATGCTACTTAAATTCCTCGGTTTGACAAGGGTCTGAAAGGTCTTCTTCCTTGCTCTCCTGTCAGGGATCCTGTATCCAGACAGGTCAGAGGGCTGCTGCCTGTCGCTGATGAGTGTTTGAGCCTGTCCACATGTGCAGCATACCATGTTTCACTCAGGGAATGTGAATAAGCAAGCAGTCTGCAGGGCATGCAGAGCTTTGCATTTCTTGTTGTAATTCGCCTACAGAAATAATGAATGCTCGTTATAGTACGGAGAAGATCTGCCGTTTGATCTCTTTTGATCCTGAGCCCTGAAGCATTCATTTTACATATCTGATCAGTTTATGTTCATTAAACATGCATTGGTTGCACACATAGCACTCGTGCAGTATCAAGCAAGTGCATTATCTTACAGTTCAGCAAACAGGAACATCTTTGTGTTTTTAAAACAAGATTTCTATTTGAATTTTAAGCAAGTGAACATATATGTGCATAGTTTTATGCACCCAAAGCGCATCATTTTCAAGTCTTTCCAAAGTGTGAATTTCCAAAAAAAGTAAAAAAGTAAAAATATTCACAGTAAAGGTACATTCAAATATTTACTTGAGTAAAAATAGTACAAAAAGTACTAAAGTATTAGTATCAAAATGTACCAAATTTTGCAGAATTAATGACCCATTTCAGAATAAAATACATCATTTAATTAGATTATAATTATTGATGCGTTCACGTGTTCATCACTGTAATGTTGCAGCTGGAAAAGGTGGAGCTGCTTGTTACTACTTTATATACTGTAGTGGAGGAAAAAACGTCCCTCTGAAATGCAGTGGTGTAGAAAGTACAAGTACCTCAAAATTGTGCATATGTGCAGTACTTGAGTAGTGACGCGCCGGTGACGCAGCAGCACCCTCCTCCCCTCCGCTTCACCGAGCTGCACCGGAGGTTGTGATTTTCATCTGCGGACCGTCGGGCTGCAAGTCTCCTGCGGTGTTTATCGAGGAAAATAAAGCCGGTGAGTTGTATTTTTAAAGCACCGTAGTTAAGGTTAAAGTCAGTTTTAATGTCACGCATCAGTGGCATTAACCCGTAATTTAAGATTAATGAAGGATATGATATTTGTTAGGCTTAATCAGAGTGAGAAGTCCTCAAACGCACTGTGGTATTTAACTGTGGTACATCCTTGGTGCAAGTGTTTATAGCGCCATAAATAGGCTGTTTTAATTATTTAGGCTGTTTTAATTCTCGTGTACTGGCTGAGATTTCTGAAAAGGCATCTTTAGTAAATGTACTGTATCCACACATTTGTCTGTATGTATATGGAGTTACATAATTACACTGCATGTGCATTGATTGTGATTATGGTGATTGTCCATAAAGACGTTGTGTGAGAGGCTCATTCATGATGTTGCACATGATGGAATTTAACTAAGTGATTGATTTCCATTTTTACGCCACTTTCTACTTTAACTCCAGGACAGTTCAGAGAGAAATATTGTACTTTTTACTTGTTACTTTGCAGATTCAGGTTTTACATAAATAAACATGTGCAGTTTATAGAATATGATGCAGATCATACATTATATAATGATATAACACTAAGATGCATACTTTAGATTTTGTGTAACAGAGTGTTTTTACATTGTAGTATTAGTGCTTCTAGTATTAAGTAAAGGATCTGAATACTTCCTGCACCACTGCATGAGGCAGAAAAAGTGTTTTATGTTATTTTATAAACTGAAAAGAAAGTGGAGAATTAGTTAAAAAGACCATCACATCAGCTGGTTTTAAGTTGTCATCATGAAGTCAGTTGATACACAAAATTAAAGTTTGGTTGCAGGTTACCAGGTAGATTTATTCCTCTTTAGGCAGTTCATCTTTACTTCAGTAAATATGCGTTTATTAAGAGCTGTTGTGACCTTTTTCAGCCGTATTAAACGACGTCGTCAGGCGTTTCATGAGACGCCCAGCTCAGCGAGGACCTCATAAAAATCTCACAGCCGTGTAGTGACTCAGTACTCGGACACTTTAACAATCCGTCTGATAAAATACACTTGTGATACACTGTACTTTGGTGTGTCAGTTGACAGTGAAGTGTTAACTGTAACTTCTCTGGTGCAGTCACTGGAAAACATGAGCGGCTGTATAACAGAAGTTAAGCCCCGGCCATATGTGTCTGGTCAATAGAGCTGAGCTGCTGGATGTCGGCTGAACTTCAAAGGCAACCCTGGTGGCCTGAATCTTGATAGAGTATCCTTTAGACACGCATGACACAACGTGGAGCAATTATCCCTCATCTGAGGAAGCAAGTAGTTCACATCTGACATTTTGTTTCAGCAGCCAAGAGCATAGATCACTTTATGATTATTGTAGGGGTTATTTAAATATTCAGTTTGGCTTTGTTGGTAGAGCCTAACCAAGCTAATTCTCTCCTAAAGCTGCCAGTGTTGTTGACTACAGCATGTGATGTATTCTGGTTTAAATAACTGGGTTCCTGCCTTCATGTGTTCCTCATGACGCCCCACTTTCTAAGTTGTAAACCTGTGTTTCTGCACATTTCAAAGGTTTTCCGTAAAAGAAATCATAAGCGAATAGAGCTTAAAACAAAAGCTAATTTCCTGCAGAAGCAGAATGAGTGAGACAAAAAGCACACAAGGCACGCAACTCATGTGGTATTCCAAAAACATTCCCATATATACGCAATACAAGCAAGTAATTTAAAAGGACACACATATATCTTCCATGAAAACATATATCACTTTAACCATCAGTTGCATTGTGGGTTTTAGATAAAGACGACTTTCCCAGTAATATTTACAATCTTTTGGGTCACCTGTGTGTGTTTAAGTCATAAATATGGCATCTCTGACAGCACAGCACTGCCTGCGGACAGAAGGTGAGAAGAACTTACCTCTGAACTTCGGATCACTGATTTATAGCACTGGACTCACATAAACTCGACTTATCTCTGGTATGAAGAGGGTCACACGCAGGGTCACGAGTCAAACTGCATTTTAAATATTGACTTGTTGGGTGCTATTGCAACAGCAATGCCTGCAAAATACTGTGGATGTGTCCTACAGTATATCACTTATAATAGCTCAGCTCCACTCATCAACTTTTACACTCTACCCCCTGTTGTCAGGGGAGACAGAAAGATTTAAAACCTGCCCTCCTTCAGATTCTTTCAGCCCTGCGTGGCCTTTTAACTGGGACCGGGAGGAGTTGGTCAGTGCTGATTGGACCCTGAGTGATATAAACCCTCTCCATCCCTCTCCAGTTGTAACAGGGTGCCATTGTACCTAATCCCCTGCACTCCTGGCCCTCAGACTCAAACCAAATTTTACTCCAGGCAAGGCCCGGCATCTCTCAGGCAGCTCAAAGTTCGAAAGCTAATCTCAAGTTTTTCCTTTCAGCGCACACGTCATATCATCAGGAGCTATACAGTAGCACCAGTGCTGCGAGGAGCGTAATGAATGCAAGCCCACGGACTGGAAGACTTCTCTGAATCGTCTCAAATAATATCCTATCATGCAATTAGGCTGCGTTTCCAGAACTCAACACAACAGCTAAGTTAACGGTGCACAAAGACACAAATTTGGGGTCCAGATCTGTCTGTTTGTGTTCGTTAGTTTCTCCCAAAGACATGCAAATCTAGAGAGGAGGCTCCATTTGTTTCATTAATGCAATTTAAAAGTCCATTCAAATAAGTTAGCACTGAAACAAACATCAACTTACTTTAGCTTTCAGTTAGCGAAGAAGGTTTTTATACATACAGGGTTAAATATTGTGTATTTTGTCATGGTATAATTTGCCTACATGTTCAATTTTTGATACCAGGAGTATGCAGTGTGCAGTATAGCGCAGTATGGTTATTCTGTCTGCAGCAGAGACGTGGATCAGTTTTACTGGGGCGTGCATAACGCAAAGAAAACAAGCATTTACGACCACACAGCCAGCACACCGCCTGAGGGATAAAACATAAAATAGAGCCATCTGAACTCATCGCTGATCTTGCTCACACAAATCTACTGATCTGAATTCAGGGGCAAAACCAGGTCATCTGGTGTTTAATGAATTGACTGACGTCTCAGTGGATCTAAGAGGAGCATTTGTTAGAGAGAGTTCTGCCTGGACTGTAACTGAATACTATTAGACGTCATCAAGGAAAACAACTTAAATGAAAAGGGAGCTGTTGTCAGTAAAATGGAAATAAAAATGATAAGATGGCAGTGGTGTAATAATATAACATAGCCTGCGAAAGAATTGCTGAAACACGTACCAAAGCCCATAGAAAAAAATGTGTTTTTTACTTTGTGTATCAGTAACAGACACTTTTTTCTTGCATTCAAACAAATAAAGCTTTAAATCTTTATAAACCAAGAGCACTCAGGTATTGTCTCTCCATACTGAAAGACTGTGTGAATTATTCTCATATATAGTGACAATTTAAAGCACTCACATTAATGCAAACAGGAACAGTTTATTTGACCTGCCGGCGTTGAAATGATCCATGTCACAGTATCCCCGTGCCCTGTTTGAAGTAATAAGCTGTGGGATACTCTGAATGTGGTTCAAACCTTCAGGCTGTGGAGAGATGTTCATGTCGGGGAGTTATTCTCTACAGTAGATGCTTGTCGCTGACTTGTCAAATCCTCCTTTGGAGTCTGGAATGAAAACAAGCTGTTCCCCTGCTGCATAAAGATGGCCACAGCTGCACCTGATTCAGGATTAACACTGCAGCTTAGAGGATATTTCTTGACTTCCTCAACAAAGTCAGTCTCATAATAAGGAATGTGTGTCCTTTATCTTCTTGTATCTGTTACCCCAGGCTGTAGCTTTAAAGCTTTTCCCTTTTTAGCTACACTAGCGACGTGGCTCTCTTTGGTCCCGACTGAAATATCTCAACAACTACTGGATGGATTGCCATGATATTTTTTTATTTGACATTCATGGTGCTCCCTTAACTTTGATCTAGCGCCATCAGCAGGTCAAAATGTCCATTTATCCAACACTTTGGTTTATGACTAAATTGCAAAACTAATGACATTCCCATCGGCCTCAGCTGTACTTTGTGTTTAGAGCTAAATAGCGAACGTTAACATGTTAACACGCTAAAATAAGATGGTGAAACTAGTCAGCCTAACCTGCTAAACGTTGGCATGTTAGTCATGCCTACAGTACAGTACAGCCTCACTAGCATAGCTGTAGACCCTTAGTCTACAGCGCAATATAGTTTAAAACAATGACTTGTAAAAAATAAATAGCAAGGATCATTTTGAACAATACTCATGCAGTTTGTTTAATAGATGGTCTTGTTCCCTTAATGCAGGAATTATTAATCGGAGTTTGATAATACAACACAGCACCGTTAAGATCATTAAAGAAAATTTTGTGATGCATTAGCACTCGCTGCATACACCTGCATAAAGGGCTCCGCATTCAGGAAGTCTCTGACTCCAGGGTTAAAGGGCCAACACTGGGCACTTTATTAATGGGGCAGTGAATCTGTTTAGCCAAGGAAGTGATTTGGAAGTAAAGGTCTGGAAGGGGACGTCTCCTCCTCGAGCAGACCTGCTGTTGCGATCTCCACTTTAGAGGAGGAGTCACAGTAAAAGACAATGAACGTGCCGACTTGGCTTTACCAATGAATTACAGAAAAAAAAACATTTGGCAAGCAAGGACTAATGGCTTAATTCCCAGAGGGCAAAAGAGGGCTTTCTTATTGAAACATAACTCATGTCTATGTCAGAAGAAGTGACAGTGTTAAATTAAAAGTCGTATTAGATGTCAGCTCTTTAAATCCAGGGATGGATGCAGAGAGTTAAAGCTTAGAGGAGACCGGTAGGGTTCCTTCTGACGTCTAAATAATGAAGCAAGCACACAGCAGGAGCAGCACACACAGCTGATCACTTTTATAGATCAAATCCTTCCACTATTAGACTAGAGTTTAAAGTTATATTCATTTAACATCTATTCATCAAGGTGCAGAAAAAGTATGGCTAGGAGAAAGCAGCATTTCTCACATTTTTTGTCACAGACACCGGGCAGAAACATACAAAATCATTATATATTCTGCAGGTTGGATCATCACTGGTTAATTGAATTTTAAGGTACTCTTCCTGGGGGATTTATTTGTGTATTTGAGCTGTTCTTGGTCCCTTCTCTCCCACAGCGTTTGCCCGCCCAAACAGAACAAGTGCATGAAGGTACTTTGTGCCGATGATGGAAGCCTGGCCAACAGTGGCCTGGGTCCTGCTGGTGACCAGCATTGCTGATTGGCTGAAAACGGTCCAATCACGGGACTTCACCTTAACAGACATCATCCTGCTGCATCCCTCAAGTAGGAGCATAATATTACTGTGTGCAAAATGTGTAGTTTGAGTATTAAAACACTGTAATGTTCTCAGAGGCATTTGTTTTTAGCCATGCTAGCGACGTAGCTCTATGGATGGCAGTTTCTGACAGTCCACCGCTTTGGTCCAGACTAAAATATCTCAAAAACTACTGGATGAATTGCCTTGAAATTCAGGGTGAATTGTAATAACTGTGGTGCCATTTAGTTTCATCATAGGTCAAAAATTAAATTTGTTCAGTGGTTTATGATCTGTTTATAACAACAAAAAAGCAACAGAGTGTTGTTGAATATGTGTGCACATATGACGTGTAGACTACTGTACATACAAATTTAACTAATACCACTGAATTAATTATGGATCAGTTATTTAAGATGTAAATAACAACATTAGGTTTTGTGTCCCTCCTTATAGACTTTTAAAATTGACTTTGGATCAGGATAATGAAACACACACATCCATCCATCATTAATTCTTTCATGGCTACCCTTTTTTTAATCCCTGAAAACATTTCGTATCACAAGACAAAAGATTTGGGAAGTTTAAAAGTGGTCGAGCTGTGTGTGTGTGTGTGTGTCTGGTGAGTACCAGGCTTTGTCCTGTGACTGACCTGTGACTGACCCTGAGACCTATAGCTGTCCCAGCTGAGACACGGCCTAATTCCCAGTGCAGATGTGATTCTTGCCAGCGAGAAGGGCAAACAAGTCCATGTTTGATCACTGTGTCCGGGCAGTTTAGTGAACACATGATTATTCAGAGATACTGTCTGGAAAACAAATCTCTTCATGTAAGAACTTCACGTCGTGGGTCATGAGAACGGTAAACAGTGTTTTGTTACTATCCCGGACGGTCACAGCAGGCTTCAGATGCATTGATCTCCTGGCTGAATCAGCAATCGCATTAATAAAGAGCAAAGAAAACAGTTAATGAAAGCTGAAGCCACAGTGTTAGTGCACCAGTTCCTGTTCTGGGTACCAGATTTAGGGTCATGACCAGGGAGAGAGCGGGCCCTCCAACAATGTGTTGGCAGACGGTGCCCTTGCAAGTCGGAAGAACTAAAACGTATGAAAAGCTTTTAATTAAATGAACTATTTCTTATTTTCGTTCTATCTTTCTGGTATTTCTGTCATACAGAGATATGCAACGATGATTGCTGGGAAATTTGTATGAGACGATACGATATATAGTAGCTAGTTTAGGTGCTGAAGTGTCTCTTGTCTGTCCTGCACAGCTACACCTCATCCTGGTGGCTTCAAGTGCTTCACGTGTGAAGACGCTGCAGATAACTATGAGTGCAATCGCTGGGCACCAGATGTTTACTGTCCAAAAGGTACATCAGCCTTTTCTCATTCTTTGCTTCTAATACAAACCTACCGCCCCAAAGACAATGAGAGAAGATCTGGTTATTTATTTCTTGGTTTTGTAGCATGAATGTGAGACGTTACATGGTTGAAAGAGGAGCATACAAGGGCGGGAAAACCTCTTCTCTGCATCTGTAACGGAGATAATAGTGAGACTTTGGCATGTTGAATTTAAGGAGCAAGCTTTTGTTGTTAAAAGGGCTGTAAATGTGAATGCCAGATAGAGTTAAATTGTTGATAAAATGTGGAGAAACCTTATATTTTGCCCACAATAAACATTGGGTGCTATTTTAGGACTGGTACTGGGGGCATCAAACTCTACAACCTTTCTAAAACATGAAGGAGAGTGTGGTGTGGAGGTAGTAGAATAATCCAGAAACGAAGGTGTGCTGTGTCTTCCAGATGCCAGATACTGTTACACGCTCCACATGATGGACAGCCATGGAGACAGTGTCTCTGTGACCAAGCGCTGCGTGACCCTGAAGGACTGTCTGTTCACCGGCTGCGCCGAGGTCACTGATAACGGCCATCAGGTATGTGGAGATTAACCTGCATTAACGTCAAGGAGATTCAGTCACAGATTATTTTTACGCAATCAACATCTAAATCTCACCCGTCAGGTGTGCTCGTCCTGCTGCGAGGGGAACATCTGCAACGTGTTGGTGCCGAGGAATGACAGCAGCGCCATTTTCTCCTCGACGTCTCCTCTGGTCGGCTCGAGCAGAAGCCTTCTTCCCGCGACGCTCAGCTACATCTTCATCATCATCGGCATCTTCACAGCCGGACATGTTTGAGAAATTTAACACGAGGTCTGAACAGAAAACTGAAACTGCACCAGGCTCCATTTAAATTAGGTTTACTTCTTCCTGTCAGACAATATTTACATTCTGTTTAAGCTTTTATTTTTTGGTAATTTATTTATGCTAAGTGTCAGTATTAATGTGAGGTTGTTATCGTTTAATCTTGTCAGTGTGTATTTCTGGAGGTTTTTTATCATGTTGTTTTATATATGTAATAAATGTATGTACAAAATATACATTTTTTTAATGGTATAATTGGATGAGACTGATGTGACATAACTGCACTCATCTTTTTGTGCAAAACAACTACAGAGATGCACAATGACCACAAATAGATGTAAAATGTCCACAGAGACACAAAAAGACCACAGAGACCCATGATGACAGCAAAGACACACAAAACTACCACAAAGACACACAACCACAAAGAGACACAAAATGACTAAAAAGAGACGTACAATGACCACAAATAGATGTAAAACGTCCATAAAGAGACACAAAATGACCAAACTACTACTACAAAGAGGTGCGAAAAGCATTCGTAGTGTTTTGTGTCTCTTTCAGTCTGGGGGTCTTGCTCCTATGTGTGGGGGTGGGGTGCTTTTACACTTTTACTGTGTCCATGGCTGTAGGCTATGTGGAGTTAGATACCAGCTATCTGTGAGTCGAACAGGGGATGCCCCATATTTCTGAAATACTAACGGACTTCTTCGCAGCAGAGGTGAACCACCAGGATTCTGAGGAAGCCGTTCACCTTCACCTGCAGCAGCGGACGATCACAGGATTACTCGAACACCCAAGTATCTCACGTCCTGCGCCCCTCAAGATGAATACACACTCTCAAAAAGGATGTGTCCGTTTGGAGTTTGATAAAGTAGCCTACAGGCCAAAACTGATATTCTGACAAAGCAGAGCTGCAGCTTGAGAGCTCTGGCACGTCCTAAAATGACCTTTGGTTTCCTCCCACCTTCCAAAGACATGCAGCTCAATTGGAAACTCTAAATTGCCAGCACATCTGCATTTTGATTCTTGATTTGGACTACAATAAAATTGGCTAAATATTAAAACTCTTTCGTCACCATTTATTATCGGAGGTAGAATAGGAGTCAGTGTACTTTTTCCTAGAACATCTGTCAAGTTGAAGGTTAAGGAGTCGGCTTGTCTGCAGTAAATCTAATCAACCACTAGATGGTGACAAATAACACAAGCTGAACTCACACACGCACACACACACACACACACACACACACACACACACACACACACACACACAGTCACTGGCTTTGTGGTTGTAGATGAAGTAGTCAATGAGACAAACATCTTACTGGATATTTTGACAGAAAGCAACATGGCTCCCTTTAGGGTGGAGCAGCAATTCTGTGTTTTTTTAGTTTTGGGCTCACAGATGATGAAGATACAAAATAAACATATCAAATGAGGCAGTATATCATGTAAAAATGTGTCTCCAAAATACACAAAGGTAACACAACTTATTCAGGCTAACTTGCTGTTATCAGGCAGACATAATCCTGTCAATTCTCCAGCTAATTTGGTTCTTTGAACGCAGTTTGAGGATCGATTTGTTCATCCTGGAGGCAGTTGTCCCGAATAACAGTGCGCTCTTATTTTGAAATAAAGGCAAAATGATTTAGCATGCATGCACTTGGACATTTAAGTGATAATCATTAACCTGCTGAAATCTCTTAAAAAGCAGAAAAAGTGAGTTCTGCAGTTCATTTAATGAGTTTTAGTACTCAAACAACACGTTCTTGGCTCCATTAGTCTTTTAACAGTGATAGAATCTGCATCTTTTCACATGAGCTAAAGCTTTTCAAACGGCAGATTTTAACATTTTGAAAAGCCTTTTATTAGTAGTCAGAACCTTCCCACTGCACTGAGCGTGTGTTTCTCCCTGGTTGTAGTGCAGGATAAGCCGGGCTGACGTGACCTCTTGTCAGTCAGGCACAGCATGGAGGTCTACATTAGAGTCCTTAATACAGTAAGACAAACGTTGCACAACCTTTCAGTGATACAACCAAGTACCAACACTACCATACAGCAAGTTCCAAGCTTCTTCAAACCATAAATAGAGGCCTTGTGTTTGGATTTATTTCTGTGGAATATAAATTAAAAAAAAGCCTATTCCTCATCATCCAGTACATTTGAAAGTCCTTTCAGTCTTGCGATAGCAGCGCTGTGAGTAGGTGCATTGGTGAAAACAGTCCCCACAAACAGAGGCGTCCCCCTCAGGATGTGGCGAATAACGGTGCAGGAGCCTGACGCCTCGATGTGAAAGCCCAAAT
The DNA here is from genome assembly GCA_005408345.1 of Macquaria australasica. NCBI lineage: Eukaryota > Metazoa > Chordata > Actinopteri > Centrarchiformes > Percichthyidae > Macquaria > Macquaria australasica. The sequence goes on along the minus strand of SEMN01000371.1, from coordinate 51,073 downwards.
GTCTCAGCTCCTCCTCTGTTCGCAGTGAGCTTGACGGGGATGCAAAGAACTGTTGGGGAACATAAGGTGATGGTATTCACAGGTGTTTCTGATATTCTGCCCCCCTCATGTATGTAAATACAGAAGTCAGACCAGGTGTAAGATCCCCTGGTATTCTGCATTTCTAGTACAAGAAATCACAGCTACTACACACAGAGAATAACTCACAGCTGCTCCTGTTGTTGGGTCAATGAAGTCCGCCCAGTAGCCTGCAGTCCACAGAGCGAAGCACATTTCCTTCGCGCCGCTCACAAACTGCAGTGAGGAGAGAAAACGCATTCAGCGGCTGTTTCGACGTCACGTCACGTCACGTCCCCGAACTTTTAACAACCACGAAATATGACAGGACTCACTCTGTGAAGCAGCTGGTCTCGGTCCGGCTCCGCTGCCTCCTCGCACCGACTGCTGCTCTGCGAGACCGTCACAACTGTGATGGAGGAGGTGGGCGCTGAGGGGAACAACAGCTCAAGATCTGACACACACACACACACACACACACAGTTTTGTTACCAAAGGCAACTGAAGGATGATTTTGCTAAAAGTGAGTTAATGTCCCTTACCCTTCCTTAGCAGCTCGGGGCAGGAATTGATGGAGAAGTCTGTGCCTGTCTGAGTAAAGTACTGCTCCACTTTGTGGACTCTCGTGGATACAGGACCCAGTTTTCCCTGATAAAATAAAACACACAAACATTGACAAAGCAGCTTTGAGGTCTGGAAATCATTTACTCTGACTGACAATATGAATTTCTTTGGTATACGTGTTGTGTACAAAGCTAGTCGTTTGTAGCTTGTATCACGGTTGATAATGCAATAACTGTCAATTAATTTCATCCAAATGTAATACCATTAAATGGATAAAAACATGTTGTTAAATGTACCTACACACGTGGCAGGTAATAAAAGAAAATCTCAGCGTTACAGTAGCCAGATATTATAATTTCTTAAAGTCTTACAATTTTAATGGGCGATTTGGGAATTTTTCACTGACTTGCCGATTGTTTTTTTAATTAGCGAATGTTAAGTCTCCCTGAATTCACAAATAAATAAATGAATAAGATAAAATAAGCAATATAACCTCAGTGTCCTCAATGGTAGCTACAGCCCTGCCGCAAGTAAAAAAACTAGTCAAAACCTTACTTGGAACTCATTAACAAACTGGGCCAGTATGAACTGCTGTCTCTCTGTGCAGCTTGGTGCCGTCAGCACATCAGGTACCGTCCTGTGGACTGGACTCTCCTTTTGGTCCGCCATGCCCTCCAGGTGGCAGTCAAACCCAACGTTACCCGGTAACTGAAAGCGCTGGTCCTGAGGTCCGAATGGTCCCATGTTCTCGTCAGGCCACACGGTCCTGGGGCCTGGAGGGGACGTGGCAAGAAAACCACATCAGTACACTGTCTGTTGCCATGTTCATGTCTGTCTACCGTCTACATGTTGATTTGGAAACGCAGTTCCAGAGACCGGAGCAAGTGCGAGGACACAGCAAACTGAAGTCACAAGCTCCCTTCAGGTCCAGATCTACCTGACTCACCTGAGTCTGCGTGCGACACAGCTACGTAAGGCTCATCTGAGCTCGCAGCAGAGAAGGTTCTGGTTCTGCCCACGGTGAGAGCAGCTAAAGCTCGATGGCCAGCTGTCTGAGATAGGACCAACCTGCCTCGACCACACAGCACCTACACAGGAACAAAGGCACCTGTTAACAGCCAGCAACATTTACAGGCTGATGCATAAAGCAGGTACAGTATTTCATTACCACAGTGTACAATATGCCTGCAGCTACATACTCTCTCACATGCACATCTAGTAAACTTTTAAGAACTGCATGAAATCTTCTGGTGAATTCGGCATTTGGGTGATTCAACAAAAAAAAAAGGTGTTAAGAGTTAAAGCTGATCCACACAGCTGACTATACAAGTGGGACAAAAAAAATCAGGGACATTTTGGAGGAAAGACCACGCCGTAGGCTGAACACTGGTAAACAAATCGTAAGACATGTTGTATTCTGTCTGTAATTTGGACGACAGGGGATATCCTGGAAAAATGCCTGATTTTTAAATGGAGTTTGGCGGACAGCCCTCTTCCCACAGGGTGCGTGAGCAGCCGCACGGCCAGCCGCTGTCATGCCACTTACGCTGCTGGACATTGTGGTTCGTCTGCGTCTGCCTTTCGCGTTAACCTGCCGGATAAAAACAGAGGAGACCCCGAACTCAGATATAAACCACCATGTTCGACACAAACTGGACAGCTAACTTAGCTGCTAGCGCGTCGTTTGCCAGCCGATATCTTGTTTTGACACTTTCTCTCTTTCTCACACGAAGTAGCCGACAACGAGCGTCTTAATATTCTTTACAGTAACAAAAACAAAAAGCGCAAATGCGGATCCGCTAATGGGATTGCATCACGAAAAGTGCGTGAATGTTCCTTACCTGCCGACCCGCACGTCCGCCAGTGCGTTTGCGTTTGCGTAACGACGGGAAGCGACGAGGGACGGACTGCTCTTGCGCAGTTTGCGTAACACAACGGTGGGATTTTGAAACTTCTCCGCTGTTTTGAGACAATATTAATTTTTATAACAACTATAATGACTTTTTTTCGTTTTTTTTTTTAGCGTTTCACGTTAAACATTATGGGCCGTGTGTTCCCTTCTCTCACCACAAGAGGGCAGCCAAGGACCTGATTATAGCAGCAGCACATTGTGTTGAAAGGAAGGAGACAATTAATAAAATGAACATGTTGTCTCAAGGATGTAGTTGGTATGTTTGGGTTCCAGCTGTCCAACAACAAAGATGCAGTAGAATAAAGCTTAGAAAGCTGAGCAGCATAAACAGCTTCATGAACAGGTGAGCACCTGTGTAAATTATGACAATCAGGGCCGGGAAAGTGCATTAATAGCACTTTTACTTAAGTTCCCAGAACCCCTTTAATGTTATTGATCTTTACCTTGGCTAACCTCTTAATAAAGTCCAGAATCAAGGAGTGCGTTCTGTGCTGGGAAGTTCCCAGGTGCTCAGCAAAATCCCCTCCCTTGATCAATGAAGTTTAAAAACTAGAATAGAGGAATTGTCCTCGCAAGAACGGTGTTATTTGCTGTCACAAGTCGCGAAGGACAAGGACAGATAGTATAGTACATTTTGCTTGCGTAGACACATCTCTTTAGCTGACTTGGACACGCTGACTGACACTTTCTCTGAGCTGACAGGATATGCAGTGGGAGTTTACCCCGGGTCCAGCATGCTTCAGTCACTGTGGGCGTGGTGTGTGTGTGTGTGTGTGTGTGTGTGTGTGTGGTGATGAGGCGGCATGTGGAACCAGCACAGAGCTTGGCTGTCAGTGAATCTCCCACAGGATCATTTCTAACAGCAACACAGCATCCACCCTCGATAGAGGCCCTGCGGGATTGTACACACACACACACACACACACACACACACACACACACACACACACACACACACACACACACACAGGCTCTCTCCACAGTGTTGTCATTTGGAGGTTAGGGCCACTGAAGATGAGTTGACTGGTGGAAATTCATTGGAATCCTGTCCTCTGTGTTTAAAATTAACCGACTCGTCAATAAAATATCAGAAAATAGTAAAACTCTGAATCACGAATTCTCCGGTGGGGCCAAGGTGACGCCTTCAAATTGCTTGTTTTGCCCAAACAGCAGTCCATATTCAAAGATAGTTGTTTCATAAAACAGAGAGAAGCAGGCAAATTCTCCCAAATGAAAAGCTGGAACCAGAAAATGTTTTGCTTCATAAACGAATTAATCGATTAATCGCCATGAATGCATCATTTACACGAGTAGTAGTTGCTTCGAGGGTTCGACTGATCTTGGCAATATTTTCTAATAAAGCTGCCAATATTCCCTATATGACCTTTTCTTAAATATTTAACAGCAGCGTGTCACTCTTGAAAAGCGAGATACTAAAACTACTAAAATAGCTTCAGGACCTGCAGCTCTTTAGAGTCCAACTATTCCTTTAACATATGTTGACCCACAATTAAGCAAACAGTTAAATGAATATTGATGTTTTCCCTGGACAACAGTGACCAGCGAAGCCTTGAGACCTCCAGACAAAGCCACGAGTCAGTCGAGGTCTTTTTTTTTTTATTGCCGCGCTGTCAGGCCGCCCCAGATCTTGTCTGGAAACAGCACTTTTCTATCGCCGTCTCATCCGGTGTCGAAAAACCCCACGTTTCCATCCCGAGCGACCTGCCTGTGTCAGCACACTATTAACTGCGCTCACTCCTTAACTAATGATATAGTGTGAGCCATTAAAGGCCTATTCACCATTTCCCCGGCGCGTGTGGGTGACAAACCTATTAGGGCTGCAGAGATACAGGGTTTGGTCATGTTTCCCACCCACCACCACCACCTCCACCTCCACCTGACTGTTTATCTATTGCTCGGACTGGATTTAAAACCCCAGTGTCAGGCTTTAAATCCCCTATATCTCCAGGCTGATTGTAGTCCTTTAAGTCAGCCCTTGTTTTGTTCTTCATCACCACTACAAACTTAACCTGTAACTGGTTCCCTATAAGATTTAAGAGCATTACTTAAATGCAGAGAGTATAAAATACAAAAATGTGGGATTAAGATGAAATCCAGCCTTGCAGAATTTAATGCAGAACTACATTTGTTTCGTTTCTTTTTCAAGAATATGAAACTACAGCCAGTAGCCGCTTATCTTAACTTAGCTTAGCTTAGCATAAAGACTGGAAACAGGGAGAAACAGCTATTCTGGCTCTCTCCTAAGGTAACAAAATCTGCCAACTAGCACCTCTAAAACTCACAAATTAATACATTTTTATCTTGCGTGTTTAATCCACACAAAAACCGAAGTAAAAACATCATTATAGGGGTTAAGTGTCGGGGACTATTTCTTGGGACTTCCTGGAGTCTTCACTGGTTGTCTTGCAACCTCACGGCAATGAAACAAACGAGATGTAACACGGACATTGGGCAAAGCCAGGCAAGCCGCTTCACCCTGTTTCCAGTCTTTATGCGAAGCTAAGCAAAACCTATCCTGGCTGTAGCTTCAGATTTAGCGTACAGACATGAGAGTGGTACCAATATTCTCATCTAACTAGTCTGTTACTACAAAGCAGTCTTCAAGAACAACAGCCAGACAGGTTATCACATGGATTAGTGATCAGAACCTGCGACTGTCTGTACGGAGTCTGCAGAGTCTCAGCTGCTGCAGAGCGTCACCATCTGGCCTCCAACTGCCTGCTAACACCACAGTGGATGCTTTCCCACCCGACTGAATAACTACGATCCACCCTGCCAGACTCGTTATTGTTTGTGTGATCTGTTTTTCACTTGATTTATTGATCTGAATTCGGCTTTATCTGGGTAAACGGTAAAAACATGCATGTTTACGGGGAGTTATATTGCATTTTATTGCTGCTCTTTTTATGGTTTTTCATCATGTGCTAATTTCTAATACTGTAGAAAAGGAAAGTTTAGTATATTAGTGTGTTTCCATTGACAGGAGTACTATTTCACATTGAATGACCAGATTAGGCAGTATAAAATAAAATGTGTGTAAACTTACATTCATGCTTTACACTTCTGAACCAAAGTGGCTACCGGCCGACAGACAGACGGACAGACTGGCATTCCTAGAGCCATGCTGCTAGGCTAAAAATGCAAACCATACATGCAATTACAAATGACCTATTGGCCAAACATTTAAAAACATTTAACAGGCCCTGGCTCTGCAAAGTGACACCTGATAGGTCCAACTTCTCGGCTCGTTCGCTCTCATTGAACTCCAGTGGTCCCCCGGCGCTCCAGAAAGTAAGTGACTTACTACGAGCTCAGCTTGACAGTCACAACTGTGACAGGAAGGGTCAGTAATAACAGAATATAACTGTAGGTGCTTGCACCTGATGCTCATTTGTCGAAGTCTGTTCCAAAACGCTCTGAGCGATGTCAGTGCTGCTGAACTGCGCAATTAGGCCTTTTCCCAGTTGTAAGCCCGGGGGCTGCAGTCACTAACGAGGTAGCAGTGGGTGTGTGTCTGCTGCTGCACTGTGCGCATAAAATTATGTACATGTATAGAGGGCCCCGAGGTGTAGCTGCACCGCCAGCACCACTCCATTACTGACTGGTGGTAGTTTAAGGCAAATTCTGATATGCTGGTGAATTTGCTGGTGAAACCGTTTGACTTTGTTCAGAAACACGGACGTCATACCTGAACACAACGCCTTTAAAATTCAGTTCATTAAAATTCAGGCAAGTAGTAGTTATGAGGGAGATAATTACTACACAGTTTGCATGCGAGACCACTCAAGCATGTGGCGCCATGATCATTTATGCCATTTTACATATCTTTACATATCATGAATGCAAGCCCACAGAGCAAAGGCTCACAAAGTGCTTTAATAGCGTTCTGATTCGAATGATATTCCCATCATTTCTCCTTTCATCAGCCCGACAAGATGGAAGCAGCAGCTATAAATAGACACATCTTGCACATCTATTTCTGACCATCCATCGCTTTTCCATCAGGTTTCTTCTGAAAAGCCTCTAAACCTCCGAATTCATTTTTTTTGTGCATGTGAATGTGTGATTTCCACCACTAACCACAAGCAGAACCAGCCAATACAGGAGGAGAGCAATCTTCTGGTTCATCTTTCTCATCTTCCTCTTACATTTGTGCATATGACAAAGCAATGAAAGAAAGTTTTAGGGTGTTTAATGGATAGATAACGTTGTCCACCTGGGAGTTTTTCATGGCTGCAGGCAACTGACCTTTCGCTAAGCCCAGCTCTAGTTACGTCTGTCCAGCTTTCCACCCTGGCACGGCACACAATGCAGTTTACAATGATAACAAAATTCATACTAATTTTTGAAACAATGGGTCTTTGATTTCAGACACAGGTAGACAAAAGCAGATTCTAACTTTTGTCGATTTTGTCAACTGAAATGACAACTGTAGTTCTCGGATTTGATTAACTCCAGCCAGCTAATTAAGCTAAGGTTAGATCCATGAGTTGGTTGAAGATGTAACACATTTTAAAACTTGAACCTTGTAAAACGGTCTTAAATATGAAATTGATGGCTACATACATCAAATCATGCCAAGAGACTGATGCTAATGCTACATGTCCCAGGTTTGGTTTTAAAAAGGGTAAAAGAAGAAGACACAACCCTCCTAACTCTTTGTATACTGGGTGTTGCTCTTAACCGCTTAACGTGTGCCGGTTGCTAAACTGTGGTTGCGTCGCTGGCTACGTTAACAGTAAATTAGCTCATCAGCCCACAATATATAATATAATACATAAGTGTGTAGAGGGCGGATAGTCCCCAAGGAGTAATGTTGAGGTAAATATAGTAAAACAGACAACAGAATAAATGGCAGGTATCCCGTAAGCATGCAGAACATTAGAGCTTGTCAGCTGGTGAACACGACAGACGCAGATGCAAATTTCCATCGAAATATGAATGCAATTACATCGTTTTTCATTCAAGTAATGAGCAGCGTGCTGGAAGGTCAGCAGGAGCCTTTGGCCACGAAAGCTACTCCAGCAAGATGAAACTCTGAAGGTCAGCCAGGCAGCAGGATCATTTACAACAGACTGTATGTTTGCAGTTTGAAGCTCTCTTATCTCTTGCCTTTTAACCAGGCTGCAATCTAACTTGTTTTTTTGCTGTTGGAAAAACTGTGGTTCAGTCCTACCCACTGACATTTAACTCCGCTAATGAGATTACTTCTGCCTGCGGTTCAGCTAAGCCTGCAAGAAATATTAGTATGACTAAAACTTCACTTCTCATGTACATCCGCATGGCATCTGTGCAAGTATGTGTGTGTGAGTGTGTGAGTGTTTGTCGTTTTTCAGGGACCCCGAGGTATGGTGACATTTCTGAAGGCACGTAAAACCTTGCCTCTGTCTCACAGCACTGTCTGTTTGGATTACAGCTGCAGCGTGCGAGGTGTCGACAGGGAAAGCTCTCTGAAAGTGTGTAAAAATACCCAACATGTCATGTCTGATGCACGGGAAAATGAAAATAGACAACATGACTTCAGTGAGAATTAAAAAGGGGGCTGGTGAGTACCAGCTTATGTTAAATTGTATTCATGTTATATGCTCTCTAAATGCAGGAAAACAGCTTGAATAATAATGAAGCGATTATCCACAATTTGACAGTTACGGCGTATTTTCTTCATACACTCTTTTGGACCAGCGCTGGAATAACAAGCTTGTTTCACAAAACGTTAAAGGGTCAGTTCACTTAAATTAAGGTGCGCTGCCACAACCTGTCAGACGGTGTATTTGTTCAATGCAAATCAACATGTTTCAGATATTTTATAAAATCAGGCATCAGTTTTTTAAATTGTAATTCGTTCCTGTTTCACGATACAGACACAAATTTCTAGAATTGTTTTGAAAACGTTTTGAAATTAGCTGATTTGTATTTTAAACAGGTTGAAATATTTTGTCGCTTGTTTTAAGAACATTTTTAGGACTCAGTCATAGACAGAAATATATCGTATTTGGGCCACTGTTGGGGGGGGGGAAAAGGGTTTTCTGGAAAGTTTACGACTTAATATTTGAAATTTCATGACTTTATTCTAAAATTTCATGACTTTATTCTCACAATTTAATGAGTTTCTTCTTGAAATATTACAACTTTATTCTCAAAATATTATGACTTTATTCTTTTCTCGTAATATTTTGACTTTTCTCAAAATAACGACTTTATTCTCAAAGTTTTTGTTGCATTGTGGTGTTTAATCATGCAGATAGTTTTGGTTTTATGTGCTGAGGATTTGAGATACCCAGCGGATATCTCAAATCCTGGACATATGAAACCCAAACCTTCTGTACGGCTAGTTAAACTTGAGCAGTGACAGTTTAAAAGACAACAACAGATCTTTTGGAATTAAAGTTATCTGCATGCGTCTGCACAGGAACAAGAGTACAGCATTGTTTCAGTGTGATCCCACAACATGGTTTCTCCAGCCGGCGCCCTGTGAGAAACCCCTCCACACCTTCAGGCTGACTGACACGAGACGGCATCGACCGAGGGTGTGGAGGGGGCTCGGCTCATAATGCCCCGATAACCTGCGCTTTCAGTTTCCATTCACAGCAACAGAAGATCATGGTGGTTGTCAGATCTAGCAGGGTGGCATCTCAGCGCGAACGGCGACGGTCCTGTGACTCTAATACAGTCTGATAGAGGGGATGGGTTTTCACACTCAATGCCCAACAGTAATGTGTTAGCTAATCTCAGAGTACAATTGGAGGATGAAACAATTCCTCGTAGAAACGCGAGTCTCTGATAGATTTTGTGCTATAAAAACATTTTTCTCAAGACAATAATATCACAAGAACGGGGAGTCGGAGAGTCAACTGGCGCGTACACATCCAAGCAAGAAGCTAAACAAGTCAACAGTGTGAGGCCTAATGTGTATTGATGTGTTCATGTCAGCCGTCTCTTTGGCTTTGTCACACGCTCCGATGATCCTGAGAGAGAGAGAGAGCCACCTATACAGACCACATGGAGCTTTGAGACAATAGTGAGCTTATACAACGTTCAGGAGGATGTGGCAGGTAGAAAGGATGGAAGGATGTCAGTGTTTAGAAAGGTCTATAAAAAGTCACGGTTTATAGGATTTTCTGCAGCTGGATCGTCAACATACAGTTGAAGTACTTTCTACTAACTGTAGAACACACGTCTGCACTCACACTGACCAGGTAGCGCTAAAACAAACAATCAAATGTGCGAGTTAGCCTCCAGAAAACTGACCAACATTATTAAACAGGGAGGCAGATAATGTTGGCAGACAGCTGGAGGCGCTCCAATGAGTTCATCATACATCAGGCACCCCGGGGCTGATTTAACTCTTCATGGTGGGATCACACACACCAGCATGATACTGTTCCCGGGGGGGGGGGGAAGCACCTTTGAGAAACCATATAGTGACCAAATAAGCTAAGACAAATCTCTCAAAGGTCAAGGGTTGTAAGGACCGAACAGTTTTCTACACGTGTTTGTCGTTTCAGGTCAATTAAAAGGTCTTTCGTTGCCTTCTTTGTCATTTTCAGGGTCATGGGGTCAGTGGCCTGGGACCTGCATACACCGAGCAGAAGGTGCGCAGCAACATTTCTGAATATTTGTTGATTCAGCCTACAAACAATGTTGAAAACCTGTGTGGTATTGCACCAAATCGAAAGCTCTGCGAGGCTGTACTTTAGCACAGCAGCACTTTGAGCTAAATGCTAACATGCAGGTGTAACGTTTACCATGTTCAATATAATATAATTAATTTTGCATTAGTTTAATCAGTTTCTTCTGTTTTTGGTCTCCACCAACTCCTGAGGGAAATATCTGGCTCTCCAGCTGCTAAATGCTCCACTGTGTGTGTCAGGCTGTAAAACCAAAAACAATGAGCTGAAAGACACTAAAACGCTCCGTAAAGCTGAGGGGAACTGGTGATCATTCTCTCTCTCTCGAGCAGCCCCTTTCACATTACATATAGTAATTTGATCCATAAGAGCAGCTTTAAGCACTCAGTGTGTTTAAAACTGCAGTAACTCTACAGAAAAGGGCCGGGGAATCAAACACAGATCAAATGTCACTGTTTGCTGCTAACATTTGCTCTGCAACATCATTAAATAAAAGCCTTGTGACATATCAAAGTGTGCACATGTCCTTTCCTCTTTTAATGACTCAATGACACTCTACAAACCAGGACGCCGCCACACTTCACTGGGTTTTGTGTTTTCCAGTCTGCAGGCAGGGTTACGCTGGCGAGCGTTGAAGCATGACCATATTGCTCTGCTATTACTGTGCTTTGTCTCCCGGCTCTGTGCCGGCGTACAGCGCAGGAACGTGCATGTGCGTGGCGCTGCCAGACAAGGTGAGAGCGCCGACCTCTCTCAATCAGACAGGAGCAACGATCCGACCAGCGCTGACCTAATTCGGTGGGGTATCGCCGATCCAGTCATGTTACCGTCAGCGACCTGCGCTCCGCTTAAATTCCCTGCAGCTGTTAGTCGTGGCAGGTGAGAGGAGAGGATGGTGTGTCAGGTGATCCAGGTCTTAGTTGTAGTTTTGCTATAATGCCTTTTTGTTGTCAGGTAAAAACAAAATGACTATAATGTGTTTTTTTCTTTTCTTATTTTAATGTAAATAAAGTATGGAAGCCCATTAATGCCAGTAAAAAAAAAAAAAAAAGAGATATGAGATAAAAAGTCATCAAGTACTTTTCTAAATGAGACAGTGAGCTAACCTTCTTTACACGATGACTAACACAAGGTAAAATGCACATTTTAGACTCTAAAGCCATTTTATGTGCATTAATTGTTATACAATGGTGAGACTACATTAGGCTAATGTGCCGTAATATCATGCAGGGACTGTTGCTCCACTCTTTGGGCCCCTCATGAATATGAAAGGCGATGAACTGTATCTATTGTGGTATTGATTGACCAGTCATTTCAAAAGGTCAACGTAATCCATCTGGACCAGGAGTCACACTGAATGAATGTGACTAAATGTGACTTGGATCTGATTATCTTGGCATGTATAATGTGAGTACACTGACAATCACTGAGTCAAGATCATTTCCAAGTTATCAATTAAAAATGTTCAAAAACAATTAATCACGGAAAGATGAAAAAAAGCTGTCAAATAACACTAAACTAGAGGACCAGCGCTCTCATTCTTTACTTCTCCCACTGGATTAAAGCCATTGATTCACTCAGTACACTTCAAGGTCAAAAATTGGCTGTTTGTCCAATCAATGGCCACCTTTACTGCTGCCTATCTGCCAATCAATAGGCCTACCTGCTTTAATCTTCCCACAGCTCCCTCTCAACGTGTAACCCAGCATCTACCCTCGATATGGCACTGCGTCCTCACCGGCAGCAGAAAACTCATAACAGAGCCCAAATTGGTCCTGAGGAAGAAGTTAAATATCAATACTTTGAGAGGGAGGGAGAGGAGCCGTGATGGATGCAGGCGAAGGTGATTGTTATGATCCTCCTCTTGCAGCGAGGCGATCATAATCTTATCGTTTGTTGTGTTCGTAATGATGGAGGTTAGGTGGAAAACAGAGAAATCTCCTGCAGCCGGGGCAAAACAAACTCAAATATTTTATTTTAAGATGTTATGAAATACTTGAACTCTACAAGAAGCCTTCATTGTCTCAAGCCTTTAATGATGACTAGAGTAGATAAGCTCTAAGTGAATAAAGACATTAGCCACGCTATTAAGCAGCAGTTCTCCTTAAGATACTCTTCAAATCTCTAGAGGGGTGCAGCATATTCTTGGCCGCTTGGGGGCGGCGTAACAAGCTGCAAACATAGCACTGACATATTATCACAAACCTATCGGCAGCCAGAAGGAGCCACAAACTCAAACGTCTGGGAAGCAGAAACACCACAACAATAACATCTTTACCGGCAACAATGGAGTCAAAAAAAAAAAAAAAAGAAAAGAGAGGCAGCAAGAGATAGCACCAAGCTCCACCACCCCCACCATGCACTCATGGTGCGGCAGCGGGGCCAGATGAAGGAGGTAAATAGGTTTTGACAGCACATTACAAAGCCTCTCGGCTGTGTTTTAAAGGATAGTGAAGGACACACAACACACACACACACACAGAGGCAGACTAACACATTTATATTCAGGGTCTCTCTGTAATCCAGATACAGTGACTGTAAGCAGGTACAGGTGCAGGTCTACGTATAGAACGGTTTGGAGGACAAACATCATTATCTTTTAAAGGAATAGTTTGACATTTTGGGAAATATGCTTATTTAGCTTAGCTTAGCAGAAAGACTGGAAGCAGGGGGAAACAGCTAGCCTTGCTCCGCCCAAAAGTATATAAATCCACCTAACACCTACCTAAACCTCTCTGATTAACACTTATATTATTTGTTTAATATTTTTTTATTCTTCTCATTTAACTTTCGGCAAGAAGAAGAGAGCGAACTATTCCCTTAATATGTAGAAAATACATTTTATTCTCTGAGGGCTCAAGATACAAAGGGGCGTCACACTGTTTTATTATTGCATCTCTTCTGCGATTCTTCCTGGAGACAATTACTTGATCGAGGTTTGCGCCAATCACCTCCAGTGCTCAGAGCAAATTAAGTCAACCGCCTGGATGTGCAGACATGTGTGGAATCTATTATCTTCTGCTCCGAGGAGCCTTGAATGATTGTTGGTGTAAATGCTGTGACGCTATAGAGTCGCTCTGAACCAACCAGGATTCAGCTGCTTTTTTTTTGCTCTGCAAAGGTTAAGAAAACCCTCTACCCTTTACCTCTGCACACACAATGTCACCCACCATTGCTTATTCATACACACACACACACAAACACACACACACCGGCAGCAGAAGATGAGGGTCAAGGACAGGTGGGACCTCAGAGAGACATTGTTGAAAGCTGATGGCCTCTCCAAAACAAGCACAGATGCTGGGATGCAGAGAGAGAGAGCTGCAAATGAAAGAAAGCTATCAGAAGTAGCAGCTGGATTGGTTGTGACAAGGTACTGATGGGATAGAGAGGCTCCGCCAATACAGAAAGCCCTGCCATCAGCAGTTCTGTGCCTTCAGGTAATGGGCAAATAACATGAATTCACTTCCTTACTGATGCACTCACTGCGACAGCGTGGCACTTTGATTCCTGCAAGAGTGCTTTCCTTTGTCGCCTCGCAAAGCAACAAGGGTTGTTGGGAGAAGCAGCACGTGTCCCCCCCCCCCAGCAGATAAACCTCCATCTTTGTCTTCCTTACCGTCACTGCTGCCTGCATGTTTCTGCTGAGCATCCAAAATAGGAAAAAAAAAAGCCTGTAATTTCAGGTTGCTTCTGTTCCCCGCTACATAAAACCAGCCTTGATATGAAATAGCTCTGATTCATTTTCCCCCGACAGATGGAGGTGAAGCGCCTTTTCCGATTTGCAGCTACCAGCCGAGCTTCACTCAATTACCCAGTGGCATTTCTGTGACCTTGCACAAGATAGTAATGACCTCGCCGTCCCGCTGAGCTCTTCTTTTTATTTTTTTTTCCAGGAGCCCTCCATCACAGCACGAGGTGATTGATGCCTCGGATGCATGACCTCATGTTGGACGAGGGTGACGACAAATCCATTTTCAAGTCTCTATTTCAACAACACATTTATTTTTGTGTCTCAAGGGCAACAGATTAATATATATTTTTTATTTTGAAGATTTTTTTTTCACATCTTGAATCGACTGAATTCAAAGTAAATGAGATTTTTCCTGTTTCCACACACAGACTCAGAGTTTGCCCTCTGGTTGGATAATCAGAAACATAAGAGGACACGAGAACGGTTCTGCTGTAGTTTCACAAAGAATAAAGCTGTGTCAAATACATGCTGAGAGCAACGGCCACAGATTAGACAACAACAGAACTGCAACTAAATGCTAAATCAGTGTGATCGTGCAAAACGCGTCAAGTTCACGGAACCACATTTCATCCTATTTCACGGTCAAGCTGAAACTGATGGTACAAAGTGAACAAAACCTCATATACAGGGCAGCTGAGAAGCATATTAGCACCATGCATGCTTTATGTACAATCATAACATGCAGCTGAGTTCGTGTCATCATTTCCTTGCAAAACATTCTCTAAAGTAAATCTCATTTTGCATCTTTCATCGTCTCCTTATTATAACAATCTGTAGATCTGTTCGAGATGAAACAGATGAAAACCTTGACACGAACGAGAATATTTAAGGGGAAAAAAAGGGAAGAAGGACTTGACCGTTGACCCTGTTGTGTGATCACAGGAAAGGTTGTCTGTTTGTGCTGTTGGAGGAGGAGAAAACGAGCTGGAAGTCATGATGCATGCGGCATAATGAGGTTAGATGATCTTTGATCTGGTTCAACAAACATCAGCAGACTTTTCTCCTCAAAGACAAAGTGCGAGGTTGTTGGCTGTCAACTCATACGTGAATGTTTTTCAGTCTGCATCCTGTCACACGCTACTTCCTCAAACCCTCAGAATCAGTGTGTGGTGTGGATTTAGGACACAACTAGAAATATGGGAGTGTTGGCAGGTCTGATAATTAGTACCAAAATCTAACAGAACTGTTTTGAAGTTAGAGAGCTAATTCCTCTATACAACATGTGATGCTGTGACGTAGAAAATAAAGTTTTTTGTGTGCAGCTACAAGTGAAAAGTGTTTTGTTTTTCAGAAAATGACGATCACAGCTTTGTTTCTACTGACAGTAGCTCGCTTGATGAGTTTTCTCAGTCAGACCTCATTAATGCCGTTAGATGCACTTCATTACTACCTCATCCTCCTCACATTACCGCACCCCAAATAGCTCCAAGCTGCACCCACATTAAACTCTAATGCCTTGATGGGTGGCGACACTGATCTGAGTGCAGCGTTTGATTAGAAGACACACACATGACACACACCTAGCAGTGATATGACCAGTGACAGCACGCTCGCTAATGAAGTGCAGCGGCTTCGCTCCATATTTAATGTGTCAGCTGCTTGTGTGTCACTCTGGCGCTAAACTGTTGTGACTGATTTCGGAGGCTCGATGCAGAAGCTCTCTGTTCAGCAGTGCTGCACTGACACCCTGAGGCCTCTGTGTCGCAGAAAATATATGCAATTTGGAACAATTCACAAACCAATATCGCTTAACATTTAGTATAAAAAAAGATTAGTGTATTCTTGTGGTGCAATAAAGCAGTACACGCATCACATTCACTGTGAACTGATGAAACAAATTCATTTAAAGACAATAAGCGGCCTTATCAACGTTTTACAGAGTCTGCAGAACGTTGGCTCAGTGAGATATCATTTTCAGCTTCCTGGGGGAATATGCCACCGCTCATTTAATCTGTGGCTCCCTGCAACACTTCCCTCAAAGAGGCGGAAAGACAAAGCAGGCTGAGAGAAAGGAAAACACGACTCGTATTTCATTAAATCAGTGGGAAACCAGAAAGCAATCACTGCAGAGCATGGCTTTCACCATTTTCTTATCCACTGACTCAGAAATTGAAGTTTAGAGATCTTGCAACTTGAAAAGCTTAATATTAATTCTGTATGAGTGACAGCTGCTGCAGTGTCTACATTTTAAAAATGAATTATGTGTAAAAGTGCACCTGCATCAATATTGTGTCAAAGCTGATTATTCTTCACCAATTTCTTGACATTCAGAGAGTGTCAACAAACTATCTTATTGATTAAAAGCCTTCGAAGCACCATAATATACTTTTTTTTTTTGAACTGGATAGAATTAGGAGATAATGAGACATAAGAGGTTTTCCCAAAGGTGGCAAAGTGGGAGCTTCAGTAGAACATAATTTGAAAGAAACATAAAAGCACAGTAGTGGTTTTTTTTTGTGGAAATATAACTTCTGAAATGCGGCTTTCCTGCTTTTCGTGCACCATATTTCTGAATTCAATCAAATCAGGCTTTTTAAACCCAGAATGACGGAGCAGCACTATTACTCTATATATATAATATTCATCATATTTCAGAGACATCTCTTTGCTGTGTCCACTGAGTGTCACAGGATGTGACAGCAGGCCGTGGAGGCCGCTGTGCTCTGCAGTGACGCTCTGTCCACTCGCATCAGCGGCACTGTTCCCTGCAGCGGCCTGTCACTGCTCTGCCTTTAACCACCTGCTCAGGGAGAAAACACAGCAGCTATGGCAACACCTGCCCACATCTGGTGCCTCTGCAGCCGCCCAGTACCGGTTTTATGGGTCACAAGATGATGGCTGGTCATTTTTCTGATGGCCGCGTACGAAATGCTGGCAGGCTGCTGGAGTGGTAGTATTGCTGCATTAGGAGATGTTTTGAATGACCAAAGCAAAGGAGTTAAAGCTGCTCTAATCAAGGTTTTTTATATTAACAATGAGCGGTGTATCAATTCCACAGAAAATGAACACAAACTCTGCAGTTCCTCTTTCAGCTCACTGTTTTTTGTTTTAACGGTACTGTTTTGGTTCACTCTCACCGCTCTCAGCAGCATCATCAGTAGCATTTCCAGACGCAGGCTGAGGCAGCCGTTCACTGCTAAAACCTCTGATCGCTGGACGCTAGCACCAAACAGCAGACAGGCAAAGTTAGCAGCTAGCTAACACGTTATCAGCTTTATAAGGTAATATGTCAAAGTTGTGGCAAAGGCGTTGAGCTGCTACTTTATGATGTACATCTGCTTTAAACTACAATATCAAACCGATCAACCCGAGAGCACAAACGATTCTTTACTGCCTGATAAGCCTCTTGTTTGTGTGTCGCCATATGGTGATTAAATTTCAGCACTTATCTTTATTACCGTCACAGTTCGACATTCATCAGAAGATTAAATAAATTCAAATGTGAGCTGATCTGATCTGCCAGAGAATCAGACGCTGGGAGATTAAAAAAAAAGTGTAAAATGAGCCGACTTACTTTATAATGAATGGGGACAGACTGATAGTTGAATCCATCAGGTCAGATTGTATCTGCAGTGAAATCTTTCATCTTCAAATATGTGAACAACAGAAGAGAACAGTGTTTATGTGCTTTTCATACCATAAAATCTGAGTTTTGTCTGAAGCTCTGTGATCATTTTTTTGCCAGCAGACGTGCAGTAAAGTGTCAGTAGATGGCTTCTTTTTTTATCTGCAGTTTTGTCACAATCACTTGGAAACTAAAGTATTAAATAAACTACCTGTGCAGCCGCGTGTCTTCAATTCTTATTCAGTACTGAGAGGAAATAATATATATCCCACCCTGTCTTCAAAGTTATGTCAGCGTTTACACAAAGCACACAGAGGAGATTAAAGTTTTGTGTTCTCTAAAAGTTTTGTGCTTTGGAACAAAGTTAGGAAAATGAAGCTCCGTTGTTAAAATCAGCAGTTTGCAGTCGACTCTAAGTTCTATTAATTTCCAAACTGTGAATGTTGTGAAGACTTTTTTCTTTGCTTTTGTAATATTATTTGGAAATAATAACGCAGAATAAAGGCAAGGAACAATATACTACGTGACGTCTCAGAGTCATGAAACTTTTAAGGCAAACACCGAGCCAAGTATATTTAATTTAAAACTTTTCCATTTGCAGAATGTGAGTGCAAACAGTGAGTAAGAGCTTTAGAGGCAGGTGGACCAGGAGAGGAAACAGGAAGAAGTCTGAGAGTTACCTGCACACGGCTCGTACCTGGCTTTGCATCGTTGTGTTGATGGGATGGAGAAGGAAGAGGTCGTGCAGCACAAGTCAAAGCACATTTCAATCAGTACATTTGCACGTTTAAGCTTTGTACCACTTCATCTTCCGGCTGCTCAACTCAGTAAATATCGTGACGACGAGATAGTGAGCAACTGGGGAATTCCACGTTTCAGATTCTGCATTTTCACACGTTACTTGTTTGAGAGAAAAAAAAAAAAAAAAAAGAAATCCATGAAATCTATGAAATCTCATTTCCAAATCTAATTTGCTTCACAATGCCAAACTCCCCGGTGGCAAGAATAGATTAAATGGAACCAAACCAGATGTGCAGGAATAAAGTAGAAAACCAAGAGATTAAATTTCCTCTTGAAGTTGCACAGCAGCAAATTACTTTTAAAACTGTAATGCTTTAAAGTTTAATTCAGTCAAAAACACTTCAGGACTCATTTTAAAGTGTAATTAAAATTCATTTTTTCTAAGAAATCAGTATATATATCCTGTTTTAACTGCCTTTAAAATTGTTATTAGTAAAAGCAAGAAAGTTATATATGTTTCTCTGCAGTGACAGGTCGCATGATTTTAGTTTCTGTCTGATGATGCTAGTACAGATCATTTGTGTGGACAGGCACCAAAAACACTTTATAATATCACTTTCATTCCAAAAAGCCACACGAGCAGCTGACGTAGCTGTTGCTCGTGCCGTGTTCACGTCATATCGGAGTGATCATAATTAAGTCGTGATTAAAAAACTTCCTGAAAGCTCCGATAGACTCGACTTGGAGCTTCGTAAGTGGAAGTGGAAGAGCCTGAAAATGAAGCGAACAGAAAGCTTCACATTCATCGTTCGAGGTGATGAAACCCACATTTAAAAGAAATAAGTGCTTAATTCATTAGTCTGGCTTTGAAATGTTGATTTAACAAAGCAGGAAAGGAATTAATTCCCTTTCTTGTGGACTTTATATCTGTAATACAACTTTTCATGCAACATTTTTAAGATCGTTCCAATAAAAATGTGTGATGTGAAAGTCTATAAAGGCTGGACCTCAATCTCTGTTTAAACCCCAGGTGTGAATTGTTGTTGGTCTTTACCCGGTGATGAATGCAATGCACAAATGTGTGGTGTTAAAAGACACCGCAGGACCTTTCTGTTTTAATGTTAATTTCCTGCCCACAGGACACAGTCACAACTGGCATCGTGGGTGCTCTGGGAGTTTGAAGGGAGGCCGGCCTTTGGCTTCCTCTGGAAAAGCAATTAAAAAAAACTGCCTCAAAGCTTCCTGGGAAAAAGGCCTTGAGTCAAGGACAGTGTTTTGTTAGAAATCTTGTTAAATGCATGTCTACTGTTCCCTATGTAAACATACTGGGACAAACTAGTTTCTACAGCCGAGTGGTTTCCAGGAGCTTCAGGAGGGCAAACAGATCCCACTGACCTGCAGCATCGTGCCGTAACACTTTAGGAGAAAGCTGTTTAAAGGTCCTGCATGATTAGGCGGCTACTGATGGGCACGTGTGTCATTTATTTTTATTTTCTTATCCCTGCGCACATATACAGTCGTCATAAAGAACTCCAGATGCCAAAACACTGGAGGTGAAAAGCACCAAAAGCATGTAAATCTGTAAGATGCTTAACTCCCACACTGCACCTGTTCTCTCTGTCTGTGACTCAGCCAATCTGCTGGCTCCGTTACTCCGGCTAACATCCTCATGAAGGTATGTACACACACACACACACACACACACACACAGAGAGAGAGAGAGAGAGCTGGGTGAACCCTCTCTCACTTAATCCTGATTAGTTTGTCTTCCAGAAAACGAAGCCACTGTGGCGGCTCCACCATCCTCCCACCTGGAACAGAAAAACTCACCGTTTTGCTGCCCGAGACGACAAAACAAGAAAACCACCAAGAGCCTGAAGCAATAGTTTGGATGCTTTTTATCATGAAAAGACTGCAGACACATACAAACTTGTACATCCACTTATTATGGACTACAATACTGAGAAACTACAACTCATGTGTCTCTTTACAGAAGCAGAGTTACAGTTTATTGCCGTGTCTCTGCCACTGATGTCGGCACAGAACTTCTGTTCAACTTTTTTACACTTTTAAGTAAAAAATGTCACGACTGCGGGCCAAGAGAGACCATTTGTTTCTAGTTGTTTACAAAAGGAGTGGGTACTTTAATGGGAGGTTTTGTTTGCACGCCTTGAATCAATTCCAAAAACATTATTACACTGCACCATCACCGAACAAGAACTCCTTGGAGAGAGAGAGCATAAGATTTTAGCAATCCTTCCTCAGGCAGGCCCAGCTCGAAGCTGCATGCATCAATAATAAAACATCACATTCACTGTGAATGCTACATCTGGTGCTAATGGATGGATTATGAGACAATGGCTCCCTCGGCACGGACACAAGCATCGCTTACAGATTAGCCATCACACTGAAGTTCTGCTGCTGCTGGAAAACAGACCCCGAACTTGAGTATTTTGTGCATCTCTCCACAGATGTCACACAGTAACATATTGTACAACATATTATAGGAATCCATCAAAAGAAACCTGTGATGCAGGTTAAAGGATAAGGCCATGTTTGTCTCTCAGTCCTTTCTTTCTGGCTCCTGCTGAAGATCTTTAAAAACAGCTCACAAGCGTGTAGTTTCATTTTTAAACAAGGATAAATAATTTCCTTAAACAGCTGGGCACTCAAACAGGAGGAAACAGCACATTTGGTGGGGACTATTTTCAGAACGTAGCACTTCCTTTTTCCTTGCCACAGAACATAATCGGAGCAGCGATTACTTTTACAAACAAAAACAGATAAAAACTGTTCATCTTCTCACATACACAGCATTTCTGCTCCTTCCAATGACATTGTCTATAACAATCAAAGGGCAAAGTGTGTGTGTGTGTGTGAGGAGAGGAGGACGTCATGTTTACACAATCTGACAAGCAAATCTATAGCGGAGGAGAAAATGCTCAGCCACTAGAGTAAAAGTCTGCAGCTTCACAATCACAGATATGACATATCTGGGTCTCCACCAGTGTGGAAAAACTGTCTCAGACTCGTACAAGTGAAGTCACAACAACTCGCTGTCACATTTCTGCTGCGTGCCGGCGTTGGTGAGTCAGTTGTGTTTCAGGTTTAAATTAGTCAGGCTGCTCCTGCTGTGTCGGACGGCTTCACAAACACACATTATGACCATTTCTAGACACACACAAGATACAGCACATGACTCTACATCCAGTTTATAAAAGCTTTGAAAACTTTCACACACACACACACACACGCGTTGTCAACAGGATCCTGCAGTACGTACCACTGGCATCCGGCTGTTACTCGGGCAACAGGATGTGTGTGTGTGTGTGTTTTTGGAGCAAATGTCCTCACAAAAGGAAAACCACAAAAAGTGATGGCATATTTGGGTTATTTGGGTTTAGAGTCAAAGCTGGAAACAAGCGGCGTGTTTTCATCCTGCAGACTGATTTTTAGGTTCTTGGAGAATCTGTGCAGGTCACTGTGGCAGTCATGTTATCATGCATGTGCAGTAGTCTAGGATTTAGATTTCGCACCACACACACACACACACACACACACACACACACACACACACACACACATACACACACACACACACATATATATACACATATACAGTATATTTATATCTTCAGAAGGGAACCAATGAGCTTGGAGCTAAGTGCCACAGACAGACCACGACTCTATCGCAACACAGGAACATCAATATTGGACGATTCTGCAAAACCTGGATTATGTTCAATGCTAACAATTCAACAAAATCTGCACATGGCAACTACCGTATGGTTAGTTTAGGGAAAGATTGTGGTTATGGCAGATAAACTATGGTTAAGGTTAGGGGTTAGGCAACTAAAACACTTAGGTTAGGTTAGGGTAAGATTGTGGTTATGGTGCATAGAAAGGCAAACATTAGGGGGGTTAGGGTTAGATGTAGGTCTCTGGTCACTGCACACCCCGGGCATTAGACTTCTATTGTGAGGGGCAGAATTGTCCAACATGGACCTGATTTCTAGGGATACTGGACTGCAGACCAGGGACATGGGACATATTTCTGTCCTCAAAGTCCGTCGTTCAAGTGTGCTGCTCCCTCGGCTTGGAATCAGCTGCAAAATCACTTCTGGAGCTGGTCTCCTTGGAGGCAATGAAGAATGTTTTTGATATCTTATAATTTGTTTTATGTCGGTTTTATGTCTGCAGCCGTGTTTACTCCTGGTTAAATAAAGGTTAAATAAAAAGTATCCCCTCTGTCCTTTTGCTTATTCGACTTCTTGTCAGCAAGAAGTTTGTCCGTCGCCGCTCTATCGAGGGTAACTTGAAAGGAGCGTCTGAGTGCGACTTTGCTCGCTAAGCCTCTGGAAAGACTCCCACTGCCAAACTCTTGCTTTCATATCCACAACCGAGAGAGAGAGAGAGAGAGAGAGAGCTTCCCCTTTTGCCTTAACAGTGTGTAGGAAGCTTGTGGAAAACACACAGGAGATAATAACTAACGTCTCAAACCTGGAGCGAGATCAAAGCAGCCCGGCTGACAACACAGCAGCAGTATTATGCAACGTGTTTGCTGTCGTATTAATGCTCAAAACATCCACAAAAGTTCTCAATGAAATGCCCCCTTTAGCCTCGCATTGAACCCGACAACCTTAAAATACTTCCATGGCAGTAATTCAGCACTGTGGAGAAAACAAAAGACTGAATCCCACACACAAATGCAACAGTATTACGGGATATTATTCTCCAAATGCCAGAAGCAGCGCAGGAGTTTGGCGTTAATTGATCCTCTATGGTTGTACAGAGAGATCCCTAAAAGCAATTAAATGCTTCTCAGTTCGTTCCTTCGTCTAATTTTGTTTTCATCAGAGCCGGGACGCACCTGCAGCGATTTTTAATTAGTCATTTTTCTGAGACTAACCTACGGAGAGATGCTGCAGCCTCCTGACGTTGAGCTCCTCACTCCCACATGGGTTTGTGCAGAAAATGTGAGGACAATAAAGTTAAAAAAAAAAAAGAAAACAGTTTTTTTCTTTACTCATCTGAATAAAGTGTTTGTGTGACAGTTTCAAGCGTACCCTTGAAAACTGAAGCAAAAGCTGAGTACCTCACGTGTCTCAGCAGCTTCACAACAAATCAGTATATGTTCTCTTTAAGCTTTTATTATTTATTTTTAATTTAATCAGTCACGTTTCTCTGCCAGTTTCAGTCCCAGCTGAGAGGAAGGAAAGACGAAGGGAGGGAGGCTCGACACTTCCTGTGATACCTCCAGCAAGTCAAGGATCTGAGAGGAGACGAGCTCCTGCAGACAAACATTACTCAGAAGGTCAAAGTGCAAAGAATCTCGTTTGTCCGCCTGCAACAAGGCTCTCAAAGTTATACTGTAGGAGACCGTCCTGTTATATTCAGTGGCAGCAGCACAAAACAGGAAACATCATCACTTGCAGCAGCCCTGATGTTAAACCATTACTGGTCACGTCACAGTTTTATGTAGAAAATTGTTAAATTTAGCCGGCAATTTAAAAAAACATAATGCCAGTCACAGTAAAAAAAGACTAGATCAATATTTAAATTCATCTTACATCGCTGCCGGAGGACGACTTAAACTTATTATTTATTATTTATTACAGCAAATGATTCTTCTCATTAGATAAACATTATGTTTTTCTTTGTTTCCGCCGCTGAAGGAACAAATGTTGATCACGTGCTTCAGCAGAAGATAAAAGGAGTCCAGGCAGGATGTGGTCAAACTGATGTAATCTGATACAGGAGATTGGTTGGAGGAAGCAGCTGTATTGATCCCTGTGTGTGTGTGTGTGTTGGGGGGAGTTTTTCCATGAGGTATTTACTTGAGTGTCTTCATGTCATACAATACTTCAGATAATTCTGATATCCATAAAGATAACAGCTCGGCTTTGCATACAGGTAAGTTAACTGACTTAAGTGTTTGGTGCAACATCTCTGCATCAGCCAATCAAATACACTAGTACACTAATGTAGGGGGCGCTATTAACGCAGAAGAAATAAGTAAACATTCAAATGTCTGCTTTTTGGTAATCGGGCATTTTGTTAAAACAAACACTAAGGAGATAACATATATATTCTTTTCTTCTTACAAGAAAAAACATTTTAATTTCAGTTCGACTTTAATACAACCACATTCACGACACTAAAAGACTGTGTGTAGACTTTAAATGGAAGAAAAAGCCAGAAAATGAATTGGAAGTCAGACTTGTCAAAGGCTTCAAGTCTCACTACTTCTCCTTGTAAAGAAAAGATGATAAAGTTGTCTTTATCTTACATGATTAATTAAGTTGCAATGGGCCGTTTCTACTAAGAATAAGTTTAATTTTATTACTAAATAAAATCCAGAAATCAGTGCAGCTTTTTCTGTGTTATATTTATTTTAATTTGACGCATTGGAGAACATGTCACACATCACGACACTCAGGCCAATTTTCAGGATGGACTCGTGGATCAATGCTGAATGTGAGATGATTTTTGTTTTTTCACGTATCAGTGCCCCCCATGTGCCCAATGCTTTACATGGATCAATGCAGAGCCAACATGGATGACTGCTGGGTTACATGGTCTCCTTTTGATCCATTATTAATAATGCTGAGGTGCCGCTTTTTGGTGTGTGAAAGAGTGTGCACACAGCATATATTACTGGCTGTAGCTGCGAGAAAAATTGCAAACTGCAAATTTCCTGGAGAAAGTTTTTTGTGTCACCATTTTGGCTTGTTTTTAATTTAGCTGTTGATTAATGTTGCAGCCATTAAAGTCATCATCAATATCACTGTCACCATCCTCGTCTTCGTCCTTTTATGTCATCATGATCAATTTTTATCAGCAGCAAAAAAAAAACAATAATAATGTAATCAGTAAAAACTAAATTAAGTGAGAAAAACCAACTGTCTTCAAAATAAAAGCCTTGACGTCGTCATTGAGTCAAATCAAAACTCCTCGGGTGTGACTCCTGGATCAAAAGAACGTTTCTGATTAAAAGTCTTTTAATCAGTGATGACAAAAAGAAACCTTGACCAGTTTATCCTCCTGTTTGAAGCAGGTAAACACAAGCCGGTGAATCAATTTCTTGGGTAAACAATAGCCAGAGATCAGCTCTGTGGCAGAGCAGAGTTGAAGCTTTACGTTAGCGCTACATACACAATAACTGTGGCAGATTAAGCGTCAGAATTCATGGTGTTTTTTTTTAAACAATGGGTATGTGATTTCAGACAGAAGTAGACAAAAGCAACTTTCTCGTTTCTAGCCTACGTTCATTTTGCTGACAGAAATGAGGCAGATTTTAGCAGCCGTAGCTAGTGATAATCCTTGTAGAAGACATGGAAACACATTAAAGGCATTGTTAGGAATAGAAATGTAATTAAAATGTTATTCACTATAGCCTAACACTGGTTGGAGGCTTTCTATTGAAAAACCTCCTCGGACAAGCAGCACGGTGGTCAGCTTTATGCTTTGTTGTTCGTATTTTCACACAGTATGTTTTACTTGAACATGAAAAAAGGCAGTGAGGATGAGGACAAACCCATGAGTTCGGCAAACGTAACTTTATGTCGGAAGGGGAGGGACCGTACACGTTTGCTCTTGTGTTTTTGGTTTTTGTCACTGACACAGTCCAAACTCTTGAATTTGAAATATGTATGATGGTCAATGACACATTTTGGAACCACATTACAACTGTTGTGTTAGTTAGCTTAGAAAAATCTTTGATTCTTTAAGGCAAACTGTGAATTTGGATATAAAAACACAAGAACATGCTTTTTTTTCCTCACACAGTGTTTTGGCATACAGTTCATGATAGTACAAGCATTCACCCAGGAACACAAGGTAACAACACAAAAAGGCATTTTTCATTTAATGGGACCATTAAGGGATCTTTTAAGGGACCTCTTTGAGTGTCAGACATTAAATCAGCACAAGGCAATTTCACATACTGGCAGCTGCAAATGGAAGAAGAGATAAGTGCTTGAAATGTAATGAGTTTAGACGCCAGAAATCCAACAATGTGCCTTCAGTAAACTGCACTTGGTACCCTCATGTTAACCAGTAAATAGCATTTGGCATACTGGACCAGCATTCATCAAAGAAATCTATGTATTTTTTGAAGATTCTTGAGACAATCTCACACTTCCGTGGCCCCAAGTCGTAGCCAGAAGAAACCATTTGAATTTCTGGAGTTTCTTTACACAGAAATCATGTAACATTAAGTCTCCAATCTCATATCAAACGTCCAGATGTTTTCTTTGTGGCCTGAGGGAGTGACGATCTGGATTGGCCTTTGTTTGGACGATTTTTGGATAGAGGGGAATGTTTTACAGTATATTCAATTTTTTGAGGTTTCCTTTGTGGCGTCTTCTGGGTGGAGAACATTTCCCCATCAGTGTCCATATCCATCACTAAAATTTAATTATAATAAACAAAGAAATGACCTACATATGATCTGTCAGGTGTTTTTAAGATACCTGATTAGATGATGCAAGATGTTCGAAAACGCCGTCGGGATTTTCTTCTTTGGGTTATTTCTATAATTTTCCAGATGGTGGGGGAAATCCCGAGAGTTAGCCTTGAAATATGCAGAATGACAGCGGAGGTACAGTGTTCCCCTTGTTTAATTGAGTTTCGGTTTTTGGGCCCCCACCTTGCAGGGACTTTGAGTCATCCATAAACGCGCTGAGGTTTAATTGCTTTTGGCTGTCAAGCACCTCAGGGAGAAAACTGGCAGCTGTACGGGATTCCTGTGTTAGGAGGTACTCAGATGCACTTCCACTGAACTAAAAGACTTTATTACACTCATCATGCAGAGAATAAGTAGATTTTCAAATAAAGTGCACCATGGATACACCAATCCCAGTCTGCTGGAGTGCTACTAGTATCTCTATTCAAGTAAGAGTGTCAAACGTGTTAATTTCTACCAGTTAAAGAGTGCACTCTCTTCTTTACGCAACAACAAATCAACAAGACAATTATATTACATTTTCATCCCACGTAATTCATCATGATTACATAGCAGAAAAGCTTTGTGCTTCATGTTGGCTCATGAAGTCTGAACAAATGTCATCTCACTCACAAATTCACTTTCTTCCCCGATGAATCGCTGCTTGAATAAAAGAAGCTGCTGCACTCCTTTGTGTGCCAATGTGAAAAGAAGAGCCTTGATATTTTTTTTTTTTCAATAGCTATTCACTTCTTTTCTGCACTCATGCCGTCACCAGAGGTATCTCCTCAAATACACAAAGGAGTGCCGCAGTTTTCTTATTTCACCTTGATCCGAGTGAGTCGTTAAAAACAAACCTTTTTGGTGCAGCAAAAGCAAAGATTCACGCTGGTTTCCTCTCAGCTCAGCGAGCTGCAGGCTGCCCTCTGCTAGCGTGCATGTGAACGTTTCAAATAAGGTTTCTAATAATAGTGTTGATGTGGCTTCTTCCATCTGTGATCCATCCTCAATCTTTGGCTCTGCTCAGAGATGACTGATAGGTGAAGAGTCAGTAGGCTGCACACAGCTGATAAGCCAAGTCTGCACAACCCCATGGACTCACCTCTAATCTACACACACAGTTTGGTGTGTGTGTGTGTGTGCTGGGCCACCTAACCTTGACAGTTTCATTTTTTTTCAGCAGGCTGCAGAGATATTATCTCGCTGGCTGAAAGTGGAAGAGTAAAGACAGAGCTACTTCACGTTGTTCTGTGTTCAAAAAATCTTTAGTGCAAGTGATTAGCAGCATTTTGCTTTAGCCCTACTGATGCAACAGATCAATGTATTTATTGTTAATTAAGTGGGCTGTCTCAAAGTATATTGATAAGCTCATAACACCTGCTGTAATATTACATGTGTGGCTGCAACTCGGGGAGCAAAGCCACAGCATGTTCACACAGAGAGTCTGTTTTGCTTGTGTAAAAACTGAGACCATGACTTTAGCATTTTGGTGCAGTTGCTGAAACACTGACGGCAATAAAATCAGCTCCAACGTGTTGTTACCGTGTGCATTTAGAAGCACTAATAGCTTTCAGAGAAAAGAAGAACGACACCCGGGAGTCGGCACTTCCACAAGAGCACAAATTTGGGGGGTTCCGAGACGATTAGCAGCAGGAAATAATAACTCTGCAGCACAGGAGCTTTGAGCTAAAATCAATGCTATCATGCTGATGTTTAGCAGGTATAATGTTTACAATGTTCACTTCAATTCAGTGCAACTTTATTCACCCGTGTAAGAGCGGTTGCATGCAGTAGCTCGCCACCCAGATCAACAGATTCACACACGGCAGATTAGATAGGAAACACAAAAACATTCAAAGGCTATACGCTTAAAAAACTGGATAAAAGGACACAATCTAAAAAGATCATCTATCATCAATCTAAAACAAGGTAATGAGGCTGTACTCATTAAAGAATATAAAACAGAATTAAAAACAAACATCCTGTGAGGAATTAGGAGGCAGACAGCAGAGGGGATGAAGAGCGCAGCTACGACTGGCTGAGGTAGGTTCAATATGCTCGTTGATTTGTTGGTGACAAAAATAACTCCTCTTACATAAATTAGGTTTATTTTTTCTTAGGATTGTTGTCTAATGTTTACCTTTTTTTCTTATAAACCAGTTAGACCTCTTCAGGCATCTAAAAGTAAAGCCCAAGGCCGAGCTCACACACACACACAAAAACAAACTGCGTTACCATGGAAAAACAAAATAATAATAATAATACAGACACCTGATTGGTCCATATGTGACCTTGGCAGGAGGTTGATCAGCTTTGTAAACAGTTATGCTAATGATGCTGCGTCTCCACCCGCTGCTCCATCAGCACATGAAGCATCCCAGAGGAGTTCTCCTCCCCTCTCCTCCTCCTCGCCTCCTCCTGCTGAGACACCAGACACCCACCGTGTGGAGATGCTACTACCTGCATATGCATTTTTATCTGTAATTAACCATCAGAATAGTTTGAATGTGCACTTTTAAAGAAACATTTAAAAAAAATCTTCCTCCCCTCACTCATACAAAAACAATTTGAGAGACTCTCCACAGAGCTAATGCATCTGAGTGCATTACAGTCCATTAACACACAGCCGCAGCAGGGATGTAATTGTGATTTAATAGCCTGAGACAGGAGAAGTACCAAATGGATGAGACAAGTTTGATTAAGGAGTTGATCATTAAGTGCGAACCATCTTAGAAATGTGCAGAAATAGTATGTTAAGCTTTTAGCTGTGACAACAAATGTTCTCACTCAGGATGTTTCTCTGATCTCATAAAAGCGTGATTTCCTTATTCGGCACACCTGAGCTGACTTGCACAATGAGCCTGTTTGCATGAAAAAAAGTGTCATTCTGTGACAATGAAAACCATTTTTACTAACATAATGGGATCTTCAGACGCTCACAGCTCGTCAGAAGAAAACAAAAGTCCACGAGCAGGAATTTTTGTAGATTTTTTAAGCAAACTGAGTTACAGCTCAGCAAAACAAACGCACAGCAGGGCCTCAGCAGCACAACAGGAGCGGCTGACAACTGATAAGCATCTTTGGCTCATTGTAGAGTAAGTGGCACAGTAGGGGGGTTTGGGCAGGGAGGTGTGAGTGTGTGTGTGTGTGTGTGTGTGTGTGTGTGTGTGTGATGGGGTGTTGATGCCAGGGACCCATCCGGAGCTGATTCATGCTAATCAGGGCAGGTGGGAGTCCTGGGTGCTTTTTTGTTATTGGTGAAGTAAACACACTCAGCAGGAGGGTGGGGGTGGGAGGTTGGGAGGGGAGCCACTCTCTGTGTGTCTCTTTCACACACTCACACACACACACAATGATTTTTGTGATGCTCCACTTTCTCTAATCTTTAGGGGTTCTCGGCTCACGGAGACACTGTAAATTAACTAATAAATAAACAAACACACACTCACACACAGGAGTTAATGCTTCATTGAGAACGGCTGGAATTTGGATTAGTTGTGACCTAATGTGTTGTGTGTGTATGTGTGTGTGTGTGTGTGTGTGTAGGCCAAAGCCAAGTCTGGGACTGCTGGACAGGAAGTGGTGATGGCTGAGGTTAACAAGGTTAAAGCCTCGGAGGAGAGGCTGCTTGAAAAAAGATGGAGAGACGAAACGAGAAGAAGTGCAGCGCAAACGGCTTCGCAGGCTGAATCAGAAACTACAAATTTGTCGAAGTAGATTCATAAAGACCCGGGAAGCATGAAACATTTTCAACTCTCCGGATGACTCTTTGCAAAATTAGCCTTGTGTTCTGTCTACAGAGGCTGTTTTGAGCTAAGAACGAGTTTATGTTTATGTGTCCCCCAGTAGATCACTGGCTCCTGCACACTGTAGCATACATGATGTTGACTGATATTATTGCTCTGAAGTGGATACATTTAGAGCTAAAGCAGGCGGTGAGGACCCTCCCTTAACTGACAACATGCTCGGACATGTGTTGAGTCAGTCAGCATTTGGCCCCTGACCAAAAAGGCCAAGCCGGGGAGCAGATGGGAAGGAGAGGAGGGATGCAGGAGGTCAGCGGTCTGGATGTAGCCCACGGTGAGGATCAGACATATGGCAAAGCAGACCGCAGAGGAGAAAGATGTAAAAATCAGCTGCATGGAAAGTCAAGTTTTGCAAATAAATGCAGTTTAAATGTCAAAATAGCTGAAAAAAAAATCAGGCTTTTAGCTAGCTTACTGGCAAACTGTGTGTCCAATACAACATGAGTCAGGAACTTTTCTGCTTATCTGGAAGCCGCTCTGCAGCTCACCGCAGAAATGTTCCACCGAGAAGCATGAAAAGGTTTTTCCTGTTGTTCCTGCATTCTTCTCCAAAGAGCAGCAGTGAGCCAGAGTGCAAAAAAAAGTCTTTTAGATTCACTGAAATAAGACCTCTTTGGGATAGTGGACACATTTGTACATTCAGTATATATTTATAATTTAAATGTAAAGAAATAAAAATCTTACTTTTGCTTCATAAAGTTTATCTGAAGCATTATCCACTCGTGCATACTGAGCTCCCTCACTTTGCCTACTTGTGTCAGCATTTTAGATTGAGCCAGATTTTTTTTTTCCCATGTCGCACCAGTTCATTCATAATGAACTAAAAGCTTGTCATTAAGCCCAAGCCGGTTTGCACGCCTCCGAGCCACAGGGAACACGTTCTTCTCTTCATCCTCTTTTCTCAAGACCTTCAGAGTCCAGCACAAGCTTTTTTTTTTTTCTGTAAAAACGCCCATTGTTTCGCTTTCAGCCCGTCTCTATTTTACAGCTGTGCATGACTGATTGTCTGAGGCAGGAGGATTGGAGGGGTGGGGGGGGGGAACAATGCACCACCAGTTTAGACCTATTGATCTGCACGCTCCCAGTCTGTGTCCGCCCCAGCTGGTCCTGCAGGAAAATAGGAAAACTGTGTGTGGGGGTTGAGGTTAGGTCTCACACAAACGCACCGACAACTTGGGGAAGCCCTGCAGAATTACATACAGAGATCTTAAAGAGTGTGTGAGGATATTCTGCTTTACTGAGCTGCTGAAACGTGAAACACAACAAACAGCTCGCTTCCACCTCAACCTTGACTTCACCCGGTTCAGTAACACATCAGGCGATTGCGTGTAAAAAGCAATGTGTGTGTGATAGATGATCATTCCTGCTCAATCGAGTTGTTGCTTTTGCCTTACGAGTTCACCCGAGCAATTTGATTTCTTAATCAAGATGAAAAAAGGAGCCTCCTTCACTCCTGCAAAGATGCTGATGAACAGCGTCCTTCTCTCTCTAAGTCTGTTACTGCAGACGGATTAAGAAATGTATTGTTTTGCACAGAGAGAGTGGGGGAAGAAGGATCTTTGGCTTAATATTAAAACAATTTATCAAAACTGTACATGCAGGAAATCCTAAGTGATAGTTACAGAGGTTCCCTTTTATGAATCAAAGACAAATAAGCAATCAAAATGACAAAAACTTCAGCTTTTTATGCTGTGAAACACTTACTTCTGTGAAATTAAGAAAAATGTCCAGTGGGGAATGGCACTCTGTAAAAAGTCTAACACCTTCCAGCTCCATTTCAAAGCACGCAGTTTGTCACCTGTCAGATTAACGGACCGGAGGGCAGGTGTAAACAAAACAATATGACGACAAGATTCCCTAATCTCTTTTCTTCAAACAATTTCTGTCTTTTGGGACGGAGCTGCCAAAGGCCACAGTGGAGCTCAGCCTTTTCACATGAGCCAGATAGGAGCGGCTTCTTGTCACATTTCCCTCATAAATGTCACCGCTATGTGCATACAAAGTGGTGCTTTGAGCTAAATGCTAACGTCCTCATGGTATCACCAAAATCAGTAGGATTTGACCTCTGGGAACCATGAATATTTTGTGCAGAAGAAAAGTCAGGGGGATTTTTAAGGCACGAGGATTCATCCTCTGGTCACTATGAATATCTGAACCAAACTTCATGGCGATCCATCCAATCGTTGTCGAGACATTTAACTAAAAAAAACAAAAATGTCAACCTCATAGTGGTGCTAGAGGTAAAGTCAGCGGATCCCCAAAGTCAGTAGGATTCACCCTCTGGAGACCATGAATGTCTGTACAAAACCCAATAGTGCCAACCTCCAGCTGCTCATAAGAACACAATCTTGGGAGGACAGCGGAAATAACTCAGTGGATTAGCTCACTTCACCTCCCGTACTTGAGCAGCATGGCCGGGCAGAAAATGAGGCGTTGCGGGACTCGTACAGTACAGGACAGGGTGGACTGCAGACGTGCTAAAGACTGATTTTCTGCCAGCTCAGCCCACCCACAGGGAGTGTTTAAGACCAGAGCTGTGCTCGGGCGCTCTGCTTTAGTGGGATTCCTTACTTATTACAGTATCTGGGACAGGCTAAATACCAGTACAGCCCGGGCCCAGCTGTAGAATTAAGGTTACATGGCCTCAGAGATGGGTCAGTGTCAGTCTACCACTGCGATCACAGTGATGTTTGAAAGAACAGCTGCATGCTGGATGTGTTAGCATGTAGTTGTGCTTGCTGCAGTTTGTGCGTTTCCCTCTTCTCCACCCTGCCTCATTCTACCTTACGTCCTACATTTCCCAAAATGCATCTCAACAAGCCTCAGGGAACTTGCCTGCATGTCACCATTTAAATATGTGTGCATGAAAGAGAGAGTGTATGAAAATTAAAAAGAGCAACAATAGACGCAAGCAAGAAAGCAGGTTTTTCCAGTTGTGAAAATGCTCTACAAGTTAGACATGCTTACACTCTCACTGGTTTATGTGGCTGTACTCTGGGTGGAGCAAGCGTTAGATGATCTACATCTTGCACAACAGACTACTCCCTTGTGTGTCTGGTGAACATAGAAGAAAAAGTCGACTCTAGAGAGAAGCCCGTGCTGTTTGATACGGAAGGACTGACACCAAAACCTGATTACAGCTTTTGTTTTGCTGAAAAATTGCTCTGGACAAGAAAGCAAATGCGCATATTTCTCAAAATGTGGAACTAATTCTAGCTGCAGTATGTCAGTCCACTTAGAAATACAAGAAATGAGTCTTAAGACTCTTAAATTAGACTTAAATCTACTATAAATGCATGTTATTTGAAAGAAAAGTGTCCTCCATGCAGCCATAAGGACCACAGTAACTTATATTTCACCTGACAGCCTTGTTTTCCTGCCCCCTGACAACCTAATACATCTCAGACCTTGTATATGTGATGAAGTCATTGCAGGATATATAGGCTTGCCGCGTGAGGAAAAGCAGCTTGCATGCTCGGCAGCCCCCCGGGGGAGTTTACCGCGGCCTGTACGTCACCGTCTGCTTCCAGTGATACTGTAGCTTTGCAGTCTGACTCACAGAGAGGGTTTTTGTTCCATTCGGCTGCTACAAAACCTGCTTTTCACTGAGATGTCGGGACTGTTAAGGACTCAAGTCCAACTTGTTTTTCTGAAAGAAAAGACTCTTGTCAAACTGAAGATGTGACTGTTAACACTGTTGTGTAAATACTATTTTAACCCATTTAATATGGCGTCTACAGTAAGTGTTGTAAACAGTAAACAGTATTTTTTTTTCTTGTGTGCTGCTGTAACTAGAGCTGGGCCCTGTTCCTTCAAGCTACCATAACATTAGAATTCTCATCCAGCTAATTTGGTTCTTTGAACGCGGTTAAATTGATATGTTAATCTTGGATTAAATTATCTTGGATACCAGCACACACGTTACTGCAGCTGCGCAGTAGTAGTAGTAGGAAGTCCCTTAAACATAATTTTAACTATGAAATTAAACAAAATTTCTCACAAAGAAAAGATTCAATTGTGTCACAAACTTTAGTCCAACAATTAACTTTGGGTTTGGGTAGAATATGTGTCTTTTGCTCATAGTAAACCATATTAAAATTCTCTTTAAGTGTACTTAAATTAAATTAATTAAACAAATACACCCACAGATTTGGACATTTCAGAAGATGTTCTCATCCGAAACCGTGACTTCCTGTCTGGGGTTCAAGTTGAGAAGCTGTGGTCTAGCTAACTGAATGAGCTGCATGTTTGCAGGTCTGGGCTTTAGGAGTTGTTGCTATGACAACAGCCCCATATTAACTTTAAGCCAGCCCAGAAGACCTGAAAGCTCGTGCCAAATCGTCGACAATCAAATCAAGCTAACTCAGTTATCTACGTAGGAAGAACAGGGCCCAGCAGAGGACTTTTAGGAGTATTGTTGATGTAACTTGAGCTCATTCCCCACCCAAATTTTCCCAATCATCATCAATAAACCTTCCTGTCACAAGCTCACATCTCATCTCCATTTAACTGGGTCATTAAAAAGAATAAACCGCCCTATGCAGACCAGGCGTGTCTGTGTGCCGCACACGCAAAAAGCTTTTGTTAGCGAGCGCAAACAAAGACCAAGAACCACCATCACGTCTCCGCTGCATGGTTTCTGTCTGAGTGTCACAGAGCAGGAAACTGAACAGGCTTTATGAGGGCCACACCTGTGCAATCATGACGACAGATCACAGGTGCGCCCTTTGTCCAGATGAGTCAAATTGAAGGATGAAGGAAAAGAAAATATCACCTTTAATAACCTGTAATTCAGAATGAGCCTCATTGTTGTGCATTTAATGTGAAGTTGGAACTGATTTTCTTGTTCCAAAGAGAGACTGGATTTCCTGTTTTAAATGAGGAAGTTGATTTTCCACCCCTTCTTGTAACTTTTACTTTTTAGTCAGCACATTTTAGATGAGATATATATATATATATATATATATATATATATATATATATAGATATATATCCAGTGCAGTGTCTTCATAGAAACATTTTGCGTTCCTTCATGGAGGGATTTAATGTCCAGTTTTACTCTCAGAAAGCAGACACCTGTGTAATATCGCTGGTTAAAGCTCTTTACATAAACACACAGATGTTCCTGGATTTAAGGCGTTCGTCAGTCCACATCTGATTTATGTTGAGAGCATGTTTCTACCTGCTTTGACCTGTATCCGTTTCCTGTGTTTACTCAGGACCTCTTTGCTCAATTAAAATAATCTGTACGCATTTCCAGATATCTCCAACTGGAAGAAATGCTAACTCGAGCTGTTACTTTCCATATCAATTCAACTTTAAGATGAAAATACCAGATTCAGTGTGTTTTTCCCCTGTTTAAATTGAATCAGATTCTTCCGTTAAATAAGTGTAAATGTAGCCTTAAAGAGCACAATTTTTCACAGTTCCATGGAGGAGAATATGAACCTGACTATCCATAACTTATTGACTCAAAGATCACAATACCGTAGCTTCAATTTACCATTTTACGTCATGTTTTCTCTCAAACAAAAAAACACACTTCTCTTCAATTCCATTTGCATTTATTCTAAAGGGAAAATATATAATTCAATAAATATTGCGGCAACAACATTGGCAAAGACATTTGAAGGCGACAACATTCAAGAAAAACATGATAATGTACACGGGGAAGAGACAACAGCTCAGGAGATGAAGGTAAGAGTTGGGGCCACTGAGCTGCCAAACCTGACAGCGCTGGCATTTGAACAAGCTAACTGGGAAGTTTGGAAAATTACATTAAAAAGTGCATCAATAACTTTGATATTTAAAACAGCTCCTTAATTGCACTGCTGTTAGAGGGGAAAACCACACATTTTAAAACACTGTTTCTCAAGACTTTCGTCAGATTTTCAAATTAACACCTTCGTGTTACATCAGGCCCAAAGGTCCTGAAACCCAAACACTGAAATTACCCAATAAAAAAAATAAAAATAAAATCATCCTATTTGAGTTGAGGCCTGGTCAAACCAGAAAGTGGCACAGCTACATCATTTTCTCGTCTTCGCAAAATATGTTCTAGAAGATTTGGCTTTGTGAACTACAATAGCTGGTGATCTAACCGCTAACACGCAAGCCAGCCGGCTAACGCTAGTCTATTTGTCTATTTTGTTCTCAGTATTGTACATGTCATTCAGTGAAGTAGTTCTAATGATTACTTTCATTATCGATTAATCTGCAGATTATTTTCTCGATTAAGTAAAATGTTTAAAAAAATGCCTTTGACGATTTCTCTAAGCCCACTGTGATGTCTTATTTGCTTCTTCTGTCTGACTCAAACAAATACATTCAGTTTATTGTCACATATGACAAAAAAAAAGCAGCAAATTCTCACATTCGAGAAGCTGAAACCAGAGAATATTTGGCATTTTGAGCGAAACAATTAATCGATTACCAAAACAGTTGCCAACTAATTATCTGTCGATCAAATAAACAATTCATCTTTGCAGCTCTACAATGAGGAGTTGCATAAAAAAATACGTGTCTGTACCATGGGCTCCTGTGTCATAACTGTCTGCAAACCATCTCTCTTCTGGAGAAGTTTATACTCGGACAGAGGAGGTTAAATAAAGGTGAAGCAACAAAGCCAATAAGCTACAATAGCTGATAGACTGTTTACTGTTGGTCAGTGGCACAAATTCACCAAAGCTGAACTTGCTAATTGTGTAAATTCCCATTGGAAAGAACTGATTTTGCTGCAAATTTCCACCGTTTTTAATTGCTGGCATGACCAGGCCTTTCTGAGGATTTTACCATTAAAAAAAAAAAAATAATAAAAAAATATGAACACTTGTTCATGGAAAAATGCAAAGTGGAGAGCTCTGCTGTTTTCAGAGCCTGACAAACAAGTTTTAATTGTTGCTTTCATTTCCACTCCCTCCCTAACGTGCAGTGGAAAAATGATTCACAGCTCAAACTGGCAGCCT
Source organism: Macquaria australasica (assembly GCA_005408345.1). Lineage (NCBI taxonomy): Eukaryota > Metazoa > Chordata > Actinopteri > Centrarchiformes > Percichthyidae > Macquaria > Macquaria australasica. The sequence goes on along the minus strand of SEMN01000371.1, from coordinate 13,614 downwards.
ACTGGCAGACTTATCATTTTACACAATTAGTCAAAAAGCGTTGGTCAATTAAAGCTTTTTGATGCATTACAGGTTTTAAAACGTGACACAAATTGGTGAAAATGAAAGGCTGAATTGAATTTGTTCATCACATGGACTTCAAGAGTTGTTGGCCAGATCCTAGCGGCTGAAAACAGCTTTGAGCCATTTTGCTCACGGCTCCCCAGTATGCTCCATAAACCTGTCAGTGTGGAGGACAGTTAGGATGATCCGTCTTCAGAGAGTCAGTATGTATCTGTAGATGTTGAGGTGAAGTAAACGTCTGATCGCCACAAACATGCAGTTATGAACTCAAACAGCTCGGGTGTGAATCCTTCAGCTCCTAGGATGAGCTGTTCAGGGTTGAAACTCATCAGGATGAAGCTAAAATAAAACAATGACGCAGTTACACACCAATGACTTCACATTATACCGACAACATATCAGAGACGTCAGGTTTCCTCTGTGCAGGACAGAAACAGTTACAGGAGCAGGGGTGAGAGGGAATCGGTTCCAAACTACAGTGACGGGTTGTTGTTTAAGCCCTCCGAGCAAAAAAGTCTTTGATCCAGCACAAACAACAGCAGCCCCGGGCAGCAAACCCCCATCGGCGACTTTGGCTCGCATTCAAAACATCACACGTTCTTAAACCCTTCCTTTCGCAAACGAGCATCTCCTAATGACATCACTCCTCCTGCTCATTTGCTGTTGGTGTGGAAAGCCTCAACCACGTCCGCTCCGTCCTCCCAGAGGAAGCGGGTCACTTCCCCGAGCAGGAAGCCCGCTGACAGATAGCTTCCTCATCTGGTGGGGAGGGGGGCCACATGGGTTGGGACGCTACTACGCATTGAGTTTTCATTGGTGCAGAGTATTCCAGTAACATGTACATGAATTTAAGCTTATAAAACCCCTTTCCAGACAAATAAGGGGTCTTTAACATGCAGGAAAGAGCGTTGCACCGTAGCTTCCTGCTTGCACTGTGCTTCGTCCTCGTTCTCAGTCTAATCCCCTTCAGTCTGATCAGTCACATGACCGAGCAACTTTTGGCTTTGTCCTTTCGGAGGTCCGAGGCCACCGCCGCCAGGTCGGGCCTACTGGGCATGTGTGAAATCCTCTTGTTGCCGCGGGCGGCCTTACTGCGCTTGACGTTTTTGTTGTTTTTGTTGATGCAAGCCAGCGTGGCCACGTGGAAAATGTCTCTGACGCTGTTCTCCGACTGCTGAGCCGAGCACTCGATGTAGGGCGCCGAGATCTGCTTGGCCATGCTGGAACCCTGAGGAGGAAGAGGTCAAATATGGTCACCACCGGAAGGAAAGGCTCGCAGGTCAAGCTAGAAAGAGGTTAATGCATTTTTTAAGTACCTGCGTCAACAATTAGGAAAGGATTTTCACTCTTAGGGGTCAGTTAAACATGCTTAAAGTAGAGTACAATGAGCGATTGTTCACGAATGGCTTCAGTCACAGAACTGCTTTACTAGTTGCATGTTTCATTCACTTTATTCTGCATACCTGGTCATAAGAGACTGGTGTCTGTCTGTGGTTGGAAAGCTCCACCAGGGTGCTCAGGTCGGTGCGCAGGTCTGACTTACACCCAACCAACAGCATCTTGGTGTTGGGACAAAACTCCTGGATCTCTCCTTTCCACTGTGGAGGAAGACAAGAGCTTGCAATCATGCAACATTCATAGAGAGAACAATGTTTCCTCTTAATTCATTCAGCAAAAAAGGGAAATTATCTACCACTGCTGCTAGAAAAAGGTAGAACACAAGCAGAAGATGATCAATATTTAGCTCCATTTTCCCAATAGACCACATATGAATATAAACCAAGCAAAACCTAACCACAGTTAAGTGTTCAAATATGTGTTCAAATATGAATGTTGGCCAGAATGACCCAACACAAGATCCCATGAGCCCCCCGCCGGTCATCCGCCCTTTAAGTACAAAAGGTTAAAGCTGCCACTTCCTGGAGCCCCTCACGCTTTGAATCCTGGAAAGGAACTACAAATAATCCCCGTGTTTCCTCCCTGACAACAATAAATGCTCTGTGATCGATGGTATTTCTCCAGGGGCTTTAAACTGAGGCTGATGTGCCTCAGGGCGAGCTGGCTGGCTGGCTGGCTGGCTGGCTGGTCAGGGGATGAAGTTCATCAACATCCAAAGGGGAACTTGTTTTGTACAGCCTGTCTATCACTTTCCAATGCTAATTCCAATCTAGACGCTCATTGTCTGGAGCATGACCTCTGACTACCATACCATTAATGAAACACACTGTTTGATAACCAGACTTTTAATTTTACTTAAAGACAGGTAAAGATAGGTTCAACTACAGTGTGCAAAACAGATGCATGAGATGATGTTCTTGGGTTCCTGTCAGATCGGGTCTCCTTCTTTGAAAACTAATTTATTGACGCCAGGTTCTTGTAGGATTTCCATGGGTCTGTTTCGGACCTGAGAAGACCTCTAATTTAGGGCAAACGTGACTGGCTTTGGTCATACTGTAACTTTTATGGACAGCTAAAATAAAAACACCATGAAAACAGGAAGTTCCTTACAAAAGAAGAGCACATGCCAGGTGCGTTTTACTGTAGAAAACAATGGTTTCACATTTTTAGCAGTACCATTAAATCCCTCCACCAGTCAGATGACTGATGCTGCCGGTCCTGCTTTATGTTCATTACACACTCTGACATGTGGGAGTCAGCCAGTTCGACCACAGTCATCAGTTGAACCACCAGCAGCTCCATGTGAGTAACTGGTGGCTCCACCTCAGTACAGTAGCAGTTTAAAAGTTACTTCCTTCTTCCAGCCGCTCCGGGGATTTGACCCAGCGACCTTCCAGTCACACTATGGCTGTACAACTTCACATCACAAGATCTAACGTTACCGAGGCTACAGAATGAATCTCTTGACTGCAGACTTAAACTTTTGATCCAGTTTAATGCGACATGGCCCTTGTCAGCAGATCAAACAGAATCAAAGGAATGCTTAGAGTTCTTCTTGTACTGAGGTTTATCAAAGTCTTGATGATCCACAAACCTTTTTCAGTACGCTGTCGAGCGTTTCAGGGCGGCTGATGTCGAAACAGATGAGGACAGCGTCGGAGTCCGGGTAGGAGAGAGGCCTCACGTTGTCGTAGTACGGAGATCCTGAAACAAAAAGGAAAACAAGAAACTGAAACGGTGTTCACACGGCTGCACATACACCCAGGTTTATGCGACAGAACTTGTTTCCGCTCATCCTGCAGAAATCACTTCAACCGCTTTTCTCATGATTTAATTTGATGTTGAACGCTATTTTGGGATATTCTGCTCCAAGGACACCGGGAAAAACCTTGCTATCAATGCAGGTTTTACAGTTCAAGACTGAGATGGGAGAAGGGCCTTTTTACTGGCTAGTGTGGCTTCACTGAAAAGGAAATACCTGCATTGAAATGAGGGGCAGCAACCGAATCTACTGAAAACCTCAAACATATTTTCTTGAATGCATAAACACGGGCCAACTCATCGCTTTAAACTCAAGAGCATTTCTGACAGTTATTCTCATATGACATGATTGCAGCTAAGCCGTAATCCATGGCAACCAGGCGAGAGAAAAACAAATAATGCAGCATCAGTAGAAACAAATGTGCTGACCACGACAAGATCACTTGTTGAAGAAATCCTCCCCGCAGAAACAGAACTTCAGAGTGAGGAAATAACTCCCTCCTCAAAATTAAAACCATATGTCTCAGGGAGACGCCCCAACTCTCCACCAGACTTAAACATCTCTGGAGAGGAATGGGGGGGGGGGGGAGCGTCACGTCAAGGTGAGTCAAGATCATATGATGAGCAAGAGCTGACCACACACACAACCGGCTGCCAAGAATCTGGAGAATTTTGTTTTTGGAAACTGAAGGTTCCCCTGGGAGGTCCTTTCTAAACAGTGCTGTGGAGGAAAGCCAGGAATGCACTGTCACACACACGCACACGCACGGGGGGGGGGGATCTAGTGTTTCTACAATCTTAACAGTCTGGATGGGGGACCACACCGTTTAAAACAATCCACGCTTCCTTCCAGGTCCGGGCCTCACACAACAACGCCTGACACCAGCTGATGTGTTATGTGCACCACGGCTGCACGCAGAAACCTGACCTGTATCTACACATTCCCAGGGTTTGAGCCAGGATTGTCTGGGAGGGGGTCAAATGGGCTTATCTAGGGGTCACAGCTCCGTCCAGTGGGGACAATAAACACTGTGAAAGCTGCACACCCATTCAGTTCAACAAAGTTATATTAAAACGATGTAACAGTAGATATAAACCCTTTGTTTGACCAGGGCTGGTGAGTTCATCTGCATTTAGAACACTACACCCATTAACTGAAGCTCACATTTAGTTATAAAAGCTACATTACTGTGCTTAAAATGATATTTTCATTATTCTCATCCTTACATTTGAAAGTGGAAGCTCCTGGTCTCCTTTTTTGGCTGCTGAGCTAGAAGTCACTTCAGCTACAGTCAGCCAACGTTGATCCCAGATTACGATATTCTTGATACACTCTTGACCATTATCTACCATCTGCTAGCATTAGCCGTCGGTCAGTACTCGACTAGCTATCTAGCCACATCGCACAGAGCTGGAAAATGACTTTTTAAATATCACAGAACAGAGCGGACAAACTAACAAACCATATTTGGCTTCGTGTTTGGCTTCGACACCGATTTGCAAAACACGTTTACACGCCAACAGTCGAACAGCTCCTTGATTTTATGGGGGACGTTTGGCCGCAGGGAAGTTGTAGTGATGGGACATTTCACACCCTGAATCCCACGGTATCACTTTTCCAAATGTTGATACACATCCAAGTATGGACGCCAGGAACTACACAGAATAAATTATTTTGATGTCTTGATCCAAACATGATGCGTTTCAGATGGGAACGGGCTTGTTATTTCCCAACAACGTTCTACTTTTGGAAAGCCGTCCGATAGGCGACACCACCTGAACAAAAAGGTCAGACTGAGCACAGTGCAGGAAGTGCAAGGCGAGGAGGAATGTGGCATCCCCCGCAAGAATTTATTTCCCCATTTTGCATGGCTGTCTCACAATCAATCACGACCACATTGCATTGTTTGAAGGTTTTATCTCCACTGGAAAAATAAGACCCTGTGACTGAAAGGGTAGGCTGTAGAGTCGGTTGACATTTTACAATGAGTGATTGTTTTTACCAACGCAATGACCACACACACACACACACCTGGGTTCAGTGTGTGAGGTCTTGTTTTCAAAGTGTCTGCACATATTCCTGTGAATTTACCTGGAGATTAAAGTATTTATAGCTGCAAACTCCCCCAAGTGCATCTCCGCAAAAAAAACATTTCAAGCTGCACAACATAAACAGGAAAACGAGGAGCAGTAACTTCCACAGAGGATCAAAATTAACATGTGGCGTGTTGAGGTGTGTGTAGAGGCCTGCTAATGGTTTTCAGGAGACTTTTAATAGGAGACGTTTCGTTTCTTGTCTGTCGTTTATAGCGGAGTCGTAACTGCATTAGGCCTGCGACCAAACTCTGCTTTAAGGTCATCTTCCTGCCAACCGGAAAGATAAGAGAAAATCCCAGAGCTAACACACACAAAGACCTGGTGACTGTCATCTAATTAGCTGCTGTCATTGTTCTCCCACAGGATCTCTAAATCTGGAAGAAGACACACCCTGTCCACCCTCTCTGTCCTTTAGACACACACACTCTCCAGCCCTCTCACCTGCTCTGTAAACATACTCTCCCTTGTGTCACGCTCACAGCAAATTAATACTGTTGTGCACAATGACATGAGAGGAAACAGCACAATGTGAAACAATACCGAACTTCCAGTGTGGTCCTGATGTAAAAAATAAAACAGAATGGCTTTCCATGACTGAGTAGAAACTCTTTCAAGATGTTAAAATGTTCTTTATATGCTTTTTCAGGCTGGTTTCCATAGCTGGGATGAAAAGCACCACTTTTAATGCAATAAATACACATGAAACGAGTTGGGAAAATACATTTTTGCTCCATTCATGTAATGTGACTCATTATTCAAATTCCCAGATGTTCCCCAACTTGCACCAACCCCCCCCCCCCCCCGGAATCCAGTTCTAAAATATCCCTATTTCTGTAGGAAGCCTTCACACAAAAGTCTTACTGACATGGACATGTACTTTATCTCACACAGTCCTGAGGTAAGCCAGCTGCCACCGACAGTCTGGAGGTATGGCAACAGGTTTACTGCATAGCTAACATAGCTGAACTGAGTGAGTGAGTGAGTGAGTGAGTGAGTGAGTGTGAGTGTGTGTGTGTGGAGAGGTGTTAAGCCCATCAGGGACACCTGTGGAAACAACAAACGGCGACAGGCACGTCAAGCCGTCCTACACCATCGAGCTTAAATATATAACACATTCAGCACAAACACAGCAGACACAGAGCAACTTAAACTGAAGTAACCTGAACCGACATCAGCTGCAGTTGTTGCTGTGGATACCAAGATATCTGTTGCTGCGCACACACACACACACACACACACACACACACAGCCATCCATCCATGTAAAATCTTAAAAAGGCATCATGCTAATGTGATATGATACAGCGCTACATTACAATACATTATCTAACAATATGATAAGAAATGCTACGCTACAATGTGTTACGACGGTATAAGATATTTTACGATACAATATGTTAAGATGTGATGATACAGTACAATGTGATACTATAAGACATGTTTAGTTTCGATGTACGATACTATATGTAGTGATACAATGAGCTATGTTACAGTACGACAACTCACAATGAAATATGTTACGATAAAATACACTATACATGTTACAATACCATGTTAGGATACGATATTTTACGATATTAAAACTTACGTTATGATATGTTACATTACAGTATATGCAGGGTTTGTACAGCTTTTTAAGAGTAACATTCAAGCACTTTCAAGGTACCTAAAGTAAAAAATTTCCAGACTCTTGAAGCCTTTATCATCACATCTAAATTGTTACTATAATTTCCAGGAGACGACAAACAAATATGACGACGGGATCGTTTCATTTCAAATATTAAAGGTTTTTGGAGATGATGAAACACCAGATTATGTTGAAAAAACAAGCATTTTTCAAGGAGTATATTGGAATTCAAGCATATTCCTAACCTTGAAAACGGTTAAAATTAACCATTTTCCAACACTTTCAAGACTTTGTACGAACCCTGTATAAATTACAATACAATACGACACGATGCTGCCGTTTCAGTATCTATACAGACATTTTATATACCTTAGTCAAACTTTAACAAACCTCTCAATGCATCAGTGTTTTACGTTTTAACACAAGCAGACATATACAAAAGATACTCTAAAATCAGCAAGGTTATGATTTAGAATATCTGATTAAAGTGTATGGGGAAAAAAAGAAATACCCTGAGTTAAAAACTCCAAACATCCAGATGTGAATGCACCTAAAACACACTATAATTAAAAATCCATATTAATGATCTCTGGGGTAGCTGTTAATGATACTCAAGGCCACATTAACAACAAAGTGTGAATCAAGTACGTCTAACATGTGCATTCAAAACAGGCAGGATATCCGAGCAGGTGAAAGAAAGAAGGAAAGAACAGGGAGAGCCGAGAGCGCAGGGTGTTCGGTGTCGAGACCGGACACAGATTTTAATGTCAGGTGTAACATCACACGGAAAGTCCTCCCACGACATTAGCAGACAGGAAGCCTATTGATCTCTCCCAGGATTTCACTGTCCTTTAGTTCCTACACTGCATCACCGACGTCTGCTCGAGGTTCTCTCGCCAGTCGGCAAATTCCCGTGTGATTAAATTTCCCCTTGGAAACGAGGTAGGGCTTTAGTGAGCCACGCCACTTCACTTTCACTCCGCCAAGGATCTGGGCCTGCTCGGTACAATAGGGGTCTTTGTGGAGGAGGAAGTAGAAACCTTTAGTCTGAGGAATGCCAGACATGCGGCTCCAATTCACTGAGCCCAGAAATGTGATCCAATGCAACAATGGCCGCCGACAGAGGAATGGAGGGGGCTCAGCAGAGGAGCTTATGAGTGCAGGAAAAAGTCCCATAGTTAAGCTGTGCAGCATTACAGGGGAAACGGCACATGCAACATGCTCCACAGACTACAGAAGGGAATGATAATCAGGGCTCCTCTAACCAACCTCTGTCATCATGCATGTTCCTTTAAAACCCCGTTATCTGACTGACTTTCTTCCTGTTTTTCAAAGTGGGTCATCTTTTAATGTGCAGAGTCGGCAGCTGTTCAAATCAGCTCTAAACAAAAAAGAACTTTCCCGTAAGGTTTCCCCGGGAGAAATATTATCAGATGAGATCTGTGGGGTCTAACATGTGCGTCTCTTCGGGAGTCGTAGATGTGAAAATGCATCACAGTTCCTGCGTTTTTTCTGATAAGATTTTTATTGAAGCTTTTACTTTCTTCCCAGCCAAAGAAAGTTGGAACAAGCATCTACTGAAGTAAGAAAAAAATACTAATAAGCTGTTTCCTGCAGTTCACTCCAGCACATTACATTATAAATATTTCACCTGAGCCTGGGGTTAGCGCGGAAACGATTAGTTGATTGACAGAAAGTGAGAGAACAGCAATTTTAAAGCTGCTCTAATTAACATTTTAATATGAGCAATGGGTCAGATGACTTTGTGTAATGTGATGAACCCGACTCTGAAGTTCTACGGACCTTTTTAGCATCTTTCAGCCTGAAACTTTGACCGTTTCTGTTCACTACAGCGTCGTTTCCAGAGAAAAGGCTATAAAAACAGCAGACCAGACAAAGTTGGCGACTAGCTTGTGAACATAGCGGAACATTTAGCAGCTTAAGAGCCAGGTTTCTCAGGAGTTGGTGGACAACAAACCGGAGCTAGAAAGGAAAGTGAGCACAGAAACATGACCCCAAACGAATGCTAATGCTGCTCCGTATCTGCTGGATGTGCAAATAAGAAACTGCTTGTAACTTGTATGTCAGTGTTGTGTTTACAGATCAGTTTCTGATTTACTGCTTTTCACTGTTAATTAACCAAACTGTCAATAATGAAAACAGTTGTTAGTGGTACTCAGGTTATGCGTGAAGGTTTTGAGTTGCTCATTTCACCACAGGTAAATGAGACGAGGCCTCAGGCACACAGGGGTTGTTCTGTTTACCTTCCCCGTCTTCCTGTCTGACTCGCAAACAAAACACCTTTGCAGCTCATTTAGACGTGCGGGCAGACAGCGTAAACCGCTTCCTCTGCCGGTGAAAGAAGTGCGAAAGCATCAAAGGCTGAGCGGCTCTCGGCCCCAACAGGCCCCACCCCGAGTCCAGGAAGCAAAGCTCGCACAGACAGGCGGGGTGGGGGACAAATGGAAGGCAATATAGCTGGCAGGCATTTACCTTAATGACCCGAATTACTCCCATCACCCTCCCTTTTAAAACACACACACACACACCAGGCTGCTCATTAGGCCACTCATCACTGCAGAAACAAAGACCACCACAGTGTGTGTAGGTGTGTGTTTGTGAGGGAGGGGGTGGCAGTCCTGAGTGTTTGTCTTCGTCTCTGCGTCCTGGTCTTTGTCCGAGTGCATGCTGGGGTCACACACACACACACACACACACAGCCCCCTCCCCAGCACACCTCAGGAGATAAGGGATCGATTGGATTGGCCGTGGCCGATGGGTGCCTCTACAAAAGGGACCAGTCAAGCTGAAAGCTGTATCAATCAATGGGTTTGTGTGTGTGTGGGGGGGTGGGGATTGAAGGTTAGGGGGGTCTAGCTCCATCTCAGACCCACTGATCTAATAGGAACCCCCCCCCCTCACTGTTTTATGAAGCAGAAAGAAAAAGAAAAATGGCTCCAGGCTGCCGGCCAACACGGCGCAATAAAACTAAATTCACTCACTCTGGCCGGCTTTCATTTCTTCTCCTTTCCACAACACACACACACACAGTAGGGGTGAAAGAATTTGAAATTTGAGCTCCTTGTTTTGCTTGCTTGTAGCGCAAAGTATAAAACACAGCAAAGAGGCCAGAAAATCTAATTTAAAGATGCTGCTTCTGCTGCTCGGAGGAGCTCCAGCTCTTGATAAATGTCTGGAAAGTCAGAACTCGTTTCTTTTGGAGGGAGAAAAGAAATGTTTTAGCACTTATCTTTACGTTCGACAAAGTTACTCAAACGTCGCTCAGGAATTCGAGGCCAGACACCCGCAACAGCTGGCTGTCGACTCGTCCCCGCCCATCACACACACGCAACATACGCCTCACTCACGCCTGACTGCTGTGCTTTTCACTGCTCGGGCACTGATGGATGGGAAAGTGGGTTTGTTTACACACACACACACTCACATGCAGGGGATGAAGCAGCTGGTTTGGGCCCTGAACACAATGTCCAACCAACAAAAAGCTGGAGAGAGCCAGTACATGTGTTGCACAACTAAACTCCCCCCCTCAAAAAAAAAAAAACGCAATAGGAAGAATTCCAAAATGTGTTCTCCAGATGTACGAATGTGAAAAATTCATAAATCAAATCCAGCACTTTGAGGCATTTCTGTGTTAACGCTCACGCACTATGATGCCGAACGTTTCTATGTAGGTAAAAGTTGAGCCCCTTGCTAATCTGACGGGAAATGTGTCTACCTTGTAGGAACGGCAGCTCCAGACTACGAGAAAGGATTAACCCAGCTTTATTGATTAAAATGGGTCACAGATTAATTTCATTATTCAAAAAAACAAACCCTGGCCTCTTTAAACCTCACGATTTAGACATTTTAATGTTAATTTCAGAGGACACCACCTCTATCTGAGAATGTCCAGAGGGTTCGTGCAAGTGACCTGCTGTGCTTGGAGATGTCCGGACATGGAGCAGAGGTGACGGAGGTGGTGGACGGCATAATTACCTGAGGTGTCCCACAAACTGAGCTCAATCCTCTGCGTGTCGATTTCAAAACTGGCCGTGTAGTTTTCAAACACCGTGGGGACGTAGCTCTGCAGGAAAACGTGAATACAGGGCACATTAGATGGGAAGGGAAGTGTTTGAACTTTAAAAACCACCATCATGATGCTGTTAGAACTACTGGACCTGCATCAGCTACAACACACACTACATGCATCACATACATGTCCTTCATCATTATTATAGCATTAACCCACGGGTCACATCCATCTCCATAAAAGCACGACATGTTTGGTTATCACATCAATAAAAGCAGGGTTAATAGGCATCGTCGTGAGTCTGCGGGGTTTGCGGGGTCTCACCTCGGGGAAACAGTCCTTGGCGAACACGTGAAGCAGGGCAGTCTTCCCGCACTGGCTGTCTCCCACCACCACTATCTTACACTTCACACTCTGACTGGGATCCATGCCGGATTTCAGAGATAATTTCTGACAGGAGCGTCTCTCCCTCATTGATTTCAGCCGGGATTCAGCGCAAAACAACGACTCCAATCCTGTTAACGGGCGCGGACCGTCGAGACGCAAAGCGACAGATGCGGACTCTCAGCTTGCCTGCCCGCCTCCCCCGGTGTCTCCGCCTGCTCTGAGCCGGTAAATGCCATTTGCCTGTATTTATAACGTCGCGGGAGCCAATGGCAGCAGTCTGGATGAGGCTCGTCCCTCCCGCAGCAGCCTGCTGGGCTTGTCCTCCAGGGTGGCGCCCCCGTTTGGACTACACACTAACGGCAGCTTTTATATCAAATGTAAAACAAATCAGTGTCCTGGAGAACATTTCTATGGAAGCCAGTCGAAATTATGAGATAAAAAGTCATAATTATGAGATAAAAAGTCATAATAATGAGATAAAAAGTCATAATAATGAGATAAAAAGTCGAAATTATGAGATTAAAAAAGTCAAAATTATGAGATTAAAAAAATCAAAATTATGAGAAAAAAAGTCATAATTATGAGATTAAAAAAAGTCATAATAATGAGATAAAAAAATCGAAATTATGAGATTTAAAAAAGTCATAATTATGAGATAAAAAGTCATAATTATGAGATAAAAGTCATAATAATGAGATAGAAAGTCATAATAATGAGATAAAAAGTCGAAATTATGAGATAAAAAGTCGAAATTATGAGATTAAAAAAGTCAAAATTATGAGATAAAAGTCAAAATAATGAGATAAAAAGTCATAATTATGAGATAAAAAAGTCAAAATTATGAGATGAAAAGTCAGAATTATGAGATAAAAAGTCATAATTATGAGATAAAAAGTCGAAATTATGAGATTAAAAAAGTCAAAATTATGAGATAAAAGTCAAAATAATGAGATAAAAAGTCATAATTATGAGATAAAAAAGTCAAAATTATGAGATGAAAAGTCAGAATTATGAGATAAAAAGTCATAATTATGAGATAAAAAGTCAAAATTATGAGATAAAAAGTCATAATTATGAAATAAAAGAAAGTCATAATAATGAGATAAAAAGTCATAATAATGAATTAAATGTCGAAATTATGAGATACAAAAAGTCATAATAATGAGATAAAAGGTCAAAATTATGAGATAAAAAGTCATAATAATGAGGTAAAAAGTCATAATAATGAGATAAAAAGTTAAAATTATGAGATAAAAATTCGAAATTATGAGATAAAAAGTCATAATTATGAAATAAAAGAAACTCATAATAATGAGATAAAAAGTCATAATAATGAGATAAAAAGTTAAAATTATGAGATAAAAAGTCATAATAATGAGATAAAAAGTCATAATTATGAGATAAAAAGTCATAATAATGAGATAATGAGATAAAAGTCAAAATAATGAGATAAAAAGTCATAATTATGTGATAAAAGAAAGTCATAATGAGATAAAAAGTCATAATTATGAGATAAAAAGTCAAAATTATGAGATAAAAAGTCATAATTATGAAATAAAAGAAAGTCATAATAATGAGATAAAAAGTCATAATAATGAATTAAATGTCGAAATTATGAGATACAAAAAGTCATAATAATGAGATAAAAGGTCAAAATTATGAGATAAAAAGTCATAATAATGAGGTAAAAAGTCATAATAATGAGATAAAAAGTTAAAATTATGAGATAAAAATTCGAAATTATGAGATAAAAAGTCATAATTATGAAATAAAAGAAACTCATAATAATGAGATAAAAAGTCATAATAATGAGATAAAATAATTATGAGATAAAAAGTCGAAATTATGACATAAATGTCGAAATTATGAGATATAAAGTCAAAATTATGATATAAAAAAGTCATAATTATGAGATAAAAAGTCATAATTATGAGATAAAAAAGTTAAAATTATGAGATAAAAGTCGAAATTATGAGATAAAAAGTCATAATTGTGAGATAAAAAAGTCGAAATTATGACATAAAAGTCGAAATTATGAGATAAAAGTCATAATTATGAGATAAAGTCATTATTATGAGATAAAAAGTCATAATTATGAGATAAAAGAGTCGAAATTATGAGATAAAGTCATAATTATGAGATAAAAAGTCGAAATTATGAGATAAAAAGTCGAAATTATGAGATAAAAAAGTCATTATTATTAGATAAAAAGTCAAAATTATGAGATAAAAAGTCATAATTATGAGATAAAG